>OZ010584.1:88791365-88816365 GCA_963932145.1 Acanthosepion lycidas
CACCAGACCAGACAGTGGATGTGTGGGTGGTGTAATTGATAATAGTTTGGAATGAGAAACTAGACAGCCATGTTCAAATTCTAGTTGGGTTTTTTGCATTCACTTATGCTCAAATATGGTTAGAAAATGTATGAATTCATCCCTTTCCCCTCAGTTATGGGTTAAATAGTAGGACTTGTAGCTGGAAAATTCATTGTTATTCTCAAAAAATTGTTAATAAAATATTCATTCTCTCTCAAAAAAATTATTCTTACTATCCAAAATATCTTACGATTTTAAACGACCAACAAAGTGTTTATAAGCCATAAAAAACAAATCAGTTAGACATAATACAAAAGACTTTACGTCCTGAGTAAGATGATAAACTACATTCAATAGCATCTTAATTGCTGGTGTTCTCAGGTCCTGTTAGGATCCCAGATATGGTCAAATACTTGACCTCTCTCCCCCAACTGGGGTCAAAACACTATGAAAGTGTAAAAATAGGTTTTAATACCAGTAATACATTTTTGTAAAAAAGTATTACTAGCAATGAATTTTTGAAGGAAAACATTATTAACAGCAATACATTTTTGGAAAAAAATATATTATCAGCAATATAAATCGTGTCGGCATGAAATAACCCACCAAGATTGATATGCCGTAAAACAAACCAAACAAAAGGCTTTTTCTTGATCTACATTTTCTTTTATATTCTATATTTTCTGAGTATTTAACTGAAACTAAAATTAAAGTAGCAATAGATCCTCTACCTTTTCTTGCTGAAAATGAAAGCAATTATATTAAATTAAATAAATTTTTGATATGTACATGTATTTAAAAGTATCTTATTTTAAGATTTATTTATTGATAGAGTAATTTAAGAGTTTTTCTAACACAATATTTCTAGTATGAATATATTGTGCCACCACCCACAAAAATGGCATTCAGTATATTCAATTTTTAACATCAAATAAAAATAAAGAATAATTTCAAAATAAGAGAAAATTCTATTTCTACATTATCAGAAAAATCTAAAACAGAAATTAGGAAAATATTGATAGAACAAATTTGATAGTAGAGAACATTCTATTTCTGCATTAAATGTAAAGCATATGACATAGAAAGGGACAATGTATAGAATTGAACAGTATATGGATTTTTTGATCAGGAAAGAACAGACTTAAGCCTCCAAAATTATACTCTTTGATTATCTTCTCTTTATGGTCAAGAACAAAATTATGGCATGTTGTATGACAATCATTAAAATATTAGGTTGTCTAGAAATAATCAAAACATTGAATTAAACAACATTTAAAAGCCTTTAGTCTGAAAAGAACAGACATTAAGGCTCCAAAATTCCACTTGTTGATTATCTTCTCTTAACTTCTTTATGGTCAAGAACAAAATTATGTGGCATCTTGTACTACAATCTCTAAAATATTAGGTTGTCAAAACAGAATAGAACAGCATATGGGAAAGAGCCTTTGATCAGGAAAGAACAAGCATTAGATTTAAGGCTTCAAAATGCCAACATTCACTTGACAATATTTTTTATTTTCCCGTTCTCACTGGTGCTGATCTGATTGAGTTGATTTTATGGCTCATCAACCCATTTGCAGGTTATTTAAAGACAGAAAATATTTTTTGACATTGTAAGAATTTTTTGGAGATAATAATGATTTACTGATACAAGTTTTACTAATTAATCCATAACTGAGGGGAGAAAAGGTGGATTTCTATTTTTCCCAAGCATATTTGTGTAAGTGTATATAACAAACCAGACTGGAATTGGAATTCAGCTCTCCAATCTCAAATTCTTAGCTGTGATTGATTACACCACTTGCACATTGAAGCTTATAGTATCTGATATTCCCAAGCAGTCACTCATCTAGGTACTGACCAGGCTTGACATTGCTTAACTCTGGTGATCATATGAGAACTAGTGTTTCAATGTGATATATCCCTAAGCTGAACTGAATAAGATGGCATAGTTGCTTTAAAATGGCCCCATAAGCCATTGACAGTGAATAAAATATTCATTGAATTTTTTCAGAAAATCTCACTTGATGTCTGACTGATCTTTGTAATTATCTTGTATCACCTCCTCCTTCTGACACCAAATGGAAGCGTCTTCATGTTTACATGAAAATGTCTGTTAGGTTTGGTCTTTATACTTGGCGCTTGGCACTTGGGAATGATCTATATTGCCAAAGGTTAATGTCTTCATCTACAGAAAATTGAAATTCCATTGACATCTTGCTGCCGCGTTTTCCCCAGCAACATTGGTAATCTGGCCTTCTAAATGATAGCGACACTGTCACCAAAACCAGCTTCTTCCCAGGCTGTGCAAAAAAGGAAAGGTTGTGTGTACGTTCTTGGCTGTGGAGGGAAAATGAAAACATGGGCCTGGTTCTCTATTTTTTTGTCATCAACATGATTGTGTTGTTCCACTTAACCAGTCTCAATTGAGCACCCCCCCTCCGATAAATGTCACTGCACCCTGAAAATTACTGTTTAAACTCTGACATAAGCATTACATATAGACATACACATATACATGTGTACGGATATGTAGGTGGTTTAATGGTTATCAACATGGGAAGTGAAATTGGCAAGCGAGGTTCAAGTCTCAGCTTAATAGTATGTTGCATTAACTTCAATGGGGAAAAATGTATGACAAATTAGAAAAAGTTTTCTTGTGATGCATTTCATCCTTTAGAACTTCATGAAGTCCCAAGAAAACTTTTTGTTATAAATTTTTCTTCAATATTCTTCCTGATATAAAAAATATATATCATTATCTCATTAACTTCACCCTTAGGAAGAGCACAAATCCATTTCTTCTTTCTTGCTATAGGTTAACCAGTAGAGTAAACTGGTCTCTCTAGTCTTGAGTGGCAGCCAGTCTAGGAGAAGGCCAATTCTGAATTCAAAACTCTGGAGCAGTTAATAGGAAACCACTCCACTATCTTTCCTAAGAAGTCTTGAGTCAGCAGTCATGGTCAATCAAACTGGCCTTGCTAATCATTACCTCACACCAAGTTGCCCATTACTATGTTGATGCAAAAATTCCCAGCAGTCTTTTGCATAATATTAGGGAAATTTTAGAAATATCTCTGTTGATTCTGTTTTGTTCACTTTGCACTAATGCCTTTGGAAAAGGCATGTGCATCTTCTGCCAGCTATGGGTTAAATAGCAAGGCATATCAGTTTCTCTTGCCTTGGGTAGCAACCAGCCTAGGAGATGGAAAACTTTGAATTCAAAGGCCTGTTAAGAAATTTTGTGGCATATTGTGCACCATTTCTCTGTTGTCATCTCTTCTATGTATAGAGGGGGTACTATAATCAAATCATCTGTGTGAGTAGTCAAACCAAAACCAAGAAGAGAGTTTATCGGACCTTTCAGGCTAACTGGACTCTTTAAGTTTACTAGACCCTTTAAGTTAATCAGAACCTTCAAGCTAACTGGTCTCTTCAAGTGAACTGAACCCTTCAAAGTAATTGAACCCTTCAGAGTAACCAGACCCTTCAAACAAGCTGAACCCTTGAAGTTAATCTGACCCTTCAACCAAAATCTTGTTAGAGTGAGGAATATGAATTAAAAGCAAATGTTTTGAAAACTATCCTTTACTACATTATGGGTGTGTCTGTTAGACACTGATGTACATCAAGTTGGTTCACTGTCTCATACTAGACAATTTTCTCTTTAGAATTTATTTTACATATTTATAAGTCTACCATTCGTCCATGCTAAGAATATTGCTGCCACATATGGTTTGGTGCTCTTGTTATATATTTAGAGATTCTTGATAATATAAAAAAAAAAGTAATCAGTCACTTTCTCATTATAAAGTTGCTTTCCTGTGCCTTTTCTATAAATTCTTTCATGGTAATTTTTTGGGTGAGTTCTTCATTATGACACATAGACTTAAAGAATTTAAGCACAGTATTAGAGTGACAACAAAGTTTCATCAACTTGCCATTAAATTGGCTAGATGTAGCCATAAGTTCTATGCTAACAGTTTCTTTACTCACACTTCTCACTTGTGGAACTCTCTTCCAGTTCCATGCTTTCCAGCCAACTTTGATTTTCAAAAATTTAAATGCAATGTCAATTGCTATCTCCTGTCTTCCTGATTTCTCTTCTATTGTTCTCGCTCCTTCGTAATGTTTCTGTTTTCTAATCCTTCCACACCCAGTAACTCCTTGTATTTTAGTGACTTTACTGCCTTGCTTGGAGTTATTTTGATTAAAAAAATACCATATGTATTGTCTTGCAAATAATTTTAATGCTCAAGGGATGAAAGTAACTTATGCTTGTAAATTATTAATGCTTGACCATCAAACAAGTATATTTAGTTAAATTATTGTATTGGATATTATAGGATTATATTATAGAATTGTATTAGATATTATAGATAGGAGTCGATAAACTATGGCCCCCACCAGGATATTTCATTCAGTCTGCAGACTATATAAAATAAGTCATTACTCTGAAATAATAGTTTTTAAGTTATTTTTCTTTTAGTACATTGCTGGGTAATAAAAATGGAACACCCCAAAAGAATAGCAATTTTGACATAGATATAGATTGTTGGTTGGCTGATTTTGTTTAGCAGCTTACCAAACTTTATGAATTATTCAATGCCAAAATCTACATATTTTGTAAGTAATTTTATACTTTCAACTACAGATAATTTTATACTGTCAGGATAAAATTAAGTTTTTTTAGATATATAGTTTGTCAATCATAAAATGTATTATTGGTAATTTTACTATAAAAATGTATTTTTCTATTGTTTTAGTTTTGCATTGTCATTTTGCTATAAAAATCTATTGTTGCTCATTTTATTACAAAAATGTAATGTTAATTTTTGTTTGCTAGTGGTGGGGTTACTATTTTTCCATACCAGGGACCCTAACATTATCACCCTAGATCAAAGTGGACCTGGGAACATGCTCCTCGGAACCTCCAATCTCTTGCTGCTAGATGTAGTTTATTATCATACTCAGGACGGGATATAGTTTCTGCATACTAGTTGTTAGTAGATATTCTGATAAAATTTTCAAAGGCTTTTGCCATCTTGTGATGTAGTAACACATGTTACTGAACTTGTATCAGAGCATTAGGTGATGACATGCTGCGATAAGATTCAGTACAAGTAGGTGTCATGCCCTGGAGATTTATGGATGTTAAATCTGTGTACAGGTCAGTCTTATATGATCAGTATTTATAATCAATTTTGATAGGAAACAAAGCTTGAACAACAATTTGATTCAATTTCATCCAAAGAAAATAATTTTATTATTCTCATTGATTCTTCCTTCATCTTTAAAATGCCTCTTAAAAGAATTGGATTAGAATTCATAGTTATTTATAATGAGAAATATTATTTAATTAATGCAGTTGAAAAGGAATTATTAAAAATATAGCATTATCTTCATTTTGTATCTATCTACAATCTGTTGTTAACTGAGGCAAGAAATGGCTTGTTAAATTTAATCTCTCCAAAACAAAACTACTCTCTTTAATCATCTGGGAAAACCTTTTTTAGCCTTTTATTAACATGGCTGATGCTAACCACCAGGAGAGTGACATCTTGAGAATTCTAAAGCTGATTTACTTTATAAAAGTTGGGTAGAATTGTACTGATATCTTTAATTTTTTGGCACTTCAGTTTAAATGCTGATCAATCCTATAATATTGTAGGTGGGATTTATGAAACAAAATACATAAAAAATTTCATTCATTTTAATAAGTCTGTAAAAAATGTTATCATAAAGCTTTAGCCCATGAAGGTACACTGAGTTGCTAACCTCTAGGAGAGTGTCTTGATCACATTTTCAGGCTAACATTTTCTACAGACATGAAGTAGAAATATTATATTGACTCGCTTGCTGTGTTTGCTTCTAGGAAATTTGGTTCACTGTATCAAGCTAGAAAATTTTTCTTGACATAATCTATCTTATATATTTATAAGTTCACTATTCATTCATGTATTGAATATTGCTGCCACATTGTCTGGTGGTTCTGCTATGTATTTAGAGATTCTTGATAAAATACAAAGAAGAATATGCAATGTTATTGGTCCTGACCTGGCATCTCAGCTTCAGTCACTTTCCCACCACCATAATGTAGCTACCCTGTGACTTTTCTATAAATGCTTTCATAATAATTCTTCTGATGAGCTTTTCTCTTTGGTACCTATACTTTATGAATTTAAGTATCCAACTAGATTGGCTGCAAGGTCTCATAATTTCACTGTTGAAATGGCTAGTTCTATGATAATAGTTTCTTCTCTTGCTCTTCTTGCTTGTGGAACTCTCTTACACATTCTTACTTTTCCAGTCAACTTTAATCTTCAAAAATTTAAACAAAATGTCAGTCGTTACTTTCAGTCTTCTTAATTGCTGTTCTTTAATTGTTCTTGATCCTTAATAATATTTTCTTTTTTTCTTATTCTTTCATACTCAGTAACCCCTTGAATCTTAGTGGATTTATTGCCCTGTATGCAGTGAAATGATTAAAAAAAAAAAAGGTTGTCTTGTGCTGCAGATTTAAAAAAATACTGCAAATCTGACCGATTTTCAAACTTCTTGCATACAATGAAATGGGTAAATGTTATGGTAATTACCCACACATGCATGGACTCTCCCAGCTATAAATAGGAGCAGATAGTGCCTTTTGGAGAGGGAAGTTTCCAGCAGTCAACTCTGACAGTCGGACCGAATATTCTTGCTGTAACACTCTCAGTTTCTGTTAATATAATTGTTTAACTCAATTCCTCTCTTTGTGTTTTTATTTCTGGTCCTAACAAGGCCACAACAGTAAATAATCCTCTCTTATTTCAACCAGAAATATTGAAGAATATTGGTCATCTACTGCAGTCCCTGACACAGGCCAACATTGACTCTGAGACTCCCTTACACAGGCTAACATTAGATCCTGAGACATGGAAAACTGCAAAAGATTGTAGGTGGCATAGAAGCAAGAAATCAGATGTGATTTCTACAAATGAAATTACAAGAAAAGAAATTACATATAGTATAAGGTGCAATGGGTAAATTGTTGCCATTTCATATTTTTAATTTAGTGCATATGCATAGTTTGGTTTTGATTTTGTTGACTGTACAGTATAGTAGTGTCAGTTGGGCACCATCTGTGAGAAAAACAACACCATGATGTAATTTACTCTGTCAGAAATTTAGAAATGGCATGCTGTACTGCTTAGCATTCATGCCAGAAGTTTCAATATGAATATTTCAGTGTGTTTGGGTGTCAATCTGAGTACAGTGCACAGGATTTGGAAAGAGTTGGATGAGTCTAATGGTGATTACAAACATGTTTGGAGTGATCACATGCTTTCATTCATCTTCCCTCAAGGCCTCAGAATCAACACAGAAGCCTACATCAAGTGCCTTGAGGAAGTAGTGCTGCCCTGGGTCAAGAAAGGTGACTGCTGGGAGACCCTATGTTTGGCGATAGGACTCTGCACTATGCCTCATGGCTGTCAGACAATTTCTGTAAGCACATTACCCTTTATATATGGCCATCTAACTCACCAGACTGCAACCTCCTTGGTTATTATGTGTGGGGTGCAAAGAAAGACCAACAAAACTCCTTGTAACACTGAAGATAAACTGAAGGCAAGGATTATGGCAGCATTCACCAACTTAAACAAGGAGACTCTCTAGAAGAGTTCCAAAGTCATTTGGAGGCCATGGTTGAAACCAATGACGATTTCATTGAATAAATTTACTCTTAGTATTTCAAGATATTTTTTTGTAATTCTAGTAAATATATCTGTTAAAATAAAATGTCAGTATTATTTTCAATTTGGCATAATTTAGATGAAAATTTATCCAACATACCATATATATATATATATATATATATATATATATATATATATATATATATATATATGTATATATATATATATATATATATATATATATATATAAATCTACAAATAATATAACATGTTATTTTATATTGTTTGTAAATTTAAATATTTATATATATTTAAATCTACAGATAATATAATATTAAATGCTAATTACCTTTAATCCCACAGATCACTTCTTCTGCTTACCAAGAGATGGCTGGAAAGACTTAATATATACTGATTCCAAAACCAAAATTAGTACGAGCCTTACTCAACATTGAAAAAATATCAGGACTATAAACCAAGCATACTGCTAATTTTTCATGAAATATTCAACTATCGCAACTATATATATTGTCCATCTTTTCCCTGTGAATATTGGCTGGAATGTGTTGGTTAATACTACCAATCATCCCTCTGTAAACAGAAGGAGTGGTTGCTGGGATTAAAGGTAATTAGTCTTTAATATTATATTGTTTGTTTCTAGGTTGAAATCTCTTTCAATCAAACTTGAGGCTGATTTTCTTTCTGTGCATTTCAAATCATAAATGTAATTTCTCTATTCTATCTCAGGGTATACAGGATGTGGCAAGATAGATTTATGAATTACTGTCAGTCTATAAAGGCTAAAGATTGGCTTACACACTTGGGAGTGGCTGATATCTTTGTCTTGGGTGTTCTTCATCTATCAGTAAATTGAATAACATCCAAAACAATTCATTGATGAAGATAAAGTCAATGAAAGCAATAATTGTCCTGGAGTAATTGACAAGATCTTTTGTCAACATGATGTCACACAAATTATTCCAGTCTCAAGTGGTTTAAGAAAGACATTAGGTGAGCTGCATGAATTTTTTTTAGTTATTTATATTTAAAAGACATGTATAGGAAGTGATGTCAAATTCAGCTGAATCTTTTTAGATATGAAACAGTAAAAGTAAATTTATTTCCTGTTATCAAAGCTTCAAAACAGCCAAAGCCGAAGACTTCTAACAGACTAACAGGGTGATAGAAGAAAGCATGAAAAAAGGACTAACCATCAACAGCTAGAAGACAGAGAGTTTGGTTATTAGCAAGAAAAAAATCATGAAATGCAAGTTATGAATTGGAGATGTAAATATCAAGAAAGTGATCAAGTTTTACACATATATATATATATATATATATATATACACAATACATACATATATACAACAAGAATTTTAACAGGGAATTGGAAATGGGGCACCAAAATTTGAATACACATTGGACTAGCAAAAGAGGCATTCCAAGAACTAAGCAAGGTGCTGAGAAATGAAAATTTTTTATTAGAAACAAAGAAAAGAGTACTGGATTGCTATGTAGCATTCATCCTCTTATATGGTAGTGAATGTTCGGCAATTTCCCCATGGATGAGTTAAAAAAATCGAAGTAGTAGAAGGATACTGAAAATTCCATAGATGGAGTGAGTAAACAACAAGAAAGTATCAAAAGAAATGGTAACAGAAGGAACACTTCTAATCACAATCAGAAAAAGACAGCTGAAATTTCTTGGACACATAAGAAGAAACGAGGACTTGGAAAACTTAACCCTCACATGGCAAAAGAGCTAAGAGAATGCAGTGAGCCACTTACCTGACAAGCTTGTGTGAATCAATGTGAGAAAAACTGCTAACATCCATACAAGATAGAAAGTTGTGGAGAACCATGATCACCTATGTTTTGAAGGGTTGTGGCACATCGAAGAAGAACAACAAAGTTTTAGAGTTGAGTTGACCATAATCAGGATCATCAAGTCAAGGTAAATGATCCTTTCTCCTACACTACTTGCCATCCAAGGCTATAGAACCCAGTCAGTCCTACTATTTACCCATATGTGGGGGGAGAAGAATTGGATTTATACCTTTCCCAAGGGTATTAGCATGTAAGTGAATGTAATGAGCTCAATTGGAATTCAAACTTGGCTCTCTGATTCCTCAGTCCATTACTCTACCAAGTCTCCTCACTAGAGGTGAGTACTTGATTTTTATTTTCTTTAATTGGAATATTTTAATCCAAACTTAAATTATTTCACATTAATGTTTCTGCATACTTGTTTGCTTAGCAGCATATCAACTCCTTTTATAGGTCATTTAATACCAAAATTTAATTTTATTCAGAACATTAGTAATTTCTTTTACAAAAATATCTTGCTGGTATTTTTTTTTGTTTACTATAAAAATGTATTGTTGATATTTTTACTGTAAAACTTTTTATACTTTCATAGTATTTTGACCCCAGTTTAGGAGTTAACTATTTATCTATAGCGGGATAACAGTTGCTACCACCTCAGGTCAGGGTGAACCTGGGAACAATAGCAATTAAGAGGTGATTCCACTCTTTTCAAAAGCTCCTGATTAGAGGTCTCTGCATACTTGTAATACATAAGTCTTTTAAGGTAATCAATATTTTAGGTAAACAATATTGATTAACTAACAAGAAAGTTTGGTTTATTTTGCTAATATTTTCATTTTTATTTACATCCATCTCATGTCAACTTGTTTGAAAATTGAATATTAATAAGAAAAAAAGTGTGTCTTCTGGAGATCCTTGTTTTTTTTTTAAATTGATAAACAATATTTTATAGGATATATATTTATGGAGTCTTTCATGATCACCACCAGCATCACACACCTCCTCCTCCCCCACAATTGTGTGCACGTGGTGTGTATGTCTGTGTGGTTCATGTGTTTTCTTTGTATATGTTGTGTTTATTATATATGTGTTGGTTGATTTCTATGTGTTAAATTTTGTATGGGACACTCAGTGAGGATTGAAATCACTATGGTTAACCAAACTAACCACATTAGTCATTACTCCTATACCAAAGTGGTTGTCTGCATTTTATTATGTCGTGAGTGTATGTATGTGTACTGTATATGTATTATGTGGGGGTTGTGTATGAGTTTTATGTATGTGTATTTCTTGTATGTATGTAGCATGCTGTGCTGTGTGCATTTGTTGTACATGTGTGTTATATGTGCTTTGAGTGAATGTATGTGCATTGTGAATGTGTAGGGGTTGTACATGAATGTTGTGTGTGTGTGTGTATTGTATATATGTATGTTTTGTGTGTATATATGTGGTGTGTTATGAGCATCTTGGTTACATATATATGTGTATTGTGTGTATATATGTGGCATGCTGTGCATTTGTCAGTGTTTCTTGCATGTACATTTTGTGAATATATATATATATGTATGTGTGTGTAACTGTTGAAAAACTAGAAGACATAACGGCTTACATCTCAACCTATAGATTTATTCAGGTTAAAATTCTGATGCTGTTACATTTCTTTCTTTTTTATTGTTCACCCAATACAAGGCCCAAGAGCTATTCAAGGTAGAGGGTTACTGAATGAGGATGTTTTAAAAGCATAAAAGGAGGAGGTAAGAAATCCACATAATGAAGATACATAGGATAGGTAACAGCTGACCCAAGACACGAAAAGGTTAAGATTGTAGCAACTGGAGAAGTGTCCTCTTGAAAGTCTGTTCCACAAAGCAATGGCTCTTGGGAAGAAGGGAATGAGAATGACTCTTGATCCTGGTGGTTTAGAGAAGACAGGAACCAATTAACTTTGGAGAGAGAGGGAGAGTTAGGCCCAACATTCACATAACTTACCATATTAACCTGTCTTGATAAGCAATAAACATATATGTAGAACTTTTACATTTAACCCTCATATTACTGAAAGACTGATTCATTTTAAGGATCTCCTTATACAAGAAACCAAAGATAACATAAGGAGCTATTCTTCATATTTTCTATTTTTTTCTTTCTCTATAAAATACCAATGAAATAAAATTTTATTATTTTGTACTTAATACCGAATCATTAAAAGATAATTTAAGAATGTTTAACACTTAGATGTTTATTTTATAACTAAAAAAAATGTAAATGCACTGTTATATCAACTAAATTTCAGGAAATTTATTCTGCTAAATGATTTTTATGGAAATAAATATATTTTTTTAAATTTATAGTTATAAATTTTCTGAAACATAAAACTGGAAATAAATCCAATATGCAAATCTGACCTTAGGTTTCAAAATTCCTTTCGTATTTGAATTTCTCAAGGATATTCTAACTTTATGTAACTAGATTTGACATCATCATTTTAGGTGACTATAGTTGTTGAAAAATCACTAATATATAGGAATTCCAGATAGAGTTTATCTCTAAAGGACAATATAAATAAAGGCAAAAGGTGAACTTATCTTAGCCAATGCAATTTGTCCTCTAAAGGACTTTATCAAGGCAAATGTGATTTGCTTTGTTAAAGTCCCTCAGAGGATGAAACATATCATCTTTTGTCTTTATTCAAAATCACTAATACAAAATAGTTTATTTAATTAAAAATAACCACTTTCATCTGAAGGTTTTTATTTTTATGGATTATCAACCCTTGTGGATCATCTAAAGCTGAAGAATATTTCGAATTGTAAGAATTATTATTTTTTTTGAATGAATAACAATTTTTTTGAGAATGATAATGATTATTCCAGATACAAGTTGTAAGAGAATCTAATGAAACTGACTGTAATTAACATTCTGATTTCTCATCCCAAGAACCAGTTTTTTTTACACTACTTAAATTGACTGGTCCGCTTATAAATTATAGGGAAGTTTTGGTGGTGGGTAATAATTTTTAAAGATAAACATTCATTGGATCTTGCCCAAGTCTGAAAATGTGCTTACATCATTGATAACAACTAATGATGTCCTAGTTCCAATTTTTAATCAGGTATCTTTGATGAAAAACTTAACATCTGTAAATAAAAACAAAATATAGATAACACTTCAAGATGTCAGGGATTAATTTGGCATTGCATTTACACTATGAACAGAATCCCTACTTTTAAAATGCTAAAAACATATCAATATTTTTGATTCTGACAAATGTCGTGGCTTGAGGAATGTGAAATGAATGTAATTTACATTATTTACGCTCGTACTATTGTCTTCATCTTTGTTGTTAACATCACAACATTTCAGCCACTGCACCCTCCAGTCTTCATCAATCCAGGTGCTTCTCAATCCAGATAATCTTCAGGGGGTTTAAAACTGAGCCCTTCATTTAATCTACAAGACAACAGCCTATTGGTTTATGAATTTGGTGAAGTAGTAATTGTGTATTCAGTTGCTGGGTCGGGTAGTGTAGATGTAGATTCAATAGAAACAGGGTTAGAAATAACTGAACAGTATTGAATAAGAACTAGATGAGTTATCCATAAACATGGACTGCCAAATGAGAACAATCTATTCCAACAGATTAAATAAAGGGTTCAGTCCCAAATTCCCTGAAGGTTATCTGGATTGACAAACACCTGATGAAGGCCAAAGAGCATAATGACTGAAACATTGTGATGACAATAAAGATAAGTTCAATAGTCAGAGTGTAAATAACGAAAACTCCTCATCCAAGAAATTCTCACAGAAATTAATGAATGATAATTAACAAAATTGTTAAAAAAAAAAAATTATTCCGTGTTTCTTTACAAGGGGACCATTCAATTTAATTAGTACCAATTTTTTTATAGTTCATATTAGAAGAAACTTTCATAATTATTCACCAAATGCCATTTGTTTTTGTTTTTTTTCCATGTTTCAATTGCACTAAATGAACATATTTATCTTTCTTTTTGTTTAGCTTCATTGACATTTGTAAACATTTTATTACAAACAAGGTTTTCCTTTTTTTTAATTTTTCATTTTACACTCAGGAGATTAAAGTTCAAGTCATAAAAAAATAGACAAGATAAGAAGATAAAATACAGATAAAAGATAAAAAAAGACATATATTTAAATAAAAATGTCTACCAAATTTCTTGGAGAGAAATAAAGAATGTGTGTTATATTCTTATCTTTAGAAACTCAAATATTTTCATATCAAAAGTAATTTTAATTTTTACAGGCCTATACTCCAAAACATATTTCATGTACATATTTTCAAGTACATATCTAAAGTCTATAGAACTCTATTATATTATTATTATTTTTATCATATATTATGGTGTACAATTAGTGGCAAAGTCTAATCATTTTACAATGGAAATGGCTAGATGTATCCATAAATTCTATTCTAAGAGTTTCTTTCTTTGCACTTTCTTCTCACTACTTGCTTCCCAGTCAAGTTTGAGCTTTAAAAATTTAAATGCAATGTTTTCTTAATTCATGAACTTTTATTGTTCTCTATCCTTAATAGTGTTTTTTTTTTGCTTCATATTCTCTAACACACAGTAGCTCATTTTTCTTAGTGGCTTTATTGCCTTACTTGGGGTGAAATGATTAAAAAAAAATCAAAAATATTTTCATTTTTTACAGACTTTTCCTCTATAGCTTATTCCATGTCCACATCTAAAGACTCTCTATGATCCCTCTATATTTTTATTATTATTATCATTATTATATGTACACATTTAAAAACTACCTATGATTTATCTATATTATTATTATTATATATTAGGGTTTCTAAAAACATATTTTCTCTTTTAACAGACCCTTTTCTTCAATGCTAAGCAGTACTTGAGAAAAGGGTATCTTTATGGCAAAGATGATTTGAAATGATAACAAGATTTCTTCAGCCAATGGAGCTGGGTCCCAGTTGTTTGTTCAACAATGTACAATCCCATTTCTATCTCCTGTATACACCCTTCTATTTACCACCTACGTTTAGTTAAAAATAACTTTTCTTTTTCATTTTTTTACAGTGCAATACAATACTGATATACTGGAAAGAACATGCATTTCTTTCCTGTCTACATATAAAGACTATGACAGCTATATTATTAATATCACTAGCTGACTCATATTGCATCATCACAGAGCAAATCCTGAGTCTCCTCAAGTCCTGATGAATAGTTGTGCTCTCAATGAGGCTCCTTGCCTTGAATGTCTATTGGGACTCAGTTTCAATCCAAAACTCAAATGGAACTTGTATATATGAGGAGGCATGGTGGAGTAATGGATAGCGGCTCGGATTGAAGAATTGGAGAGCTGAGTTTGAATTCCAGTTGAATCCATTAAATTCACTTATGTGCTAATACCCTTGGGAAAGGTATGAATCCTCTTCTTCTCTCCCCAGCTATGGATAAATAGCAGGACAGACTGGGTTCCATAGCCTTGGATGGCAACTGTTCTACCACAGAAAGAAATGGCAACTGCTCTACCACAGAAAGAAATGGCAACCTACTGTGAGAAAAAATCTGCCTTGTAAGTCATGTATTGAAAGATACATGATTGCCTAAGCTTGTATCATGCATGACACATAACTGACTTTCTTTCCCGAGCTATGGGTAAATAGGAGAACAAACCAGGTTCTATAGCCCTGGATGGCAACTGGTCTACCACAGAAAGAAATGGCAACCTACTGCAAGAAAAAAATCTGTCTCGTCAGTCATGTATCAAGAGATACATGATTGCCTAAGCATGTATCACGCATGGCACATAACTAACTGATTGATATACAATCTATTGCTAAAGATGCTGGCAAAACAGTTGGATTCTTGTATCACTCCAGAATTACTACTTTCTGCCCTGTCATATTTTTATAAGAGTCAGATCAGATCAAAATTGGAGTAATTGCTGCCCAGTCACCACTATCCAGCATTCAAAAGCCTTTATGTATCCTTGTGAGTGATGAATTATTTTCAACCCTGAAACCCATTTCCCACAGATGAAATGTTTCTAGAAACTCATTACTCTATTGCTAGCAGATGTTCAGGTAAATTACATTCCTTGGTTCAAGGAGCCCTGACCTTCACAGCTTGGACCTCTTGGGCCACATTCACTGAGTCAACTCATTCTCATTCTCTTCATACTTCATTGGTAAGGAAGAAGTTCCACTCAGTTTCTTCTCCAGAACTGTTGAATTGTAGAACAGACTCCCAAGAGGATGCTTCCCTGATCACCACAATCTTAACCTCTTCAAATCTAAGTTCAACCATTATTTATTCTACATATGTTCATAATATACACCCCTGGATCCCTCCCTGCACTCCTAAGAGTATGCTTCACCAATCATTACAATCTTAGCCTTTCCAAGTCTTATCTATCCTACATATCTTCATAATATGTACCTCTTGCTATCCCCTCCTGTAGCTTCTTACAACGGCCTCATTTAGTAACCCTCTACTTCGAATGGCTTTTGGATTTGTATTGGATAAACAATAGTAAAATAAAAAAATTAACTTTGCAGTTGTATTGATTATATTTTTGGCAGGAATAACCTATGATTTTGATTTCTACAATTAACTTTAATATTGTAACATCTAAGAAACAATTCTTCTTTTAAATTATTAAAATTAAAAAATATCTAAAGAAAGCTAATATGAAACAAAAGAAATAAAAAGCAATGTATTAGCAACCTGATTTACCCTACTGACTAATGAGATATTTCCTTAAAATTTCCTCATTGCTCACATATCCATTGCATTCTTTGCATCCTTCTGCAGAATCACATCTGTTACTTCAAGTTTTCTCTTCATCTAAATTCATGCAATTTAGTTTCTACAAATTCTAAAAAGTCAGTGTTTATTTCTTACAGTGATGTTCACCCTATACAAAACTCGAGAGCCATTCAAAGGAGAGGGTTACAGAGTACAGTTTATGTGGATATGTGTGGAAAATAACAGTTAACCTACTTGAGTGGCACTTATATCTGACCAATGGAATACAAAGGGAATGATGTTGGTTCACTACAATGTATAAAACATGGCAGGTCTTCACTGTGATGGATAGAACTGGTGGAAATAAGGAATGTAGGTTGTCTGAACAGTTTCCATAGAAATAGCAACAGAGTGGCAAGAGGCTTGTGATGTTTCATCTGTGAAAAAAGGAGTTGTAGGGTGGAAAGTAATTTGTTACCAACAAGGATGCAGAGACGCTTTTGTAATCTATTGTTGTAACCTATGGAATAGAGTAATCGCACAAAGGTTGATAATGAATGATAATACTTAGGACAAGAACAACACATATAAGATTCACCAGTGGTGTGTAGGAGTAGTCAACTGCTAGAAATGAGTCAAGTGAATTCCACAATGAATCTCTAACTGCAGGATATCTACCAACCACCCCACATGGTCAGATGTGGCACAAGGCTGAATCTAATGTGGGGTATCCAAGCCCATAGGCTTGGCCCAAAATTCCCCGTAGACCCCATATAAAACAGGGTTGGGTAGCTGTTTCCCTGAAATGAGACTCTGCCCTTCAACATAGCCCGAAGGCAGAGAGTTTGACCAGCACAGTTGGAGACGAATCTCCAACTTCAGAGCAACATACAGTATTTACTACTGTATTTATATGAATGGAGACATATCCATTATCGTCCTTATGTATGCTACAACATCTATCAAGACTGGAAAGTGAAAATTGGGAAGCTCTTGCTCATATTTGGCAGCAGTTCCATTTTCTGCCTGATCTGGTACTTGTAAAGATAAAAGACAGCAGAAGGAGTCAAGTACTTACTGGTGCAGTAGAGGGAACCAAGAATTTTTCCCAAATCTTTAGCAAGCAATTGTATGTATGAGTTTCACTTGAGGCTTAGACTGAGTTTAAGTCCAATAGTCACTCAAGACATATGTAGGGGATCCCTGAAGAAACATCTGTTCATTACAACTGGTGAAAGTTCTGGGTGTGATCAACAATGATGGATATCACCAACTTGGTTTTAAAGGCAATGAATGTGACTATTTAACCCTCCCCCGCCACTGAGCTGTTAGAGAAAGGTCAGTTGCCAAACTCTGGTCATCAAGAGTTTTGGAGGTGCACCATTGTATGATAAGCATAGATATTCACAAATGATCAGAGTATATTTGTAGGCAGGTCAATTATGTACAGTAGAAAGAGGGTTGAAATGAGAAGTGAATCTTGAGGGATACCTGCATTGATCAATTGGGCCTTGGAGGACTGGCTGCCAACAATTACATAGGGGAACATTAGAAAGGATTTTTTTTTTCAGAATTTCACAGACCAATGTCATAAATGCATATTATGCACACATAATTATTGTTAAGCTCTTTGTGGCCAAGTGGTAAAAGCACACTGGATCAGATGAGGGCTCATCCTGCAAAGTGGGATGCAGGTTTGAATCTTGCTGATGGAAAGGGGGGGGGGCACATTTTCTTTATTAAGTTTTCTCAAGTATGCAAACTGATAGACGAAATAAATATGTGTATATGCACAAAAGCTGAGTATTATATATTCAAATGTGAAAGCAGAATAACATATTTTTTATTACTTCAAAGCTCCCCAAAAAACTGAACTTTGGCATTAAAGGAGTTGATATCCTGTTAAGCCAACCAACCAACCAACCTTTGAGATTTAATAAGTTTCATACCTTCTTTGATTTAATTAACTCCTACTATGCAAGGATGCTAAAACTATTTATTTAGCATCCAATTTTCTAGAGAAGGAGGATATCTAAATTTTAAAATCTACCAACCTTAAGATTACCATTAACCAACTAGGTAGATTAGTCAAAAGAAGATAAAATCTTAAGGAAACATTGCAGTAATGGGCCAATTTCATTATAATTATTATTATTATTATTATTGTTGTTGTTATTGTTAATGAATATATGATAAAACCCTTCAGGAAAAGAAAGTCTCTCTGGAACTAAGTGAGCTAGTTAAGGGTTTTTGAATATGGCACACAACCTTTAATTTCTAGCAATTCTTCAAAATCCAGATGGTGGCTACAAACTTTTGGTTCATAATGTAGCTCTAAGCAATGTTTGACTCTTTACCATCCCCCTTATTGCTGTCATTGAAATACTGATAATTTTGAGGCATTATTTCATAATTAACTTCAAAGTCCATTCAACAAATGTGAAGGTTGGATTTTCAAATAAAACTATATTTGATCAATCTTCCCAAAACTAGTTGAAGCATTTTAAATCCAGAAATGGATAATCATCACTTGTCATGACATTAACAGCAAAAGCTGAGGCCGCTATGCATTCTGCATTGAAAACCTACTATATGCATATTTTACTCACATGATCTTTCTTCACATCTTTGATAGAATACCAGCTCCTATATATGCAGTTTATGTCAGCTCACCCTATAAATGGTACAGGTATCATATAACCTAGTAATACCTGCTGCATGGTCAGGTTATTGGTAATTAAACCGGTTACTCCACCAGGCTTTACTGATGAGGAGTGTGGCTAGATACTGAGCAGGATTAAAAACAAGACCTGTTAAAGAGTGGATGAACCTTTTTGTAGGGTCAATGAACATCCACCTCTTCTACCCCCATCTATGGGAAAATTAGTAGGACTTGTATCAGTAAATTTTTATCTAAAAAAAATCTAAAAATATTTTCTAGCTTTAAAATAAAGTGCAAGAGGTTGATAAACTATAAAAAACAAATTAATCAATCAATCCTATTCTGTTAGCATGACCTATGTTACTCTAGACAATACAAACTGTAGCTCCTGAAAAACAACCCAGAAATCAATGATCCTCAGTTGTCAATTGTAATGTTTTATAATGCAAGATAGGGGAAAATCTGACCATGAGTCCTTGCAAATTTTCAGAACAAGGATCATTGAAAGTTACCATATGTAGAGAATTATATAAGCTTCATGAAATATCTGTAAACATTTCAGAGGAACAAGGATCACTGGATGTTACCATATATAAAGCATTATATAAGCTTTAATTGTAATTGTACAATAAAGACTTGATACAAAAAAAATAATACTTCTTTACATTGTTCTAAACCAGGTGAAGCACATTTTTTTTCTGTAATATTTTTCATTTGATAATCATGCAAATTTTTTTATATTTTCCTTTACATTATATTTGATGCACATTTTACAGCTGAATCTCTTTCAATACTGCAAAGAATAAACACTTTTAAACTCTATGGAGTTTTCATGATATGGAATGGTTTGAATACGAATGCTATACTAAGAGAACTATCAGCGTTTATTATTGACGAGACAATTTTAAGAAAAGATATGCAATTTGCATTATGTAGATAGCAGACACAGAAAGTAAGCTGCAAGAACTCCTAGACAAAGTAATAAAGGTAAGTGGGAATAAAGGACTACCTATCAATTGCAAGAAGACGGAATACATGGTCATTAGCAAGAGAGACAGATCAAGATGTGAGTTATGAATTTGAAATCAAGCAAGTGCAGAAATTTAACTTTCTTGTAAGTGTTTTAACAGATGATGGAAAATATGACACAAAATTCCTAAGGTACATTGCCATAGAAAAAGATGCCCTCAAAAGCTAAGCAAAGTATTAAGAAACAGTAAAATTCCATAAGAAAACAAGAAAAGGAAACTTGAGGCAACAGAAATGTGGTTCTGCAGAAGAATGCTGAGAATATCATGGACAAAGAAGTGTCGAAGGAAATTGGAAATAAAAAGGATACTTGTACTTAATATCGGAAATAGGCAGTTGAGATTTCTGGAACACATAATGAGGAAAGAGGGCTTGGATAATTTGACACTCACAGGACATACTGAAAACAAGAGGGATAGAGGGGAAACATCAAGTAATCTAAACTTGTGTAACTGGATGGCAGAATAGGTACTGGGAGTAAAGAGACAAAGATTACTTAGAGCTACAAAAAACAGGAAATTGTGGAGAGCCATGACCACTTATTTTCTCAAATTTTAATCTACTCAAAATTCAAACACATATACAATGATTAGTACTAGCATTACTCTTCATTAAAGAAAATTTACCCATGATTTATGGGCTATCCCACAAATGCAACACAAGAATAATTTTTAATGTAGGACACTATACACTTTTATATGAAGGGCCTTTCCAGAAATTATCTAGTTCTACTGCCTTTTGCTGCATGTATCAAATTATTATTCTCACTCCTTTTCTTTTACTGCCATAGGGAGGCACTGCCTTGAAAATTGATCCCCATGGATTCTGTTCTATGTTTCAAAATGATAATTATTAATGTTAATATGTAATAAGATACTCATTATTATTTTATTATACACATAACCACATGTTTGCACCTATGTGTGGAAGAAATACCTCCCACATAATGATAAGATATGGTGTCTTCATCTAGCTAATGTCTTACCATTATGTGGAAGGTACTTCTGCCGCATCCTGTTAAGATGTATTCATTTATGTATTGGGCTATAAGAACACCTGCTGACCCATTGATATATAAAAAATGTATCTTAGCATTTTCTGTCTAGAAAATATTATTTAAATGTAGGCTAATTCTCATTTTTTGCGTGTATGTTTTAATATTTGAAATTGGGATTAAAATTGTCCTGTAAACTTAAGGCACACTGACATAAAAGATCTAAAAAGAATTCCTCTTCTTCATTTCTTCATGGAGAGATTTAAGAAAAATTGTCTCAAAAAGAATTGCTTGGATAATAGGAATTAAATATTTTATTCCTATTAATTTATTCTTTTTTATTTCGCATTATGTCTGCATTAATTTAGGTAAAATAAAATATAACAAAAATTAATGATGACTTTGGTAGCCATTTTAATTTGTAACAAGTAACCACTCTTGTAATTTTATTTTATAAAAAAAAATACTTACTCATACAATTTGGTTGCCATATTACTCATTAAATTTATCGAAATTAAAATATTTGAAAAACATGAGAAGAAAATATCACAAGATGACAAATAGTAGGATAGGTTGGATATCATCATTTATTTGGTTTAACTGAATGAGTACATAAAAATTGGGTAGATTTGAGAAATGTACGACAATGTAGAAAAAAAAAGCAGCAAGAAAAATGCAGACGAATTCTCCGTCTGGTTGGAAACTACTATGTGATTATGCAGACAACAAGGGAAAAAAAACAAAGAAAATGACAAAAACAAAATGGAGGTTCTCAGAAATGGCAAGTGGGACAGGGGAGGTAACTGCGTTCAGTCGGAGATTTGGATTAATTATGTTGGAACAGGAATGCTTTGCCCCTGTCAGACGCTGACTCATACAGAGAATAATAGAAAAGCAGGGAAGATACCTCTTGTGTTCAACAGGTCTTCCGCAGAATAATAAGAATAATACTGGCAGTGGCTATGTTGTTACTTCTACTTTCACTGTGACTACTACTATTGTAACAGAAGTATGACTGCTGTTATTCTAACTACAGTGACTACATTTGTTAGCATTATCATCATCATTGGCACCATCAGCAGCCTAAGTTACTACTCCTACTACCACTGCACTTGAATAGAGCTTAAGCCTGGAGACTCAGGAGTCTAAGGTTCTATTTTCTGCCAAACTAGATTTTCATTACAGCAAGCTGTTAAATTTTTTTTCTTTCTAGAAATCAAATCAGTACTTATAAAATCCACCATACTCAGTAATGACTGGGTGAGAATTATTGATTAATTACTCATATGAAAAGGCTATAATCCAACCACTAACTTCCCACCTCAAAATAACAGTTTACTACTGTGATCAGAACCACTGCTACCACCACTAATTACGAGCAGGACTGTTGCAACCATTATTTTATAATCATTTCCCAGGTTCCCTCTCCACTCCTCCACCCCAGTATCATCACTGAATGTTACTTTTCTTCGGACTACCAACATTATTCTTACTGCCATTACCACAGCTGCTACTGTTAACCCTTTTGATGCTTCTGAACTGGTTCAATTAAAATCAGTTCTTTCTCCTCTGTGGTTAAATTACAGTGTTTGTAATCATACAAAGGGGCAGTTGAGCTTAAACATAAATTAATTATATTAATGATTTGAATAGGGAGATTTTTCATTGAGAAATTATGTGGAAAATTTAATTTTTTTTTTAATATGTTTTCTAGTAAATGTCCTTTCCAGTTTCATAAATCTGAGTTGAAGATTTGTTACAAAAAATTGGTAACAAAATTTGTTACATTTTGTTACAACATAAATCTACACATGTGAAATTTATATAATTTAATAATAATTTATACTAATTTTTATAGTAATTTTTAAATTATAATTTAATTTATACATCTATGCATGTGAATTTTGTTATATTATACATCTACATGGATGAAATTTGTAAGAAAATTTGTTAGAAAAAAAAATTGTTTCAATTTTTTTTTTAACTAAAATATTTCTTTGACCACAAGAATTGTTATATTACTTCTGTATGACTTAAGTTCTTTAGTTGACTCAGTTGTTCCCATAACATATTCTGTGGTTAAAAAGTTTAAAGTTCTAATTTAGAGTTAAATTAATGGAGTTCATTACAATAAATTCAAATGTTGTTAACTACTAAAATCAACCACTTTTAATCAGAGAACTGATTTGAAAATGAAGGCCTTTTGCTACCTATTATTTACCAGTGTGTAAATTTGTTAACTTTATCAAAAGCTGGCCCATAAAAACAGTCAATGGCAAAATTGCAAAAATAAATGTTGTCACTTGTTTCTAGTAAGGACTGTTCTATTAGGATCATTACTTAAATGTTGGATTTCAGTGAAAGAGAAATGCACTGCATCACCCAAACTGTTTCTTCCGAACTAAAGTAGGCCAGTAACATGTGTTTTCAGTGTCAAATCAACTGATAGGGATGCTAGTTAGACTCTGGGGAGAGAAATATATTTCTTCAAGGTTCACATTCAACACATTTGCTTTGATCAATGATCTGTGACCAGGAAAATTCTACAGGATTTACCTAATCCAAAGAATATCCAAAGTTCATGTCTTCCCAAGAGCATTTCTATAAAATAGCACCAATGATTAGTAACGAGATTCTGGATTCTTTTCAAAATATCCCACTCATCACAACATTTTGTCCCTAACTAGTATCAAAATTAATATTTCTACCATTAAAGTAACTATAACTAATATTATAAAACCTGTATTAGTTACCAATTAAGAACTGTAATTACTTTAGGCTTTGTTACCAATAGAAGGTTAATATTATTAGGTTGGTGCAAAAATAATGATGTAATAATGTCGTTTTTTGACGTTAAAAAATACGTCAAAAAACGACATTATTACGTCATTATTTTTGCACCAACCTAATAGTTTTATATTTAACACTGCTATTTTGTTTACTACTACAACTGCTTTTACTACAATTTCAACTACTTGGGTAAAAGATGCTAGTAGCCAGACACCACCCACCTAATGGACACTTTCATGAATTATTGCTATCAAATATTTTGTTTGCTTTGAAGGAATATAAATCCCAGATGCTAAGTCAGTATAACTTTGGAATAATTTTTCTTGAAGAATGTGACAGTATTTGGGATCAAATACATGTTGCAGTTTCAAATAAAATTGTGACAGTACGACAAGAAGAGTGTAAGAAAAATATTTCTTAATTACTATTTATAATATTTAATACTGAATGACTATTTGTATATGTTAGAGAGAGATTTTTCAAAATTATTGATCATCAAAGGTTTAGGTGTTTAGATATTGGTAATGTTGAAGATAGCAAATCCTCATGACTCTGATGGGTAAATTTTCATCTATCACAAACTTTTAATCGAACCAACATTGCCACAGCTTCTGTGATTACTGTCCTGGGTGGCATTATTATTTTCCATATGTAATAATATTATTATTAAAAAGGAAAATCTGTAATGGAAACAACAGACATTGTGAACTATTTTTTTTTAAAAAAGCCTGTTGATGAACATGCAGTCTAACTTTCTGTATATCACTCAATCACAAAACACCTCAAAATGTCCATATTGCTATGTAGTTGTATCAGCTGCACTTGTGACATAGTCAAATAGTCATGTGACATGAAATCACATGAGAAAATTTTTCTGTCTCCTACTGCCTTATTTTGAAAAGCTATGCTTTTTATATATATATATATATATATATATATATATATATGCGTGTGTGTGTGTGCAGAAATCGAGAAAGAGAGAGGTGAGTAAAGTTAGATGAGAATCTGACAGACTGGTAAATATATAAGAGAATTTGGAAAACTTCTATTTTCACATATTTTAACGATGAATCAGCGTCATCAGAAAAGGAATTTTATTTTCTGCAAATATTTATTGTGAAATAAAATTAATTTTCTGATGATGGCAGTTCATTTGGAAAACTTCTACTCTGAAATGTTTTACTGAGAAAAAACCGTCATCAGAAAATTATATACACACACACATATAATTTTATGTATACATGTA
>OZ010584.1:88821365-88958865 GCA_963932145.1 Acanthosepion lycidas
CCAAGATTTTTATAACACTATTGGACTCTACTTTGAGCAATAAGCATTTATAATTACACTCCAAGCTTAACAGAAGACTCGTGATGAAATTGGTCATAAACGAAAATTATATGTTCATCATTAACTAATCATAGCCAAGAATTGGAAGCTCATGAAGGAATGATATAAAGTTCAAATACATTTATATTATTCCAGGATCATTTTCCAACTTATAAAAGATGATCTTTGCCCTCTACCCTTCTAACCTCTTGTCTTGGAGTAACAAGGTGCCTCAAAGATTTCATATACAATTTCATTTTCAAGACTTTTTTCACTGCTCTTTGGACTGTCATAGCTGAAACTCTTCTCTCATATGCCAAACATCTTATGGATTGAGTTGGATCTTTTCTAATTGATCTCTTTAGTTCTAAGTTGAAATGATTATCCCTCTTCCTGTTGTGACCTCTTTTTTAAACTTATTCACCATTCTTGATTCTTGAATGGACTTTGAAGATGGAAGCCAGAGTATGAATGCTGGTACCATTACTGAAGGCCTGAATGTGTCCCTGGGTAAGACGATAAACTACATCCAACAGTACAGTAAGGCCTCTGATCAGGAGGTTTTGAGGAGCATGAAACCACCTCTTAATTGCTGGTGTTCTCAGGTTCAACCTGACCCGGGGTGGTAGAACCTGTTAGGATTCCAGATATGGGCAAATAGTTGCACCCTCAAAACTGGTGTCAAAGCACTATGAAAGCAGTACTTTATTGCTAGCAATGAATTTTTAAATGAAAAAATTATTACCAACAATATATTTTTTGAAAAAAAATATTAGAAGCAATACATTTTGGAAAACACCTGTTAGGGTCCCAGCTATGAGCAAATAGTTAACCCCCAAACTGGTGTTAAAACACCATGAAAGTGTAAAAATGGGTTTTAATACCAGCTATGCATTCTTGTAAAAATTTATTGCCATCAATAAATTTTTGAAAAAAAATTATTACCAGCAATACATTATTACCAACGATACATTTTTGAAGAAAAATATTACTAGCAGCCTATTTTTTAAGAAAAAATATTGCTACCAATAGATATTTTGGAAAAAATATATATTAGCAGCAATACATTTTTGAAAAAATTATTACCAGAAACAAAAATCTTGTTGGCATTAAATAACCCATTGAGGTTGATATGCTGTAAACCAAACCAAACCAAGACCAGAATGATCTTTTTCCTCTCACCATTGCTCAGTTGAGAAGACAGTGTGGCTGACACAAAATGATTTTAACCTTTTCTTTTTCTAGCTGAATAACTCAAAGGGTTTTTCAGGGATTCTTATGAAAAATGGTGTCAAGATAGCTCTGAGTTCTTATCTGAAAAACTAGAAAAAGAAACTCAATTAGTTTAATGATTTTTAGATATTAAGCATTTTGTGGGATGGATAATTATGATGTCACATGATTTGGGCAATTTTGCTGTTACACCCAGTATATTGAATAAAACCAAAAAGGAGATTTTTGCCAGTTTTTGCAATACTTTTTCTCGTTTCCTTACAAAAACATTTAGTGTCAATAAGAATTGTTGATAATGTTTTAACATTTTTAGCCTATCTCTGGTCATTGTCCACTGGGTCTTAGTGACAATTCTTATCCGCAATCAAATGAGAAATGAAATGCAAATATTTTTATTAATAACAGAAAAATGAACTCAAACATTCATACTCTTATTAAGCTCAATTTAAGAGAAAAACAGTAGCCTAAACATTAATTGTTGTGTGTGTGTGTGTGTATATATATATATATATATATATATATATATATATATATATATATATATATATATATATACAAGTACAGGGTTGGTTCAGATGGATTAAAATTCTGATAACCAAAAACACTATTCTTAAAAGAGTGCTCAATACCTAGTAGATCAAATAATATATATATATATATATATATATATATATATATATATATATATATATATATATATGAAGAAATATAGTCTTAAGATGTGCTATATTTATGGGATAAAGTGCTCAATATCAGAGATAGAGCATGCCGAGAAAAATAACAGCATACGTGGCCTGATGATTGCATATAGCATGAAACAGACTGTCGCCTCTAAGTGTTGACTTCTATGTTCACTTTTATATTTATATATATATATATATATATATATGTGTGTGTGTGTGCACAAACTTTGACTTGGCATCGAAAGTTAATTTTTTTATGTTAAAATTAATTTTAATTTTAAGCAAAAAATAAAAATGCAATAAATAACAAACCACTAAATGATTAGAAATGGATCATTGATGACTTAACACTGAATCTTATCTTATCATTACAATTATGATATATCTTAAATGATCACACTGTTGAATTGTAATGTAGCTGACCCTTATACTCTCCAGATAAACCTTAATTTCAATTTTCATACCTGTCATGTGAACCTTTAATTTGGTGTTTCCAACTCTGAGTCATCATTACATATGTCTACTTGTAAAATTTGAAATTTGTCATACAAGTTTAACATTATTTCACTGAACATCGTCATCTCAGCTATGACAGTAACTATTGTTGTTATTAGGACATATATTTCCTGCTGCTATTGTTAGAATTAGTACTACTATGACTACAAGAACTACTGCTACCTTGTGTATTTTGGCAGTAAGTCAAGCTTTCTTATAATGTCAGGGAAGAAAGAGACGTCTGCTATAGTGGAGGGTAAAGATGCAGCTGCAACAGTAAGACAGTTAAAGTAGAACATGTCTGTGTCAAGCTTTACGGCTTTAAATGTAGATTTTTAGAAAGACTTACATGCAGGAAGGGTTGACTGTTAAATTCTTTCTTGTTTTGTTTTTTTTTTTCTTTTGTAAAAGCAGAAACTTTAAAGCCTTTAATTGGCATCAGCTTGGGCTGAATATTGCTTTCTTTCTTTTTTTTCTTGTTTGTTTGCTTTGTTTCTTTTTTTTCTTGCTTGTTTGCTTTGTTTCTTTCTTGCTTGTTTGCATTCTTTCTTTTTTGCTTTCTTTCTTTTTTGCTTGTTTGCTTTCTTCCTTACTTTCCTTTTTGCTTGTTTGCTTTCTTTCGTTCTTGTTTTCTTTCTGCCTTTCTTTTTTCCCTGTTTACTTCCTGGTTTGCTTTCTTTCTTTCTTCCTTCATTCCTTGTATACTTTGTTTCTTTCTTTCTTGTTTGCTTTCTTTCTTTCTTCCTTCATTCCTTGTATACTTTGTTTCTTTCTTTCTTGTTTGCTTTCTTTTTTCCAGGTTTGTTTTTTCTTTTTTCTTGGTTTGCTTTCTTTCTTTCTTTCTTGTTTTTTACTTTCTTCCATGTTTGCTTTCTTTTTTCTGCCAGCTTTATTAAGAATGCAAATGTGGGCAGGTGAATTTAGGAGGGGAAGGGAGAGTCTTGAAGATGATCCAAGGTCTGGACGCCCTGCATCTGCCCCAACTGAGTAAAACATTTATCATGTTCATCACATCATGATGGATGACAGGCGACAGACTATAAATAGTCAATGCTATTAGCATATCTCATCAGAGAGTTGAGAATATTCAACACAATGAATTTTGCATGACAAACTTTTCTGCTCGTACCTGATCAAAAGTGATATTGTTTGAGGCAGATCCAGTTGGTTTCCTTGAATGTTTCCTAACCCATGATGAGTGTTGGATTTATCACTTTAAGCCAAAAACAAAGAGACAATCTATGCAGTGAAAACACCCTCCTCACTTGCCCCAAAGAAGGCCAAGGGTGTTTCACTGCAGGGAAGATGATAGCCTCAGTATTTTGGGATGCAAAAAGCATAGTGCTTATAGAATCTCTACAAAAAAGCTACTCCATCGATAGAGAGTACTATACCAATTTGCTGAGGCAGTTACAAAATGCTGAACAGGAAAATTGATGAAAGGTGTCTTGTTTTATCAGGACAATGCTCCAGAACAAATCCTTCATTTCAATGGCTGCTGTACATGACTGTGGCTTTGAACTAGTTGTTCATGGTTGAAATAAGATGAAAAATGAAAATGGATCAAAAGTTATGTTTTAAAATAAAAAATGAATTTCAGAACAGTTCTGAAGAGTATCAAACTCAGAATTGATTATTCAGGATTCAGTAAAATTGAGCAACACCAAAGTTCCTCACCCTATCTACTTCCTGATGATAAAAAGAAGACAATGTGTTGTCCAAATTTTTTTAATCCTGAGAAATTAAGCTGAGGTTTCTTTATATTGTACTATCTGTCCAAAAAGTGTGTGTTCTTACAAATTATTCTAGACAAAGATGAATTTTGAATTTTGTTTAATTCCCAAGCTTGTGTTTTGTTTCTGTTGACCACCCAAGAACACAATTATTTTTAAAGGAAGATTCTAAACAAAGAGAATACTGTATAGTTTTTAACAAGATCTTCTAAGATTAAGATGGAGTAAATAAATTATCAATATTAAATTTGGGTGGGGGGCTATATAAAAGGGAAGCCAAGACACACAGACAGAGGAGAAGTCAGTTCAGAGTGGCTTGGGATTGTTCATAAGACAATTGCTATTAAAGAACAAACACACAATTTCCATGGCTGGAATGAGAATTACAGATACACCTGATGACAGAAGAATTGAGGAAGAGTTGACTGGATGGTTATTACTTTGAAGAATTGAGGAAGAGTTGACTGGATGGTTTTTACTTTAGTATTTGCAACTAGATTTCCCAAATCACCATATTTTATACAACCAGTTTTTTTTTTCTTTTATATTCAGTAAACTTGTTGTTAGTGTTATCAACAGTGTTGTGCATTTTAGTGAAGGAGTTCTTATTCCAGCATGATTCCCAACATGGTCCTTGAATGCAAAGAGACAAAGGTTACCATGGCTGCAAGTTGAGAATTATTCATTCTTAACAAAAGTACACAATATACATAGGTAGGTTCACACTAGACTTTGTCATCAATCTCTAATATCTTAAGATTTTGGGAAACATGAATCAACCTTATTGAGAACACACTGGACCCCAACCGAGGAAGGAAAGGAAGGCTGGATGACATGTAAGGTCAGTATTATTCAACATAGCAGAACTAACAACTGAGAGGAAGAAGAGGAGAGAATATACCAAGAGGAAAGTGGTGTATGTGTGTGTGTAGAGATTGATGGCAGTGTGGGGTTATACACTTGCCTTGAGGTGGCAACCAGTCATTTTTGTTTCATAAAATTTGCTATAGGAACAGTCAGGTGTTGAATAGATAAGAAAAACTGTAGATGACTAAGTATCACTTGCTGCTCCTTTGATGAAATTTAACAGAACCACATCTGCTTTAGTGTCCTTAGTGTTACTTAAATTGAATTGAGAAAACATCTACATAGAAGAACCTTGAGCCAGACTATGTTCAGTTAAGTATCGTAATCTTATTGATATATCATTTCAGTAATAAACGGTAAATTATGATTATATATATATATATATATATATATATATATATATATATATATTAGTCAGCCCCTAGGTTTCCTGCAGCAGTAATCCCAAGGTCAGTGAGTGTTGTCTGTAAGGTCTGTGATAGGTTTGGTGTTGGGTAGGGTCCATGTTTTTATTTCTGTAGAGACATGTGTAGAATATCTGCAGACATATTTCAATTAAAAAAAACATTTGCAATGTACATAAATAAAATGTCAGTAAATAAAAAATGACTTTTATGATAAACAATATGAGTTGATTAAATGATATAGATTGTCTGGGTCTTTCTGATATTCCTAAGTTCCTTTAAACATGTGCAATAGAAAATCTGCTACCCACAGCATCTTTCATAACATTTAACTTTCATACTGTCAACATGAAAAGAAAAGCATCAATACAGAATCTAAAATGATTAAGATTATATTCATCAGGTGGTTGAAAGCTAAGTCAAAAACATATGGAGGACACAAAGTGCCATAATTCAAAGTCTGTTAAGACAAAAGTGGGTGAGTAATATTCAAGAAATATTAATTTATTAAAAAAATATATTTCCATATATACATGTGCAACAAAATACATACACTTGCCTTGATAAAGTCCCTCAGAAGACGATGTGTCAGGTAAGAATAGTTTTTCCTTTTGTCTTTTTATTCATATATATATATGTGTGTGTGTGTGTGTGTGTGTGAAAAATATATAGAAAATAGGAAAGAACTCGTTAGGTAAATAATCCAAAGTTCTTTAGTATTTTTGTTATTATTTTTTAAAAATAGTGCTCTATATATATATATATATATATATATATATATATATATATATATATATATAGTTTTAAAGTGTGCTATATTTATGGGATAAAGTTCTCAATATCAGAGATAGATTGTTTGTAAATATAAATATAAAAGTGAACATTGAAGTCAACACTCAGAGGCGACAAGCTGTTTCATGCTAGATGCGGCCTGACGACTGCGTCTAGCATGAAACATCCTGTCGCCTCTGAGTGTTGATTTCAATGTTCACTTTTATATTTATATGTGTGTGTATATATATATATATATATATATATATATATATATATATATATATATATATATACAGTTGGGCAGTGCATGAAAACCACACCACAGATTGATCTAAGCATTATGAGTGAAATTGCATATAGACAGTACTATTCAGAAACCATCAATTGTTGTGCAAACATGGTTAAAAATCATTGTAACTAAAGTTTTGAGCATACTGGCCTTGATGACACTGTTTGATCAATGCTAGAATATGTGCTTTATGAAAGAAACTTTAATTAAGGTCTACTTAGTTGCAGTATAAACCACAGGTCAGCTCTGTGGGTGTTGAAGGAATGCAAATGTACCTTAATGTGTTATATATAAAAAGCAGGAAAAGATGATCAATGCTGATTGCACTTTACATTAAAACATTAAAGTTACATGGAAGCTCAGCTCTAAATTTAAACTTTCACATATGCTCTTTCTGAATGTTTAACTTAGCTGATCTCATCCAGCTTTTACTCTTGTTCTTATTTTTATTCCTTTTAATTCCACTCTTTTTATATATAAAACTGATTTCATAAATGAGACTGTTGTTTGAAAAAGTTCTTTCTCAGAAAGAAAAATGCCACTTAGAATTTGTTTCCATTTTGTCATTCACTTACCCACTATTTGTTTTAATTATATATCTTTCATATGCATATACACACATATATGTGTGTGTATGCATCTGCCCACATTAGAGAAATCTTTGTTGATAACACTATCATTCTAAAGAAACCTAATTGAAAACACACACACAAAATTATATATATATATATATATATATATATATATATATATATTATTTATTCATTAGACAGGTCAAATTTTTGCCTGTGAAAACTTTTATTGGAGGTGAAAAAACATTGGTTTGTACAAAATCAACAAATTTCTATAACCTTGTCGATCAGTAGAAAGGTTTTTTTACTATATGAATTCATTTTTTATACAATGTTGTATCCTTAAACAGGTTACAAACAAAGGTGGTACTCGTGTGAAGGAACAGCAACATATGCGTAGATGAAAGAAGAGAGATTTATTGTAAAAGAGAATACACTAGTGAAAGACAGGGAATCAAGTGGCAGGCTAGTAATTCGCAAAACAAGCCCCCAGGTATAACCTGTGCTCACTATATATAGCTACTGATATGGACAGTCCACATAAGTAATAGGGAGTGTGGGACATTATATTACAACACACAAAGTTATCTATAACAATTACCTGCTTAAGTGTTTAATAATATTGCAATAATGACTTTAATAAAAATAAATATAAATGGTTCCAATTTTTAGATCCTTTATTTAATGTCACCAGTTGGTTATTGTTATCTGAAAGACATTGTCCAAAAGCGATACCAAGAAATATCTTCCTCTGTATACACGAAAAGAAAAGAAGGAAAACAGAAAGAGAGAGAGAGAGGCTTGAAAAATATCTTATCACCAATGTTCTTGGCATGATTACAAATTCCATGCATTTTTATTGGTTGTAGGAAATGAACTATGAATATCAAAAAGTAATGGATGCAGATAAATCATCTTAAGTTGTCATTTTCGTCCAATCAAAACAGTTAAGATCACCCAGCTGTTTGATGGGATGCCACTGATTTCTCATGAAAAATCCCAGTTGCTTATCACGAGGTATATTCTCTCTCTCTCTCTCTCTTTTTTCCCAACCACATTAGCATAGTTCTTATAAAAAATGACAGAATTATTTATGAATGGATTGCCACTTTGGTGACAATCAGTGTAGTACCTGTGCACTCTGTCTAAAAAAAGTATCACCTTTCTTCCAAGTCTTAGATTCAATGTAGTATCTGTGCACTCTGCGTCAATATTTTCTATGTAGTATCTGTGCACTCTATCTGACTTTTGTGTAGTATCTGTGCGTACTATTTTCTGAGTAGTATCTGTGTACTCTGCTTGACTATTTTCTGTGTAGTACCTGTGCACTATGCCTGTTTTCTGTGTAGTATATGTGCATGTTGCCTGACAGTTTTCTGTTTAGTGTCTGTTTAACTGTTTTCTATGTAGTATCTGTGTCTACTGCCCATTTTCTGAGTAATATCTGTGCACTCTTTCTATTTTCTGTGTAGTATATGTGCACTCTGCCTGTTTTTGTATAGTATCTGTGCATACTGCTTATTTTCTGAGTAGTATCTGTGCCCTCTGCTTAAGTATTTTCTGAGTAGTGTCTGTGCATTATGCATAGCTATTTTCAAGCTAATTTTTTTGCCATGTTGTTCAAGTAGCAACACTGGTCAAAATCATATATCTTAGGTCATGACCTTGGGTCATTTTGTTATTTATGCAGAAAAATGATTCCCTGGGTATTTCTGATCCAAATGTACACACACACAGACAAAATTTGGCATAGTAACATAAGTATGTATATATATATATATATATATATATATATATATATATATATATATATATATATGTACTAATGGTTATGAATATATTAGATATATTAGAGTCAGAAATAATTTCCATTTTTGTTTATCTACTTTATTCTTCCAAATAATACAATTGGTCCCGCAAAACAAAAATTACTTAGGATTCAACCTAATACATTGATGACATGTTCATAATAATGAGTGATATGAGATATGTGAATCAAGTATGGAAGATGAAATATGTGAAAATCAGTTATTTAAATTTTATTGTCGACACCTGATAAGCATTATCAAAACAACTGAAAAAACCTGAGAAAGAAATTGTTACCATGACGACCCTGCTACTATAGTTAATTTGTAAAATGTTAAGAGTTAATAAAATTTTTAAATAAACATCCATGAAAAAAATCAGTGAGATTCGTGTATAAGAAATATTTTAAGATAAAATGTAAAAATGAACATTTAATATAGGAAAAAAAAAAATTAAAAAATGTTATGGTGAGAAAAATAAAGTATGTATATTCAAAGAAAATAGTGAATATTTATATTTAAAAATATAATTTATGATATATAGAATTTAAATACTAAGTAAAGATTCTATCTTACATATTTATCAATCTACGATTTGTCCTTGCTTTGAATATTACTGCCACATCTGGTCTAGTGCTACTGTTATATATTTAGAGATTCTTGATAAAATTCAAAGAAGAATCTGCAATGTTACAGATCTTGACCTAACATCTCAGCTTCAGTCACTTTCCCACTGCTGTAACATAGCTTCCCTGTGCCTTTTCTAAAAATACTTTCCTCTATGGTACCTTGACTTTATGAATTTCCGCACAATATTAGATTGGCGGCAAGGTTTCATTTGACAGATGAAATGGCTCAATGTAACTGTAATTTCTATGCTAACAATTTTTTACATTATTTACATTATTCGGACTATTGTCCTCATCTTTGTCGCCATATTTATCACAACGTTTCGGCCGTTGTACACTCTGGCCTTCTTCAGGTGGTTGGGATTTCGAACTGAACCCTTTATTTCGCTCACTGGGGTAGACTGTTCTAGTTCCACATGCCACATTTTGATGGATGTCAATTATCAGTTATCTTCTGCAATTTCCCTCTCCAAGTTCTCCATTGAAATTGAGGTAATGTCCGGTGAATGTCGGTTTACAGTATACGGATGTCTTAAACCCATGCTCTCTTTGAGTTATTAGAACATCCAGGAATGGGAGTGTGTTGTTACTCTCTTTCTCCATTGTGAACTGTATTGAAGGTCTTATTGAGTTCACATGGTCCAGTAGAATCTGAACATCTTCCCACCATCCATACAGCGTAAAGAAAGGGATCATCTGTTGCTTACAACACCGAGCAAAAGTCATAAGTGGCGACCCAGAGACGTTAGATAAAGAATTGGTCAGTATAAGTAGTACCCTACAATGTAACAACTACCCTGGGTACATGGCAGCAGCCCCCAAAAACTGGGATAGGCGGGTACAAGAGGAGGAGAACAACAACACTCAGAAAACAGTTTGTCTGTCTTATGTGAAGGGGTTATCAGAGAAAATACAAAGGATCTGCAGTCCATATAACATCAGGACAACCTTCAAAAGGAGAACATGACTAAAGACTGTGTGTACGCTATCCCGTGCAGCTGCAGAAAGAAATATAAAGGAGAGACAGGATGCCCCCTCAAGGTAAGGCTTCAAGAACACCAGAAAGCTGTAACGCGAGGGGAAGTGAAAAATCAGGCGTGGCTGACCACATATGGAGAGAGAAGGGAGATCACCACCCTCTGTGGGATCAGGTTGAGATCATAGACAGGGAAAACCATTGGAAAATTCATAAACTTAAGGAATCAGCACATATCCTCGGCCACAAAAATCTCCTGAGCCGTCCAAGCATAGAAATAAATACAATATGGGAACCAGTAATAAGGAGTGCCAGTGAAAAGCAATGATAACAACAAAGTTGCAATATGAGCTCTGGTAAAAACATGCAATGATAACAGCAAAATTGCAATATGAGCAATGGTAAAAATGGTTGCTGAAGACATTAGGTTTATAATACCCAGAAATTCATACCCAGATGTCCTGGGACACATGGCACAGTGGATAAAGATCCAGTGACTGAACCCAAAGAGTGTGAGTTCAATACCCGGTTAAGGAGAACTTTCAGAGGGAAATTAGCAGGAGATAACTGATAATTGACATCCATCAAAACATGGCACGTGGAACTAGAACAGTCTACCCCAGTGAGCAAAATAAAGGGTTCAGTTTGAAATTCCAACCACCTGAAGAAGGCCGGAGTGTACAACGGCCAAAACTTTGTGATAAATATGGCGACAAAGATGAGGACAATAGTCCGAATAATGTACATAATACCTCATCTCAGAAATATAGACAGATTAACAATTTTTTCTATTGCAATTCTCACTTGTGGAACTCTTTTCTGGCTTCTTGCTTTCCAGTCAACTTGGGTCTTCAAAAAATTAAATACAATGTCAGTCATTATGTTCTGTCTTCTTAATTCTTAAATGACTATTGGAATTCTTCTGGTGCATAATGAGGAAAGAAGGCTTGGAGAATTTGACACTCACAGAACATATTGAAGGCAAGAGGGATAAAGGAAAGCAGCCAATAACCTGCCTAATGAGCTTGAATAAATGGTTGGCAGAAAAGGGACTAGACAGGATAGCAAAAAGACAAACCTTACTAAGGGGTACCTGATGATCTTGAAATCATATATTTTTAAAAAAAACATACTTTTTATTTTATTTTAGAAGTCTGCTTCATGTTTGAACTGTATGTTTCTCCCTGGTTCTTTTTTTTTTTTAAAGACAATTCACCCCAAGCAAGGTGGGAGTGCCATTAGCATGCAAGGGGTTACAGAGGATTGAGAACAAGAGTAAGGAGGCGTGTTTGAGGAAAGGATACAGAGGAGGACGGGGAACAAGCTCAGGATGTCAGATGTCGATTGACATTACACTTGAATATTTGAAGATTATAGTCATCAGGGAAGCTAGTAAGGGGAAGGGAGTTCCACAGACAGGAAGTGCAGGAGAAGAAGCTGTTTGAGAAGAAGAGACGCTAGAGGCTGGTATTCAAGCCTAGTTAAAAACTAGAGCAAATAGTCCTTTAGTTGTTGGCATAACACAGTCTGCTTACCCTTATTTTGAACCAGTCTAACCATGCATTGTCTTAAGCTTAGTAAATATCAAAAAAACTCACTTTTGTCATAAAGTTTAACAAGCTCAACTAGCAGACCATTACAACTCTGAGCTCAATCCTCATGCAGTACCTGACACTCATGTCCTTGTACCAGAGTAGACTCAACTATGCTAATGCCTATATCTTATTTTATACAAGAACTGTTTTTAATGTTTTTGTTTTGTAATTTTTAATAAACACAAGAATTTCAAATAAAATAAACAGATAATAAATCAATTTTAAAACAAACATGGATTTTGCTTTTTTCTTTATGTAAAATATTAAAAAATTGTTTGCAAATTAAAAAATTGAGGCAGACATTTTTTTCTCGATCTCTGAGAATTTCTAAATATTGATTTATTAAACAATGAAGTAAATTGAATATTTTGAATCAAATATTTATTAATCATTGAATTAATTGGGATATTTTTCCTCAAGCTCTTTGCCATAAAGTGCAGAGTCTAACTGATTTCACTTCATTTTCCTTAATATACGTCACTGTGTTGGAGGATACAAGATGTCTGCTTCACTTTCAGTTCACAATATTTCACCTTTTTGCACTAAGCCTGACCACCATATTTGGTTATATGGAACTTGGCCATTTTTAGCACAAATTAACATGTGAAACTTTGATGTTTACGTTACAGTAAAATCAATATCAAGATATTTTTCTGAAAATGAAATACTCAGAATGAAAAACAAAAAACAAAACTAAGAAACTGGTATCCAATATTGATCAAGTCCCAATGAAGTAAAAAGAGAAAGAAAAAAAAAATAATTGAGAAAGATGTTGGGAAAGATGGAATTAGAAGTAATGAGTTGGCATTTTTCCCTCTTGACTAAAGAAATTTCAAATTTTGAAAATATTGGTTTACTGGATTTTCTTTTTTTCTTAACTTTGTTTGGTTGGTTGTTAGTTCATATATTTTTTTAAACCTTATCATTTAATAAGCTTTGCAAGAAAAATTGTTGATAATGTTCCATCCATCAAGAAGAGTTGATGCAAGATGCTGAAATTTACAAGTCACATTTTTAAAGATATGAACTTTTTTCCCCCTTTAAAATACATTTGGAAAATTGATGAAATTGAATGTTAATAGATATATCTGATATTTATTCAGATGTGAGCAGAGAGAATTAATCAATTCTTCTAGGATTCAGCCATTTGAATTTACTAGCTGTATCCATGGAAACGTCATGGCTTTCCAATTTTAATTTTCTGATGAATCAATTCTTAATTTTTTAATCATTTCACCCCCAAGAAATACAATAATTCCCCTAGGATGCAAGGGAGTTACAGGGAGAGAAAGAGAATGAGAAAATTTTATTGAGGAGAAGTGAGGGGAAAAGACATTAAAAAAAAAGAGGGTTCAGGATGACAGAAGAGGGTGATCTTTTAAGAATGCAAGTGGCAGGTAAGCAAGAAATCAGAAGGAAGTTCCACAGGGAACTGTGAGAAAAAAAATTATTATAATAATATATATTTGATGGTTGCCTCTAGCTAGTTCAACAGTAAGACAGTGAGACCTAAGTGCCAATCTAGTAACATGCTTAAATTCATACAGTTGAGACACCAAAGAAGAAAAGCTCATTAGAACAATTGCCATGAAAATATTTGTAGAAAAGACAGAGGGGAGCCATAGTGACTACAGTCGAGATGCCAGGTCATGAATGATTACAATACAGACCCTTCTTTGAATTTTATCAAGAATCTCAGGATATATGGTAGGCACACTAGACCAGATATGGCCATAATATTCAATGCAAGGATGAATGGTACATTTATAAATGTGCAAGATGTATTTTGATGAGAAAAATCGCCAGGCATGGCACAGTGAATCAACTTTCCTAGCAATAGACATAGCAATTGATTCAATATAATCATCCCATTTCATTGAATAAGCTCCTCATGAGTTCCACAACTATAAAATACTCATGGAAATCCCCCTACTGCATTGTTAAATACTTGAGCTAAACAACTTTAATAAAATATCACAATAACAATCATAAGTATGAATACAGGTCACAATTTAAAGAAGTAAGAGGATACAAATGAAAAGAATAAAAATTGACAAAGTTTTCCATTTCACTGAAGCAGACATTAAATGCAGAAGAGCATTATCACCTCCTGTTTCTTATGTATGCTTGCTTTTTCTGACTAAAACCAAAAACAATTCTAAGATATTTTTCCATCTGTATTTGCAAATCTAAACAGCATGTGCTAACTTAATAATTAACAGAACAGAGTTATAATATGATAACCATTAAAACTCAATTTCAATTAATATTACCCACAATGCTTCTGTAGTTAGAATAAAGTATCTTTTTAAGATGTGATAGCTTAGTGTATGAATAAGAGAATTTCTTAATTTCATCAATATTCATTAACTGCGTACACATTTTTTTTTTTTAACCGATTCACCCCAAGCAAGGCGGGAAGCCACTAGTATGCAATGGGTTACAGAAGATTTGGAGCGAGAGCAGATAGGAGTGATAGAGGAAAGGATGAGGAGAGAGATAGTGGATAGATCAAGGCAACTAGAGATGTTGATTGACATTACATTTGAATAGTTGGAGATTATAGCTGTCAGGGAAACAGTAATAGGGAAAGGTGTTCCACGGGCAAGAGGTGCGAGATATGAAGCTATTGGAGTAGAAGAGACGGTTACATTTAACAGTTTCAACAGTGAAAGGGTGAGAGCGGGATGTCAGCCTTGTAGGGCGCTTGAATTCATGAAGTCTGGGAACCAGTGCAAGCAGCTCATCGGAGCAATTGCCATGAAAGTATTTGTAAAAAAGACAGAGAGAGGCGATGACGTGTCTGTGAGAGAGCGACTGCAGACGAGATGCCAGATCAGGGCCAATTACATTGCATATCTGTCTCTGGATCTTATCAAGAACCTTGAAACAAACAGAAGGGGCTCCAGGCCATATATGGCAGCAATACTCCATGCAAAGGTGAATGGTTGACATGCTGCTGAGAAAACAACACATGCTTACAAGAACAGCTTCATCAGATGATTATTCTGTGATTAGGCATGGTTTGAGAGCCCAAATATTATTACTACTATTAATCTTCACTACCAATGCAATACCTTATAATACCATCAGACTTGGTTGGTTTTCTGTCCCATTAGTGGGAACACTACATGAGAATGTCACTTCATCATCATTTTTGTAATCATAATTTTCTTAGTCAATGTTCAGAAGCTCAAAAAAGAAATGTTAAATCAATGATATCAGATCTGAATTGAATATTTACCTTATGAATCAAATATAAACCAGATCAATGTTTTCTTTTTGACTCAAGTGTAAACCAGATCAATGTTTTCTTTTTGACTCAAGTGTAAACCAGATCAATGTTTTCTTTTTGACTCAAGTGTAAACCAGATCAATGTTTTCTTTTTGACTCAAGTATAAACCAGATCAATGTTTTCTTTTTGACTCAAGTATAAACCAGATCAATGTTTTCTTTTTGACTCAAGTATAAAACAGATCAATGTTTGTTTTTTTGACTCAAGTATAAACCAGATCAATGTTTTCTTTTTGACTCAAGTACAGGGTGCAATAGGTAAATTGTCACCATTTTATATTTTGAATTTTGTGCATGCATACTGTTTGTTTTTGATTTTATTGAATACACTGTATAATAGGGTCAAGTTAAGCACCATCTGTGAGAAAAAGAGCACCATGATGCAATTCACTCTCCCAGAAATTTGGAAAAGGTACAGTGTACTGCTTGGCATTTGTCTCAGAAGCTCTAATACAAACATTTCAGAGTATCTGAGGACAGTGCAGAGGACTCAGAAAGAGTTGGATGAATCTAATGGTGATTATGAAGGTACAGCAGCTCAGAAAACTCACTCTGATTGTTCTGATAAGAAAAGAACTCCCAAATTTGTTGGTGAAGGCCTCAAACTCAACATGGAGGCCTACATCATGCCTTGAGGAGTTAGTGTTGCCCTGGGCCAAGAGGGTGGTCACTGGAAGACCCTATATCTGGGAACAGGACTCTGCACCATGCCAAACAAGCAGGAGAAACCAGTCATGGCTGTCAGATGATTTCTGTGGCTAATCACTCCTTACATCTGGCTACCTAACTCCCTAGATTGCAACCCCCTTGATTACTCTGTGTGGGGCACAGCTGAGCGAGAGACCAACAAAACTCCTTGTAACACCAAAGATGAACTGAAGGCTGCATTCACCATTTTAATCAAAAAGAGCATCTAGAAGGAGCTGTAGGAGATTCTGGAGTCATTTGGAGGCATTAGTTGAAGCCAATGGTGATTTTATTGAATAAATTTACCTTTTTACTATTTCAAGATATTTTTGTGTAATTTTTGTAAATATGTCTGTTAAAATGAGATGTCAGTATTATTTTCATTTTTGCCTCATTTAGATGACAATTTATCCATTGCACCCTGTGTAAATCAGATCAAAGTTTTCTTTTTGACTCAAGAATAAACCAGATCAATGAATACTTTTTGACTCAATTATAATAAAATGAAACAAATTTTGACATTAAACAACTTAACTATGATTCATAAATTAACCAACATCATTGTAACTCAACTTTTAGCACATAATAGCATATCTCATTTATTTGTGACATGACACTGATTATATGGTGTTGCAATCTTTTAATAATGCATATTATAAATTGGCTTCCCTATGCTTAGCACTCTCTTTACTAAATATCTTTCTTAGTTTCTTCTGGTCTTTCCCCAGAAAGTCCAGAAGATTTTATATATATGTGGACACTGAAGTCAGCATAGAGAGGTGACAGTCTGTTTCATGCTTGAATGTAACCTTTTGTCCAAAAGATGATGTTCAAGCATGAAACAGATAGTTGCCACTCAGTATTGACCTTGATGTCTATTCCTATATTAAGACACACTCTATTCCTGATACTGATTTTATATATATATATATATATATATATATATATATATATATATATATATATATATATATATATATATATATGTGTGTGTACAGAGAGAGAGAAAGAGAGAGCCGAGTTCAAATTACAGTCAAATTCATTACATTCAGTTACATGCTAATACCCTTGAGAAAGGTATTAATCCTCTTCTTCTCCCTCCAGCTATGGGTAAATAGCAGGATAGACTGGGTTCTGTAGCCTTGGATGGAAACTGGTGTAGGAGAAAGACAACTCTGAATTCAAAACCTGTGGAGGGTCATTTGGGGACCTTGTGGCATATAGTGCACCAGGTCTCTGTATTCAGCCCTTCAAAAAGTGTGGATGGTTCTGCACAAAGTCTTCACTACTATAATCAAATCATATGTGCTGGTGTCTGAGCAGTTGTTTCCTCGAAACCAAGTTGATTGACCGTAATACATCGAATACAACAGTAGAGTCTATTATATATATATATATATATATATATATATATATATATATATATATATATATATATATATATTTATATTTATATATAAGGTGGTTTCAAAAAGTATCCAACCTTTGTGCATAAAAAAATCAGCAAATATAGACAAATATGCCTGAAATAAGACACCTTTTCGATGATACTGCTTTTTTACCTACCTCCACTCTTCAGCAATGTTTATTGTTTTGAAAATTGATGATTAGAATTGGAATAAAACCTAAATATATGATGAAAGTGAATTTATACATTTTTTTTGTTCTTGAGAATGCATGCGCTCTTCCATTATGCTTTCTGATCAGCTGCGACAGCAAGAATTACAAATGTACTCTAAGGATGGCAGCAAGCAGCTGATTAATTTCTGAGCAACATCTACAAACCTCTGGAAGGCCCTCCTGTCCACTGCCAAGCAACTTACACACCAAATAGTGATGCTGTACAACAGCACACTCCCAACAGAGCAGTGGTAGAAGGTCATCAGCAGCTCCCTTTGTAAATTATTTCTTCCTAGAATTCTCAGCAAATAGAGTCACTGTTGTGCCTTCTTGACTATCAATATTTCTAATAGAATTTCTTATAGGAATATACCATGTAAGTTGTAACATTATATGTTACAACTTACATGGTATATTCCTCATATAAACATATTCCAAACATTTTACTAACATTGGTTCGGTTAGTCAATACCAATTTTATTGTAAAAATATTTATTGGCATTATAAAATTTAATATTGTATATATACAAACAAACATGGACACATTTAGAAATATTCACAGAAAAGTTGGTGAATTCTTTAAGCCAAGCCCAAATTTAAAACCATATTGCCCATGCCCTGATAACTTCAATGCCTCACCCTGTGTTCATTAAAAATTTTATCCACTTACTGTTTGGAGCCCCAGGGAAAGCAGAGTTACACCCAGACTAATATGCAACTGGGCAGGGCAGTAGTTTCAGTTCGTTGTGCCTCGCAATTTGATAAATGGGTTTCTTCAAAATGAAGAGGAGAGAGGAGAAAGATGTGAGTGGGGAAAGCTGTTAAATTGAAACTTATCAAATATTTGATTCTAATAAGAAAAAAAAGAAAAGAAAAACAGCAAATAAACTTCAAAACTCTAAAGACGAAGGAATTTATAAATCTAAAATGGTACTTTCACTGAGTACATAGTTTGGCATAAAGAATTTAAGCTTTGCAGATGAAATACATTAAACATTATTGATTTTCAGCACTCTAAAAATCAATATGACTATAATATGAATTAATTGCCAATGATTTTTGACAAAATTGAAATTTAAAAATCTTGATTTTAAATATTACAGTATTACAGGTTTTAGGAATATTATGCTGACTATTAAAGTAACAGCTTTTTAGTCTTTTCTAAAAACTATTTTCCGCCTTTTTATTAATTTATTATTTCTCTAATAATGTATTGCTATTAGTAAATGGATAAAAGTTGGATCTTTGGAAATGAAGTGTTATGTACTAGTTGGGCCTATAGTATGTGATTCACACCAGTAAATACCAAAGGTCTGGACTGAATTTAACATTCACCAAGAAGAGTTGATCTAAGCAGTGTTGACCTGTGATGACCCCAGTGTATACTGGGTTCACCCTAAGAGATACCAAAGTAAGTTTTGTGCTCAGTGTCACCTTAGAATATCAAAAGACCTAGAAGTTCCATGGGTTGACCTAGTAGGTGACCTCAAACCCACTGAGTGCAGAATTGGGCCTCAAAGGAAGACTTGGTCTACAAGGGGTGAAGCAGAATCCCTCACAACCTTAGAAGAAGATCAAATGTTTGATGAAAGACACAAAACCACATATCCTTTATTTGGCTGACATTAATTTGACAGAGTCCAGAAGTGAATAAACAATTATTTTATGCATGGAAAGTTTAGTTTTGTATTTTTATCAGACATTAGTAACATTACATGCTCTTTGAAATAAACATTTACATCTTGAATAAAAAACATTTATACAAGTTAGGCTCTTGGATAAAAATTGTTTCATATTGGTTGTCTTTTTTTTGTTGCTTTGCAGTTTAGAAATAAACTACAAAATAATTCATATATTTTAATATTATAAAAAATTTTTTAAAAACGTTTTTAAATCATTATTCATATATGAACTTAAAATCTTGGTAAAAAAGAAAATCATAATCCTTAATTTACTCCACTGAAGCTGAATTTTTTAAATAAAAAAAATTCTTTTTCTGCTTAAGTCTGTGTTTTTTTTTGTTTTTTTTTTACAGTAAGGTTCATCCATTACAAGGCCCAGAGGCTACTCAAGGTGGAGGATTATATTAGGGGGCAATTTGTGTATACAGGAGTGGAAGATAATGGTTATCCATAGCCTTGAACAGATTAAGAATGTAGTGATCTGTGAAACATTCTCTTTGGAGTTGGTTTGACAGAGCAGTGGTTCACAGGAAGAAGCTGTTAGAGTGGAACTTACATCTTACTGATGGAATACAGAGGGAATGCGGGTGGGGTTTGCTACTATGTAAATGGCATGACGTGTCCTTGCCATGAAGGTTTGACTTGGTGGAACCAGGGAATGTAATTCATTTGAGCACTTTCTGTGGGAGTAACAATAGAGCAGTAGATTTTTGGAGGAAAGGGCTTCTTAGTCAAGCCAATAATTTTTCAGCATTTCTTCATATAAAAATGTATTGCCTTTGATTGGCATTGACAAGTTTTGGGATCACAATAGAATCAGAGTTAAAATAAACTCAGCAAGTGTTGCAGGTCCTCTATACATTTTTCTATAGAGAAAGCTTATATATATATATATATATATATATATATATATATATACAAAAATTAATAAATCAGTTTGTAACAGTAGTACTTTTGAGAGAGATTAGAAAGTGTTATATAGAAATATTTGCTTTAAAGATGCTCTGAAATAAGAGGTTACTTTCTTTAGAAAACTGAAGTACAATTATGTATTTCAGGCATAAGTGCAGACAAGGGGCTTACTCAGAAATAAACAAGTGTGTCAGCATTATCATATTCAAGCCATAATTGTACACTATTTACATTATTCGGACTATTATCCTCATCTTTGTCGCCATATTTATTACGTTTTGGCCTTTGTATGCTCCGGCCTTCTTCAGGTGGTTGGAATGTTGAATTGAACCCTTTATTCCATTCACTGGGATAGACTGTTCTAGTTCCATGTGCCATGTCTAATGGATGTCAGTTATCTCCTGTTGTTAATTCCCCTCTGAAAGTTCTCCACTCCCTTAACCAGGTATAGAACTCACATTCTTTGGGTCCTGTCACTGGATCTAACTAACACCTTTATCCACTGTGCCATGTGTCCTTGAAGGCCGGAGCGTACAATGGCCAAAATGTTGTGTAAAACACAGCGACAAAGATGAGGACAATAGTCCAAATAATGTAAATAGTGTACATAATACCTCATCTCAGAGATATAGACAGATACAAGCCATAATTGTAGAATATCTATCACGCAACATGGTTTGTCTATTGAACAATGTATATTATTATTCTACTTGCTTGTATCACCTTTTCTTTTTTTTCTTTTTTTACCTTGGATCAGAGTGTAGTATCTGCCCAATTCCTCTTTTTTTCTGGGTCTGAGTTAGTTGCAATTTCTAATCAAGAAACTTAAATAACTATTAAATGGGAAGGAATTGGGGAAAATAAAGAAAGGGGGGAAGTGGAAATGAGTGCATGAAGGAGAACTGATTTGATTTGATTTATTACAGCTTATCAACCCGTGTGGGTTATTTAAAGCCAAAATATGTATTGGATTGTAGGAAGGTGCTTACGTTACCTGATGCTCCCAATTGGTACCCCATCTAAATACTGACTGGTCTTAACATTGCTTGACCGCTCAAATACTGACTGGGCTTGACATTGCTTCACTGCTCAAATACTGACTGGGCTTGACATTGCTTGACTGCTCAAATACTGACTGGACTTGACATTGCTTCACTGCTCAAACACTGACTGGACTTGACATTGCTTCACTGCTCAAACACTGACTGGGCTTGACATTGCTTCACTGCTCAAATACTGACTGGGCTTGTTGCTGTTTAACTTCTTGAATGAGAACTGTTTTCAGTGTGATTTACTGTAGGCATGTGAAGGAGGAAATGTAAGAGGTAAGAAAGCTAGAGAAAGTTAAAATAACCCCAAAAAACAAAGTGATAGAAAAAATCCATATATCTATAGAAAGAGATGAATAGATGGAGATGAAAGAAAAACTGAGAGAGTTTTTTGAATGGATATGAAAAGTAGGGAGTAAAAGGGAAAAACAGAGTGCGAAGAAGAAAAGTCCAGAGGCAAGGAAGCTAGAAAAAAAATGAAAAGAAAACCAGATGAAAGGAAAAAATAAATCCATATGAATAAAGAATGATCAAAATGGGATGGAGATGAAAGAATGACATGTTCTACCATTTAATGTAGGATATCAAGAAACAATAAGAGAAAGACTGAAAGGCAAGTAGGAGTGTAAAGGAATAAAAATTGTGATAAATTAAAATTTTTTATGGAGAAATAGAGCTGTTGGTGGTGCGGAAATATCAGTTCAACTTATATGCATTTGATATGCATACTTGTTTCTCTTAGTGGTGGTTAATTATGGGCACATGCCCGAGTGGTTAGAACATCCACATTCTGACAATGAGACCCAGGTTCAAATCTCACCAAGGTCGATTTGTCAGGAAGGAGACTTCCTGATGTTATTGGACTGGAGGGGGGGGTCGATCCCAGCATGCAGCACCTTTGGAAAGTGCCTGAAAATCATACCACGCGTTGACCCAAGCCTTGTGAGTGAAATTGGGTAGATGGAACCCTTGAGTGCTGTCAATAGCTGTGCTGGCCTGGTTCAAATTGTTGATCACACTAGATAACACACTCTTTCCCAGAAACTGCAACTAAGGTCTGCTCAGCATCGTATAAACCACAGGTGGGCTCTGTGGGTGTTGAATAATCACAAATACACCTGTGCAAGCATCTGCAGTAGGGATTGGCTAGCCACCCTGGTATCCTCAAATATGAGAAGCCAGCTATACTACTAGTAGTGGTGGTTAATTGCTGCTGCTAGAACCAGAAGGCAGAGTTGGCAATAATCAACAAGGACATGAAAAATGGAATGAAAACATATATTCTGGGGACACTTGATATAGAATCAAGATTAAATTAGTTTTATTTTCTTCCCAAAAAGTGGATTCAAAACATTAGTTCATTTCACTAACATGACTGATCACAAAATATTACAGAAAACTTATGCATTTATTATTAAATTGGTCCATGAACCAATTTAATAATAATAATAATAATAATAATAATAATAATAATAATAATAAACATTATAAATGCAATATTAAATGTTGGGTTAGGGTCAATAACACTGTAACATCATCTCCTACAACTATTTATTTAAAAGAAGTGCCAAATGTATTTTTCTTTCATTCCAAGCAATGCCAATTAGACACAAAGGTTTACTGAGAGTGAAAGAAAATGAGAAGACTTTATTCAGGAGAAAAAAACAGATTTCAGGAAGACAGAAGTTGGCAATTGACATTTAAATTTAATTAAATAAAGTGAAGCAAGAAATCAGTACAGAGTTCCACAGGTGAGAAGTGCAAGAAAAGAAACCTTCAGAATAGAACTTCTTGTTGCATCTAGCTATTTCAATGGTAAAATCATGAGACTTTGTTGCCAAACTGCTATTACGCCTAAATTCATGCAATTGGCATACCAAAGAGGAACGCTCAGAACAATTGCTAATTATTTATAGAAAAGGCAGAAGGAAGCCATGAGCGTAACAGGTCATGAGTGATAACATTACAGGCATTTCTTTGGATTTTGTCAAGAATCTCAAGATATATTACTGCAACTCCAAACCAGATATGGCAGCAATATTCAATGCACAGATGAATGGAAGATTTCTAAGTATGGAACATGAATTGTGGCTTGAGTAGTAGAGGTAGCTTTGAGTTAAAGTCTAACTTTGAACTTTAAATTTCAATTTTGGGCAAAGGAGCATTTTGAGAAGTAGAGGTCAAGGTCAATCATGAACAGAAGGTAAATGCATGTTATTTCTGACTTCTAGTGGTTTATAGGCAATTCCTTAACAGATACCCCAACTATGCATCAACAAAGTGAATCAGTTTTCTTCAGATTTCTTTTCATGTGCTTTATTTAAGGATGGGATATAGCAAGCATTGTTTCTTGGAGAAAGCAAGAAGGAATGGGAGATACAATGCCTGTCAATAAGTCAACCAGCTGGCTATCCTTTCCACATGAATGCAAGAGAATCTGGGAGAGAAAGGCTCAGGTGAGCATTGCAGCTCTTGACTTCTCTACTGCCACAACCATACTGTTTGTTTTCATGCATTTTTTTTTGTCTTGTATCAAAATTTGCCAGTGTCCACAGGGTTCAAACCATCTGCACTCAGTTTGGGTTATCAAAGCTCTGACCAGTATTAGTAGAATCTGGAAATACATTCATTCCAACTATCATTTTGCTATTTTCATCTAACCTACACACATTCTGTAACACAAGCTATTCACGAGTGACACATAGTGAACTAGAGTGTTACAGTAAGTATAATCAGAGAACAACAAAGAAGAAAATTGATACAACAAGACAAGATGTCACCAATATAGGTGACAAGCACAAACCACTTCTAGTAAACTAATTATATCACAGTTCATTTTAATATTTTTTGGTAAAGGCATGAATCAAGCTTTCCTTTCTCAATGCTCTGCATAGTTACTAGATGTCTTGACAAAGGTATTCTCAATGGTTGGCTCCAAACAGAACAGTCAGGTCAGGGATTCTTTCTTGATACTGATACCATGAAATTTAGTACAACCGTATTATTTAGAGAAGAGATGGACACTATTAAGCGGCTCTTGTTACTGTAGAAGTAACATGAACATTTCCAGATGGCATCTTAATGATCTTATGAGACAAAAAAGAAAAAAATAAGAAAAGAAAAACAAAGAGAAATGGAAAAATAACAATACGGCTCTTGTGGAATTTTTATTTAAAAGCATCAGGATTCTAATCTGTTAACTTTGATTCAACCAGCTCCACACATGTCAGCATTTCACACAAACTCTGGTCTCTGATAAGGTTTACTGATAAGACTCTGGTGGTAAAATCTCTTCATTTTTTTTTTTCTATTATCCAGAATAATAGAAAAACACCTTTTTTTTTCCTTTTATTAACTAATATAAGGATGCCTGGAAAGCATAACAGTTATCAGTGCAAAAGTTGGAATCAATGAGCCAAGTTCTTTCTTAATCTGTTGTGTTCACCTCATGCTAATTTACTTGTGAATCCATCTTGCCTATGGGCTAAATAGCAGGGCCAGGTGGGCTCTCTAGCCTCTTTGGGGAGTAGCCAGCCTAGGAGAAGGACAACACCGAATTCAAAACTCTGGAGAAAGTAAGAGTTAACCATTCTTCTACTTTCCTCAAGAAATTATGACAATTCCCAGAAAATAAAGAAATGGAGTCTGTGGAGAAGGATTATCTTTATCCAGAATGGACATGGCATTTTAAAAAAAATCTAGAAGAGGCAGAACAAAAAATAAATTTGATTTCTTCTTACTTTTTCTGATTTTGTTTCCTTCCATCCAAAATTCTAAACAATCAATTTGTGCCGTATCATTTCACTAGTATACCATATGAAGGGGGTGGGTATAAAAAATCTCATTGGTCATTTGTTCAGATTTTGGGAAGTTTGTCAGGCTAATAACTTTTCAGCTCCTCCTCATATAATAACAGAAGCAGTGGGAATGTCTCTCCTCTCTCTAAAACTTTGTGGGCTGTTATGTTTGTTGATTATTTATTTCTATGAATTATTATTTGTTTGCTTATTACTTATTTATTTTAGGAATTAGACAAAACAATTTACTAGATACTGTATGCCCATTTGATGACAGAAGGGTTGTTTTGTGGAATAAAGAGTACACTTAACCCAGGTAACTCCATGAACTAGTCCAATAGTTCCATGGTTTGAGGTTAGTGACAAGTGCTCTCTGTTCCATGCTCATTGGAGGTGCATAAATTTAACCAAAAAAAAGGTTAAAGATTTTGTCATGTATGCAGGTCCTGTCAACAGAGAATGTGAACAATTTAAAAATATGTTCAAGGCATTAATTTTCATGTAAAGTCTAAAATGAAAAAAGATGCTGAAGTACAAATCAAAATTTTAGCAAAGTTTGAACATGATAATGATGTAATATTACAGGAAATAGTAGACAATTGCCAAATAATACTAAGTCTGAGGCATGATGCTAAAAAACTTTGGAATAAAAAATATGCATTGGTAAAAACTAAGAAAAAAGGCACAGAATGGAATATAAAACCTTGTTTCAAATGTGGGAAATGACATGGAACAATGTAGAGTGCTAGAAAAATGTGTACTGTGGCAAATAAGGACGCATCAAATCATACTGCAGAACTAAACCAAGAAAAAATTTTCACAGAAAGAAATTAATACACAATACTGTGAGAGAAAAAATAGCCACATGAAATAAAAGAAAAATTTGTTAACAAGCAAATAAATAAAGTGGGAATAAAAATGTTACTAGATCCAGGTAGTGACATTTAAATAGTAAAAGAAATGACAGAAAGAAATTGGAAAACCTTTATTAAAAAAGACTTACAAAGTTGCAACTTCAGTTTCTGGTGAATAATTATTTTTTTTAGGAGAATTAACATGTGATGCTTATTTTCAAAATAAGCAAGTGAAAACAAAAGTTTATGTTAAGAAACACGATGAATCTATTCAGTACAGACTAGATGGAACTTTGAGATTTGCTGATAAACGCTTATTGTAAAAATGTAAGTGGACAAGCAGCAAATTTAAAAAGTTACAATGAAAAACTGAAGGAATAATTAAAAAAAATGTTTTTCTGATGTTCTGTCTAATGAACTGGGTCAATGTTCAAAATTCAAGGCGAATTTTCAAGCAAAAAAAGGTTCAATGCCAGTATTTAAACTGAAACGGAGCATACCATTCACAGCATTATAACAAGTAAATAAAGAGTTGGACAGACTAGAAAGAATTGGTGAATTGCAGAAAAGAAATTCAAAATGGGTTACACTAGTGGTGTACGTAAAGAAAAAGAAATTGACAAAATTTGTGTTTGTGTGGATTTTTCGACTGGATTAAATAGTTGTCTTGAAACATACAACTACCCTTTACAAAGTTCATAAAAAGGTTTTGGGAAGTTGAACAGCAGAAATAGAAGTTCAATATAAACGAGACTAAAATCAGCTGAAGAAAAAATTCATTAATGAAAGACCTGGTGTGAGCACCAAAAGAAATCGGGGAACTTATAAGGACAAATTCGAAGAAATGAAAATGCTACAAAGAACGTTGGTAAACTCTCCAGAAAGAGGAGGGGGGAGATACTAATACTAAATAAAAAATATTATTGAATAAAGTAATAATCTCAAAAGTGGGGTTATTGTAGTATAAAAAGTACACCCCTGATGACTATGAACTCGTCCAATACTATAAAGAGTTCCATGGTATGAGGTTAGGAGTAGTCATATTGGAGTCAGCCTTCATACTGACTATACATGTATCACAGCAATAGCCTAAGCATTATGTATAGAGAAATGAATTATGCTATACCAAGTGTGAGTGTGTGTTATAACAATAACCTTAAAATAGGGAGTTATAATATGATGCAAATCATTGCTAAGAAATATATCTGACTAGTTCTAAAACAACTACAGAAATAAAACAAATTAGATAAAAACATTTCAATAGTCAATTAAACTTTTCATTTTAATTTGTGCTTTTCCCCTCAGAATTTCATGACTATGATAATTTTGAGACATAGCCTTCTTTAAGAACATTTAAAATGACTAATTTTTTTAAATATTTCTTAAGTCTTTTTTGGTTTATACTTTACTCTTTCAAAATGTTGTCAGGTAGTTTTAATTTTGCCTGAATTTCTTGGGTGAAGAGTTATCGTTATTTACATTCTGGTAATAGCCTAGTGGATTAAAGTGGAGGTTTGAGAATTTGATGACAATAATTGTGAGTTCAATCTCTGGGCCAGGTCATGCAGACTCAGTGGAAACAGGAGTGAGCATTACTAAATAAAAACGAGATATCCCTTGACATGAAGCAGCAGAATGAGGACAATCTGTCAATGTAGATAAAATTCCAGTATGTTACCAGCCACCTGAAGAAGGCTGGAGAGTACAATGACTAAAAGATTGTGATAATAACAAGAAAGATGAGGACAAATTGAAATAGTTTTAGTTTAATAAAAGTTTGGAATACAAAGGTTTTACTAATAGGACTAACCACAGGTAAGTGAGACTGCAGTTGATGATCAATGAATAGTGATGTTATCATGGTTGGCAATTCTGCAGCTGATGAAGTCCTACTGGATAGATATGTAAATATTCGGCTTGTGATGTATGTAAAAATGAGTGGAGCTAACCAAAAATGGAATTGTTGCACTGAATTCAAATTGTTTCTAGTAGTTCATGTTCACTTGGAAATAACGCATAAATCCATCACTTCTGAGGGGACAGGTCAGGTATTAATCTTTCCTGTTGGTACAACCTGTTGCCTGCTGTACACCGATAAATAACCCTCTTACTTTTAAGAATTTCCATGAAGATCTAGTATGGTACCTTGATTTTTATTTTTAATCATTTCACCTTTGGAGAAGGCAATAAAGCCACTAAGATACAAAATAATGAAAATTAATCTCCAGAAGAATATAAGTTGGTCATGCTATAACTATCAATTTCATAATGAATATTGTTGTAAGGATACAAAAGGTGATTATTTTCCTTTGGTTGAGATAGACACACATATCCTGTGATGACTGCTTAGTGATGTTACTTCATATTGGGTTGGTGCATAATTATCAGGCGTTTTTAAACAATATTATGAAAAAAAAAACATAACAATAACATTTTTAAAAGATTATTCTAGAGAGTATGATCATCAACATGCATTTTCATAACCTGAAAATAAAATAATATTTTTATTAAAAAGTAAACAAAACAGCAATTTCTATTAACAAATAACGCCTGATAATTATGCACCAACCCATTGACAAAAGTGGTCAGTTATTCAATCAATCAGTCAGTATGCTTATTGGTGTCAAGACATACGTGTTGTTCATCCTGGCCGTGCTTCTGCCCAGGGCATCCAGCTGTCAAATGCAACAGCTTGCAAGGTCATGATGCCATTTCTCTTTGGGAATCTATCTTCCCCAGGTATAGAAATCTCTGGCTAGCAGGCCTCAAGTTGGGAAAACCCAAGACTTGCTGTTTCCAATTTGTAGAATATGTCCTTGCTTGGGACATACTAGATGAATCTTGAGTCCTAAACATGACTTCTCTAGAAACACAGAAGAATCACATATTATATGCTAGATCTTATCTTTTCATTCTCCTTACAGCCTGCTAGCTGTGTAGGTATATATATTTTTTGTTGTGCAAGACACGTGTGTGTGTGTATATATATATATATATATAGTTTTCTTAATGTCTTTTTGTGGTATTAAAGTCTCTCTGAGAACAAAGCATGTATGTTTGTCATTCCTTTTCCATTCAGCCATTCTGCTCCATCCATGAAGTATGGTTTTATTCTATCATGGATATAATAATGCCCATAAGAAGGGAAATACAAAAGGGAGAATAAGTTTTTCTCCCATAGTTGTCTCCCATTATATTCTCATTTCTATGTTTGTTTATTTTTTTAATCATTTCACCCCAAGCAAGGTGACAATGTCATTAGGACCAATGGGGATTACGGTGAATGAAATAAAATAAAAAAACTTTAGTGAGAAGAAGTCAGGAAAAGTTAGGAAGACAGGAGATGGCGATTGACATTGTATTCAAATTTTTGAAGATTGTAAAAAGTATGTTAAGCAAGAAATCAGAAGTAAGTACCAAAGGTGAGAAGTACAAAAAAAAAAGGAAAGTATTAGAATAGAATTGACAGTTGCATCTAGCTAATTCATCAGTAAAAGAAACTATTTTCTACCCTTTCTTTTTTAAATCATTTCACCCTAGTCAAGGTAATAAAGCCACAAAGATGCAAGGGGTTACTGAGTGTGAGAGAACATGGGGAAAAATGATTAAGGAGAGAGAACAATAAAGAACAGCAATTAAGGCAGAATATAACAATTGGCATTGCATTTATTTTGAAAATCAAAATTGACTGGAAAGCAAAGCTGGAAGAAAATTCCACAAGTTAGAAGTGTGAAAGAGGAAACTGTTAGCATAGAACTTACATTTACATCTAGGCATTTCAACTGAAAAATGACGAGAACTTTCTGCCAATCTAGAATTGCACTTAAATTCATAAAGTCTAGGTACCATAGCAGAAAGCTCACCAGAACAATTACCATGAAAATATTTATAGAAAAGCCATTGGAAAGCTATATTATGGTGGTGAGAAAGTGACTGAAGGTGAGATGCCAGGTCAGGACCAATAACATTGCAGATTCTTCTTTAGATTTTATCAAGAATCTTTAAATATATAGCAGAAGCATTGAACCATATGTGGCAGCAATATTCAATCTTTTATTAGGTTATAGAGTAATTTAGCTTCATTTTGATGAATACTCTCCAGAATCTATCTTACATATTTATAAGTCTACCATTTGCCACATATGATCTGCTGCTTCTGCTATATATCTAGAGATCTTACTTATTATAAAACGCAGATTGTGTGTGTGTGTGTGTGTCTGTAACGTTTAGATATTGGATCGGATTTCCTACATTTTTCAACCGATTTCAACAAAACTTCACAGAACTACGTAAAATTACCTTGCAGTGGTTCTGACAGCACCAAAAATTGGAAAAACAAAATTGTTTTTGCACAAAATCAATTTGAAAACATGATTAAGAGGCATTAATGAAAGGGAGACAACTCACATCGAATTATACTTATTGTAAAACCCACGTTAGTCATTTGTGTGTGCGTGTGTGTGTGTGTGTTCCTTTATATATGGGATTGGATTTCCTACATTTTTCAACCGATTTCAACAAAACTTTGCTTTTTATTTGGCAGGTAGTGTTTCTTATTGTCTTGCACGCTTTTTTCTTTATTTTTACATTCAGAATGCTTTCAAAATTCCATTTACAAGACAATTGTTTATAATAAAATATATTTAATCGGTAGACTCATAACGATTGAAAACAATGTTTTTGTTTGAGTTTGGGTTTGACTAATTTGTAAAAGAGCAAAAAAACAAAACAAAAAAAAACTAATTAAGACATGCATGTCCGTCAACCTTAAACAATAATCTTTGTCAATTTTATTTTTCAGTCTTTATGATGGTCGATACTTGATCTACCTCTTACTGTTACATCCCTGGGCTAGTCCTTAATAAAATCTAAAGAATAATCAACAATGGTCCTGATCTGGTATCTCGGCTTCAATCACTTTCCCATTGTCATAATGTTGCCTCCCTTGGCCTTTTTTATAAATACTTCCATGGCAACTGTTTGGACTCTTTGTCAGCGTACCTAAACTTTATGAATTTAAGTGCAGTACTAGACTGGCAATGATGTCTCATCAATATACAGTGGAGTTGGTTAGATGTAACTGTAAGTTCTATGTTTACAGTTTCTTGCACTTCTCGCTTGTGGAACTTTCTTCTGACTCCATGCATTCCAGCCAACTTTAATCTTCAAAAATTTAAATGCAATGTCAATCGCTTGCTAGTGTCCTCCTGATTACTCTTCTTTCAGTCTCACTCCTTATTAATGTTTCTCTTTTCTAATTCTTCCATATCCAGTAACCCCTTGTGTCTTAGTGGCTTTACTGCCTTGTTTGGAGTAAACTTGATTAAAACTTGCACACACACAAACATATATATATATATATATATATATATATATATATGAATGTGTGTATATACATGCATATGAAATATATAAATGAGTATTCAAATATAAGCTATAGACTCCTATGGACACAGCCTCAGTCAAATGCAGTCACACATTTACAGACATCGACATAGGAAATGAATGATTAATGTCTTGGATTATCATCCTTCCTTGACTCTTAAGGTCACAGCAGCAATATAGACAATTAAGTCTAATGTCCTTCATGAGACTTCAGTTCTTCTATGTACCCTGTTCCTTCAGGACATGGGCAATGATGACTCTCCACAACTTCCTGTCCTTTGTAGCTCTTAGCAGTGTTTGCCTTTTTTGCTATCTCTCTTAATCCCTGTACTGTCAACCATTTACACAAGTTCATTAAGTAGGTTATTCACTTCTTTCTTGTCTCTCTCACTTACCTTCAACATGCTCTGTGAGCCTCAAATTCACCAAACCCTGTTGCCTCTTTGGGCCCTAGAAATTTTAACTCTTTCTGATTCTAAGTAGAAGTGTCCTTTTTGTTTTCATTTTCTCTAAAACTGCTGTTGCTCATGCACTCAGTCCTTCTGTAGAACCACATTTCTGTTGTTCAAGTCGCTTCTTCATTTTTGATGAAACTGTCCAGCATTCACTGCCATACAGGATGACCAATATTACATAAAAGTCCAATACTTTGTTTCTAATGCTACTAAATCATTTTGTGCATACAAAATAAGCTTACTTGAGCACACTGGTCTCTCTTGTTGGTTTTATTTTATTTGAATTCAAATAAGTTTATAAAATAACATCAAGTCTCTTGACAAGTCGATGTTATCACTACCTAAATTAGAATAGGGATAAGATATGGAAACATTTATATATATATATATATATATATATATATATATATATATATATATATATATATATATATATAAAAGGCTTAAACACTAATATTCCATGGTTATAATTTATTACATTGGAACCGTAATCACGGTCCAATTCATCAGACCTATAAATTCAAAAAGAAATCAGAAAGTATAACTCTGGGTATATTTCTCTGCCCATTCCAATTACCAAAACATCAGTATTCTAATGTTTTGTCATAGAAATACTGATTTTGTGTGAGCCTGAGAACTTTTCAGCAACTACTTCTATTATTAGGTTGGTGCAAAAATAATGTCGTTTTTTGACGTTAAAAATACATAAAAAACGACATTATTTTTGCACCAACCTAATACAAAGATTCTAGTAGAGAGCCAATGGGGGAGGATGCAAGTTTGATTTGAGGCAGAGCATACAGATACTTATAGGGAAGTGCCAATGAACATATAAATAATCCCAACATATTTTATGGGTAGTATGCTAGTATGAACCATAAAAAATGGAGTTTTTGATATAAATTGCAAAAAATACTTTTATTCAATATTTTTCTTCTACATACTGTTTTTTCAAAATGTGGCTTACGCCCATATCACATTGAAACACCAATTCCTGTAATATAGCTGAAGTTAAGCAATGTTGATACTGGTCGGTACTTTGATGAGTGACCAATTGGGAATACTAGGTAATGCAAGCTTGGATGTGTGGGTGGTGTAATGGATAATACCACATTATTGTTAATTGGAAAGCCAAGTTTCAATTCCATTTGGGTTTGTTATATTCACTTATGTGCAAATACTTTTGGGAAAAGTATGAATATAGCTTTTCTTCCCCCCAGCTATGGGTCAACTAGTAAGACTTGTATCACTAAACCATTCCATCCTGGGTATGACGATAAACTACGTCCAATAGCAAGGCCTCTGATCAGGAGGTTTTCAGGAGCGTGGAACCACCTCTTAATTGCTGGTGTTCCCAGGTCCACCCTGATCCAGGGTGGTAGCACCTGTTAGGGTCCCAACTATGAGCAAATAGTTAACCCCCAAACTAGGGTCAAAACACTATGAAAGTGTAAAAATAGGGTTTAATACTAGTAATAAAGTTTTTGAGGAAAAATTATTGCCAGCAATACATTTTTGAAGAAAAATCTTACCAGCAATACATTTTGAAGGAAAAATATTGTCAGCATTAAATAACCTGTTGAGGTTGATAAGCTGTAAAACAAAACAAACCAAACTGAACCATTATTATCTAAATAAAAAAAAAAAAGTCTTAGAATCTGAAAATATTTTCTAGCTTTAAATAACCTGCAAAGAGTTGATAAGTCATAAAAAACAAATCAAAATCTTCAGGACATGGTTCTCCACTACCTCTTATCCTTTTGTAATTATTAGAAGTATTTTTCTTTTTACTATCCCTCTCATTTTGTTCTGCTAACTGTTTACACAAACACATTTGGTAGGTTATTCATTTTTATCTGTCTTGCTTACCTTCAGTATGTCATGTGACGTTTTTTCAAGCCTTCTTTCCTCATTATGTGACCTAGAAATTTCAATTGTCTTTTTCTGATTCTAAGTCTAAGTATCCTTTTTGTTTCCATTTTTCTTAAAACTTCAACATTACTCACAGGCTCCATCCGTGGTATTCTCAGCATCCTTCTGTAGAACCAGTTCTTTGTTGCCTCAAGTTCTCTTTGCATTTGTGAGGAAATTGTCCTGCATTCACTGACATGTAGGAGGATTGATATTAGTGAACAGTTCAATACAATTTTGTTTTTAATGAAATTTTCCTGTTTTTTAATAATTTGCTTAGATTTTGGAAGGCATCTTTTGCTATTCCAATATGTGTTCAGGTTTTCGTATCATATTTTACATCACCTGTTAACACACTTATTCAATATTAATATTCATATAAAAACAAATCAACTGATATTTTAAACAATCTATCTACCAAAACAGAACTTTTCAGCATTGTTAAGATAAATAGATCGATAGATAAATAAATAATAATAGCTGGCCACTCATATACTAGGGTAACTAGCCAATCCCTATTGCAGACGCTCACTCAGGCACATTTGTGTTTGTTCAACACTGAAAGACTCAACCTGTGGTATATACTGCAACTATGCTGAGCAGACCTTAGTTACAGTTTCTGGGAAAGAGCGTGTTATCTAGCGTGATCAACAATCTGAACAAGGGCAGCACACTCAAACCCTTAGTCACAATGATTTGTGACTTTGTGCTAGCCCAGCTATCCATGACCCTAAGTGTTCCATCTACCCAATTTCACTCACAATATTATATGGTTTTCAGGCACTTTCCAAAGGTGCTGCATGCTGTGATCATCCCCACCCCTCCAGACCGATAACATTAGGAAATCTCCTTCCTGACAAATCAACCATGGTGAGATTCGAACCCAGGTCTCATGGTCAGAAAGCGAACATTCTAACCACTTGGCCATGCACCTATAGATAGATAAATAGAGAGATAGTGTGGGACCTAAGTGTCTCCAGCATTTGACATCATTCCTATTCTGTAGTGAACACAAATTAAATGAAAAATTTCTCATTGATACAAACAAAATTATTAGATATGTACTAAAGTTTTCAACATGTTTTAAAAAAAATAAAGAAAAAACAGAAAACAGTTTTCTACGGTGTATTTAGTCTATTCAAAGGCAACTATCTAAATCAAATGGATGATTTTTTTTATAGTTGCGATCATGGTTGACCTCACTGCAAAAAGGCACAGATGTTAGAATTTCAATGACAACCCTCTATCAAAATTGAATATCATCTAGAAATCAAAAATGAAAAAAAAAAAAAACAAAAAAAAAACACAAAAGTTCAACTCTTTAGGTCAAAAGTCGTAACAGTCCTCTTACACGGGCCAAGCATTTGGACATGAACAAAATCACTGTCAGAAAAACTAAATGATACATACATTTGACTATTTAGAGCAACACTAAATGTCAGCTGGAAACACCATCCATTTGCCCAAGGAAGAACTATATGGGAACCTACCAAAGTTTACTGATACATGAAAGGTGAGTGCTGCTTAATGGCCATTGCTGATGAAGTAAACAACATGTTGTGCATCAGCTATGGAAACTAAAAGATCCAGAGGTAGACCAACAAGAACTTCTATCGATCAATTTGTAGATGACTCAAGAGTCAGAAAAGAAGAACTGAATAAAGCTATGGATGATAAAAAAAATAATTCGAAAAGTAGTCAGAAGTGTTTTTTTCAAGATGATTAGAGATAGAATTTTCAAACAAAGAGGATTTGGGAATTTTTGCACACATCTAATGATTTTTTTTTTCACTTGCTGACAGTACAATCTCAATTTCTAACTGCTTAAAAGGCTGCTGATGCAACTTTTCAGCAATTTATTTTTTTTATGGTTTTGCAATATTTTCCATGGTAAGTAGATAAATCCACGATATTTATAAAAGAAAACGTCAAAAATGGGACGGAAGATGCAAGCTGCAGATGTCACATTTAATATTAACACTTGACAATTTTTATTTTGACACACATAAATGATATGTCTATAAATATTAGATGTATACAAATGTTTCCATAATTCTTTTTTGCCAGAAACTTTTGCACACATTTAATATTGAACTGCAGATAATGAGTGTGTTGTTCTTTAAAATAAATATGTAGATATTAAAGTTTTAAAATATTTATGCAGGGTGCCCCAAAATTAACTATTTCAATGAAACCAGGTACATTTTAAAAAACTGATAGAATTTTATGTTTATAACTTAATTATAATACAAAACAAATAGATTTATAAATCTTACATCAAAACTTTATTGCAAATTTTCAACATGTTCTCTGTCTGTATCTCTGCAAATTTCAAATTTATTCTTAGGTTTGTGAAATACATTTTGAAACATTGAATGTATTCTTTAAGCTCAGTTAAACTATTGATCTTTTAGTGATAAACATTCATTTTTATGAAACCCCAAGCAAAGAAATCTGGGATGGGTGGGTCAACAAAGATGTGTTCTTGTGTATTCATTATTAATAGGGTTCTGAACGTGAATAAAACAAAAATAGAAATTTATACACTATAACATCATATTTATAACATGTGTTAAACATTATGAACAGAAATAAGTGAGTTTTTAAAAAAAATGTACAATTTTACTGAAATTGATAGTTAATTCTAGGATACCTTGTATTGAAATTTAATATAGATTCCTTTAAGAGTAAATGTTTCTTTCTATGTTATTGAAGGATTAAAATATTGATCCATGTAGCTTCTTAAATTGAATAAACACATGCAGTGGTGGACTAGGTATAAAAATATTGGTTGGCAGGAGTCAAAGGGGGTGAATCCACGACTACAATGATATCATTTAATTTTCATGATTAAATAAAATTTAAAAAAAAATTATTTATGGAAAAATGGTATAGTTAAAACTTATTTTTGGAAAAGATGTATATTTCTTAGTAGTTACATTGTACATGTACTGTACATATTACTAGCAGTAGGTACCAAATGAAAATGCAGAATCTTTTTATTTACTGTTTTTTATTTTTTAATTTTAAGTAACTAGTTGAAATTTTTAAATATTTTATTGTACAATTTACATACTAACAGATGGTTCAAAAGCACAATAGAGCATTGCATACAGTCCCCTATATTAAGAATAATTGTTTGTGTTCACTAGATGATTGCTTGAATTTGCCAATAATTGCCTCTGTATCTAATTCATTTAATAATTCCTTTTCAATGGATAGCAACAAATCCTCCTCAGACAGCGAATTTCTTAACTTTGTCTTTATGATCTTTAGTTTTGAAAATGTCCTCTCACGTTGGACTTTAGTAACTAATCATGTACAGATGACTTTATAAAGTTCTTATTTCTTTTTATTACTAAGAGTTGTTTGTGTCTGGTTTTTTGTTTTTTTTTAGTGTATTTTATTTTATATAGGGGGCTCACTTGCAAATTCCTTTTAAGTACTGAAATTATTTGAAAATTAATCGAATACTTGCTTAAAGCTAAAGGGAAGCAACTCTCAGAATTATAGTGGCTCTCTGCTCTCCCTTTGTTAAAAATTTAAAATTATTGAATATTCAAATTAAAATGTGCTCATCTAAACAGATCAACGCATAACAACAATTCCTCACCACGGAAAGTCCTTTTTTTTAATTTTAAGTTTTGCACTTTATGAACTGTAAGATTTGATCGAATTAATTTCAAAACCTGTTCATTTTAATTGTATTTTCTTCTTACAAAAGATTTGTTGAAATTACATTCATTCTTTTTATTCTCAAATAACTCCTGCCACATCTGAAACATAAAAGACAGCATTGAGAGCAACTAAAAACCTTAAAACTCTCTTATACTTGACATTATTAACTGGGATCAATCACTCACAAGATTAAATAAATTCTTAAAGCATTTTGTGGAGGAATTTTATCATCTCTCAAATAAATGTCTTTGAAAAAGTCATGAATCCATTTCCTGATCAAATAGCAGGATTGACTAGGCTCTCTAACCTTGTGTGTCAACCAGTCTAAGAGAAGAACAACTTTGAATTCAAAACTGTGAAAAAGACAGCATGAGGAAACCACTCCTTTATCTTTCCTAAGAAGTCACAGCAATTCATAGAGTAAAAAAAAAGGAATCTGTGGAGAGCTATGAGAGTCTATATCATGAAGGGACATGAGATTAAAAAAAGAAAAAAAAAAACAAAGATGCAATTTTGTACTCACATAGAATGTAAAGTTTTTTTTATATATAAGATTGTTCCATAAATTCAAATGAACCTCATTTCCTGTGTTCCAAAGTTTCACTTTTTCCTGCTTTTTTTCCAAGAACAGCTCTTTGGAGAACAGAAAGACTTTCAAGTGGTTCCTTCTTTGAATACTTTAATCTTGACCTCTTCAAGTCAAGTGTCATCTTTCCGCATCTTTATTTCTTATCACTTCCCTTCATATCATTTTTGTTGACTGTAATATTTTAACTTGTGTGGCTCTTGAGCCTTGCATTGTGGGTAACACTTTAGTATATAAAAAAGGAAAGAAATGACTCATTTAAGGTCATCACATTAAAAAAAAAAATAGAATTCAAATACGAACTCAGGCTGTTTGGATTAACGTTCTTGTGAAAGGCATGGACTCTTCCCTCCCTATCTCATTGGCAGATATCTTGACAAAATGTGTTTTCATTAGCATAAGATAATGGTTGATGAAGAACTTAGTCATAAATTATGCAAATCACTCTCCCATAACTACCATGTCTCATCTTTTTCAGTAACCTTTTACTAAATTAACCCAAACATCTACAGGGATATTTCATCATATTTCATGTGCATAATCTTTAAATTGTTACAGAATATTTAGTTCTCTTGCTCTAACGTGTATATAAGAATAATCCAGAAGATTGAGTGAGTTCAAAAGCAAAATAAAATACTATTATGAAAGCCCTTCACAGAACATGTCTATTTCATGCTGACTTCATAAAAGCTAAAATCTTGTCATTGGAAATCTTGTTTAGCATTTAAAAATTAATATAATGACAAGCCAACCTCATTCTGGGAGAATCTACTATTGTCAGATAAGACAAAGCTCTTTGAGCTTAATGACAAGAAATTTGTTTGGGGGCATCAACATAAGGCTTTTAATTGAAAGACAACAGTACTTAACAAAAAAATCATGAAGGAGGCAGCATCGTGCTTTAAGGATGTTTCTCTGTAAAAGGAACAGGAAACTTGCTAAGAGTTAATAGCATGAATTCAAAATAGGATTATTGTGAAATATTGGATGCTAACTTGAAAATATCATGATAATGATTGAAAATCTAATTCTAAATTAGATGAAACAGTTGGTTCGTTGTGTTCTGCTAAACAGTTTTTCTCAACAGAATGTATCTTTCACCTTTGTAAGTCTACCATTTGTCCATGCATTGAATATTGTTATCATATCTGGTCTGGTGCTTGTATTTATCAAGAGATTCTTGACAAAATCCAAAGAATCTGCAATGTTATTGGCCCTGACCTAGCATCTCAACTTCAATAACACTCCCACCATTGTAAAATTCCTATTTTCATGGCACTTGTTCAAATGAGCTTAACGAATTTATGTGTAGTATTAGATTGGCAGCCTAGCCATAAGTTCTATTCTAATAGTTTCTTCTCCTGTACTTCTTGCCTGTGGAACTCTTTTCTGGTTTATTATTCTGGATTGTTTTCCTGCCAACTACAACCATCAAAAATTTGAATGCAATATCAATCATCTTGTCTTTTAGAATCCTGTTCTTTTAATGTCCTGTCTCCTCTAAAAATACTTTCATAATAATTGTTCTGATGAGTTTTCCTCAGTGATATCTCAACTTCATGGATTTAAGTGCAGTACTAGATTGGCAGTTAGGTCTCATAATTTCACTGTTAAAATTGCTAGTTGTAACCATAAATTCTGTGCTGTTTCTTCTCTCGCATGTCTTCTTTGCTGAACTCTGTTCTGGCTTACTGTTCTCCTATCAACTACGATCTTCAAAAATTTAAATACAATGTCAATCATTGTCTTCTGTCTTCTTGAACCTTGGTCTTTTGTTTTGCCAGAATCTCACATATTTATAAATCTAGTATTTGTCCAGGCATTGAATATTGCTGTCACATTAGGCTTAGTGGTTCTGCTATGTATTTAGAGGTTTTTGCTAAAATCCAAAGAATCTGCAATGTTATCAGTCCTGACCTGCCTTCTTGGCTTCAGTCACTCTTCTCGACTATGGGTTAAATATTAGCACAAACTGGATTCTTTAGCCTTGGTTGATAACCAGTCTAGGAGAAGGACAACTCTGAATTCAAAACTTGAGGAAGACTGTTTTGGAGACCTTATGGCACACTATATGCACTAGTTCTTTGTATTCAGTTCTGTAAGAGTTCTTAGATTGCAAAAGAAAATATTTGTTGCAGATTACTTCCACACTGAAGAGAAAAAATCACTGTAAGTTCAGACTTGAAGATCAGGGGCAGAAAGAAATATTGAAATCTCAATTTGCAGGTACTATATTACAATGCACATAACCAGCCAGAAAAATAACTCACTCAGAGATGACGACTGCAGTAGCCAAATACACAAATTTTGTCTTTTCTCCCCAATTCGAGAACACCAACTGCTTTTATTGACTGAGCATTTTTTTTTCATTTGTTGCCAACTGAGAGAGGATGCACAATATTAACATATCAAAATATTTTTATGGTGACTCCTGTGACTGACTTGTTTCTAACTTGAATATTTTGTCTTAAGCATATCATGCAGAATATGTGCCTTTTTTTTGGCAAGTAACTTTCTTTTTTTGCCATGGTTTCCATTGTAGGATACATGCAACATGCAGTCACTTGGCTTGACAAAGTAATTCGCCATTTTCTTTGCTATAAGTTCTTCTGAAAAGTATGGATGGCTTTGCACAAGACTTCACTAGTCACATATATGTGGGTAGTCTGGCTGTTCAGTTCTAGCAGTTGAATTTTTGAAACTCTCATATATCGAAGATGCTGGGAGAGTACATTATATATATATATATATATATATATATATATATATATATTGTGTGTATTTAGGCAGCATTTTTTCATTGATGCATTTCATTTCATTGTTTTGTCCATGTATTGGTTAATATATTGTAATGTAATTGTCATCTTTGATAATGGCCTATGTAAGCCGAAAGCTTAGGATTAAAAAATATGTATCAATATTGTGATTTTCTTTCATCTTTTGATGATAATGTTATTAAGCTTATCAGATGATATGAAAAGAATTTACATAAAATAGACAAAACTTGTCTATATTATTTAATGAAAAAAAAAAAATATATATATATATATATATATGTATGTACGTATGTATATAGTGAGAGAGAGATAATGACTGTATACTCTTGTCAGAAGTATGCCATCTCTCCATTGATAACTGCACAAAAATATGCATATATATAACTCTTCAGCTTCTTGCATGATCATTTGCAGATGTGACTCTTGAACCATCCCTTTTTCAAGGTCACCAACTGAAATACATTGTTGCATATTTTGGAATATCATAGATACATAGATATATACATCAAGCTTGGTTGTGCCAATGTTCTGAGTAAAGAGGAACTGCCAAATTTGAAAATCACCCATTGAAAATCTGACTTTTACCTGAGTTTAAAAACTGGCCATTGTCAATGGTGAGGAAGATGCAACTACCTCACCCACCAAAGAGGCCTTTTCTAAGATTTATAGATGTGGATAAAGATGTACATGTGCAGATAAAGACATTACTTTCAAATAGCCTTACAGCAAGATCATTTATGCCAACAGCAAATTCTGACACTAACAAATGACTTGTCTTTTTTAATTTGACTTGTGAATGCGTCTACTTCCCCTTTATATCTTGAGTATAATCATTTTGAGTGAAAGATAATTTTGCATGCCTGTAACAATTCTCTTCCAGTCTTGAAAGTGACTACAGGCTGAATCTTTCTTATCCTGTGACCCAGTAACTCTGATGACATGCAGGTTTGTTTGCAGATCTGCCACTAAAGGTCTTTGATTTTATTTCAAACTGTGCTTTGTAATTTACTATTTTTTAAACTGACTTCTTAAAACCCAAATGAATAATTCTGACAATTTTCAATATTTACTTTAGAATAAAATTAGATATGTATTTATTCATATTTTTTCTTAATCTGATAAAATATTGTTTAATCTGACCAATTAACCCCAATCTGTCTGGTGTCAGTTAAAATTTACATACTTTTTTTCCATATATCTTAACTATGGCTATAAACTATGATTTTAGAAAGTGAAAATTTCACTGAAATATTTTGGAAAATTTTCAGGTTTTCATTTGAAATAAAAAAAAAACATAAGGACTTACACAAAATAGTCATAATATATGAGATAAAAAAAAGAGTCAGTTTAAACTCATGTCAAGAGGATATTGATTACAAAGCATAAATAAACAACATTTATTATGATTTATATTAAATAAACTAGCCTAGAAGCTGCCCTTCAGGCAGACTTTAACATAACTACTGAGGAGGGCTTTTAGGCCTTCAGCCTTTTACTTCAGTGTCCTATGTACATAAAATTTATAAGAATTTAGAAATAATTAAATTATTTTATCTGTATTCAACACCTTAATTCCACATAATCTTTCTTTATATAGGCAGCGGAATTCCATAGTTTGTTAACATTTATTTTGTGTGCAATTCTTTTCTTTTAAAATCACTATTCTTTATGATCCCTTGACATAAAGTCAGTCTTAAAGACATTAGGGAACCCAAACTATGTAATATTTCAAATACGTCACTGTACATGTGCTAGAAAAAGAAAAGATTCATATGAGCAATGTACCATGCCTTGCTTAAGTTTTCAATTACAATTGTGACCAAAAGCAAAATTAAATTTAAACCTTTAATAAAGAATTGTTTTTTTAAAGCTTTCAGTCAGTTCAATATTTAAATTTAACTTTAAATGGGTTATTTATTTAATTTTTAATTGCGTGTAACTACAGTAGCTGAACTGTTACTTCAGGTTGTTTAATTATATTTTTTAATCATTTCAACCCAAGCAAGGCAGGAAAGCCACTGGTATGCAGGGGGTTACAGAAAGTGATAGTGAGAGAAAAGAATGGGTATGGTCGGGGGGACTGAGAAAGAATAAAAACTGAACAGGGTTCAAGAAAATAGAAGATGGCAATTGATATTGCATTTAAATTTTTGAAGATTTTAGTTATCTGGGAAGCAGAAGGGAGTTCCACAGGTGGGAAGTGTGAGAAGAGAAACTGTTGGAGTAGAAGTGCCAGTTACATTTAACTAATTCAACAGTAAAAGGGTGGGACCTAGGTGCTAATCTAGTAGCACACTTAAACTCATGTAGTCCCGGCATCAGGGGGAAAATCTGTCAGAGCAGTTGCCATGAAAGTATTTGTAGAAAAGACAGAGGGAAGCCACATCATGTTGGTGATAAAGTAACTGAAGTTGAAATGCCAAGTCAAGATTGATTATATAGCAGATTCTTCTTTGGATTTTATCAAGAACATTGAGATGAGTAGCAGCAGCACCAGACCAGATATAACAACAGTATTCAATGCATAGATAAATGGTAGATTTGTAAATTTACAAGGTGGACTCTAATGAGAAAAACCTTCTGGCACAACACAGTGAGCCAAATTTCCTTGCAGTAGATGCAGCTATTGATTCAATGCAGTTGTTACACTTTAAGTAAATTGAAAACTTGAGGCCAAGAAGGCGAAGTGTGTTGCTCTTCATGTGTCCAACATCAGCCATGCTGATGGAGGGCAGGAAAGATTCTCTATGGCGGTTAAATGGCAGTTTCTTTTTAGAGGCGTTAAAATTTATGAGCCATTTCCTGCTCCAGTTAACCACAAATTGGAAGTCCTTTTCAAGAGCAGCGGCCAGGTTAACTTTGTCAGTTCTGATAGATTTGCTATTAAGACATGAGTTAATGATAGTGTCATCAGCATAAATGCCTACTTGGAAAGTGATGACATCAGGAAGATCATTGATGAAGATCAGAAACAGTGTAGGACCCAGTATAGAGCCTTGGGGGACACCCATATTTGTGTGAAAGTATCTGGATAGGAGCCTGTTTAAAATGATCTTCATTTCACAATTTGATAGGAATGATTGGATTAAATCACACAATCCTCCAGTAATACCATAGCCCTGGAGCTTACATAGAAGACCAGTGTACCAAACCATTGAGATATCTAGAGCTGTAGCTCATGCTTCACTGTTATTATCAAGTACTTGATATACATATTTTGTAATGGCCATTAGCACATTAGCAGCAGACCTGGCAAAACAGAAGCCATATTGTTTGTCAGAGAGTTATGATTCAGCAAGATCGAAAAACAGATGAACAGACACATGTAAACTTTGCTTTATTTATATAGATTATATTAAGAATATCTTATTCTGTTTTCCACTCCATAAAAAAAGAACATTTATTTGTATTTTATGTCGTCTGATAATGGTCATGTCTTGAAGTTGCTAGAATAAAGAGACAAATGTATTATTATATCAGATGTCAAGTTTTCTGATGAAAGACTAAACAAAGGGGAAAAGACTTGCATATAGATGGAAGAAAAAGAAAATAAAAATTGAAAAGGATAGAAAAGAAAGAAAAAGTTGAGGAAAAGGGGAATAAGGAAAAAAGAAAGAAAAAGGGCTGACAAGAAAGAAAGTGAATAAAAAATGGACAGAAAAGAAAGAATGGAAAGAAAACCTAAATGTTAAATGAGGAAAAAAAAAAAAAAATCCAAGGTGGAGACAGTTTTTAGGCATCCATCAATCTCAGGAAATGGTGGTGTTGTGCTCTGAATGATTTTTTTAGTACACAAGGTTGTGTAGGTAGATATAGGTGAAAGACTGTTAACTATGCAGTCAGTATAACACGATCCAAGGAAAAGGTGAATGCCGCCAAAACATGGTTCCAGTTCTATCACAGAGGTTGCCAGGATATTGCTGAACACAGCCATAAACTACTCCAGGGACAGATTTTTCAGCCAGTTTTGAATTCAGAGTTGTTCTCCTAGACTGATTGTTAACTAAGACTGGAGAACATTGTCCAACTATTTAACCCTATGCAGCATAATAGCTAGGAAGAGTAAAAGGCATGAAGTAAAGATAAAGAAAGGAAAAACTAAATAATAGAAAAGCTGAACATAGAGAAAGAGAGAGAGAGAAAAAAAATAAAGAAATAAAAAAAAGAAAATGGTAATGGTAATATAAGCCATTTCCTTATAAGGAAACATTTAGCATTCATTGACTAAGCAGCTGGTAGAAATTTATAAAATCTTTCTCTGAAAACAGTTTTTCAGGAAAATAGGTTTTTCAAATCCAGTAATTGTTATCGGTTTTTCCAGTATTAATTGGAGATTCTTTCCTAACTTTTTTTCTGAAATTTTGTGGAATGTCAACATCTTGATGATACCATTATTTTCTCTTCAAGTTACATGTGTCATTCATTTTACTTGTTGAAAGTCCTCAAATGACGTGGTTCGTTATTTGATGCAGTTCTTTGTGATTTTGTAGCACTAGAGTCTAAAATGTTTTAAAAAGGATTGTCCTAAGATCTGCACCGTTCATTCGATTATGTGAACATTGTTCGAAAATTGTTCAAAAACAAAATTCGAAATGTAAATTGTTTGGAGGAAAATTAATTGAAAAGAAAATTATACTAAATGATAATTATTTGAAATACAAAATTCTTTATTGCAATAAAAATGTAAAAATTTAGAGGAAATACACAAATGATAATTATTTCAAATACAAATATCGTTAATAAAACAATTTAGCAAGAAAAAACTTTAAGTTATATGATATTGCATGCAAATAGTCAACTACTGAAGTGTACTCATTAAAGAATGTCACTAAATTTTTAAGTTTTCCATTTATGTCACAGTATTTCTTGGTGCTCTTGAAATTTTGGCAACCTGTTCTTACTATTGCAATGAATTTCTTGCAAGTCCTGTTCTCTTTTAAGAGTATATAAGATTTTGTGAGATGATGGGATGACATTTGCCAGCCTTCAAGGGTGTTATTAGTAAATCAGCATTGACTCTCTCAAAGCAAGACAACATACCTACTTCAAACATAGGTATCTTGAATAATTATCATTTAATATAATTGTCCTTTCAATTAATTTTCATTCAAACAATTTACAATTCGAATAAATGCTTTTTGGATTAATTGTTTTTGAACAATTTTCTTGATATGGGTTCATTAACTTGAAGCCATTTTTAACAATTGATCTGAGAAAGTGATTGTATGCCACTGACAGTTTATATATTTCTGAATGAGTTTGGCACCATGCCACATGAAAGTCTTGATCTGACAAGGCTATTTAAGACCATGATTTGATCTTTTAGGGTTAATGCTTTGGTTTTATAACAACTTGCAGATGTGGGCAAAACTAACAAAAATGGATAGAAATAGACTGTTAATATCTAGAGAAAAAGAGAATGTAAACAAGAAAATAGAATAAAAACGATAGAGATAGAAACAGACAAGTAATAGCTTGAGAGAGAGAAAGTGTGTGTGTGTGTGTGTGTGTGTGTGTGTGTAAAAAAAAGAAAGATTAAAAGAAAATAAACATTAAAAAAGATGTGGACAGAAAGGGTTAATAACTTCAGAGAAAGAGTGAGAAAATTTGTAAAAATGGAAGTGAAAAAACAAAATGGAGGAGAGAGACAGGGAGAGTTTGAGAGAGAAAGAGAAGTTAAATATAGAGCAAGTGACAATAATAACTTCTCTATAAACATGATTACAGTGGTTGGCAGGAGAGAGAAGAGCTTTACTGACATATTGCAGTGTGTCCGCAGATTGTCACACCCTTTGTAATGAGCCCTTTCCTTTCAATGGATTGTTGGTTGCTCATCAAGAGGGAATAAAGATCTCATCTGCTACTTTCTCCTTAAAAAAAACCCCAACCCTTTCAGATTATGGAAATTAGATTATAATGACAATTCAGAGTTTGTCTCCTCTACATTGTCTGTAATTCAAACTCCAACATCCTTTCTCTGTAAGGAGAGAGAGATTTGTTTTTTTCAAAATTAAACACCATTAATGCACACTTGGTGTGAAATTTTCATTACTACAAATCTGAAGCTGAGAGAGATTTTAGGCATTAAGTCCAATGAACAGAGCAATGGACTAGAATCAGAAAGCTGACTGTTATGTTTCTTTACTGCAAAATAACCTGAGAGAAAGAAAGCATTGAATTCATACCAAAAGAAACATTTTATATTTTTAAAATTTGTTATACACTAATTGTATAGAATATCAGCAAAATAAAGGGTTAATGTCTTTAGGAAAGAAAGGTACTTGGAATCTTTAGTTCTTAGTCAAAATATTTTTCAAAAACAGTCTAGATTTTCTGGAAAACAGGGCTAGCTAAAGAGTTGAGGTTATTAAATACATAAAGAAAAAAATTATTTTAATATTTAATTTTGGATAATTGCAAACCAAAGAAAAAAAAAAAATTGTTTGCACGGCCATTTTGATCTAGAATTAAAAAAAATCTTTTTTGATTATCTCTTACTCTCTACAAATATACTTTGCTAGACTTCATTAGAAAAAAGTTGAAAGGTGACTACACATTTTCAAAAGAGCATGAAAAGCAATAAATTGCAAATATTCTCTCCACCTCTAGATATTAACAATCGATTTCTATCCATATCTTTTTTCCCTTATGTCTGTCCATTTACAGACTATCATTTACTTTTCTTTTCTACTTTAGCTTTGTCTCTTTTATTTATTCATAGTCATCTTTTATTTGCATGCTGTGTAGCAGTTATCAGCACAGAAAGTGGAATTGGTGAGTAGAGTTCAAATTCTGTTTGGGGCTGTTGCATTCACTTTCATACAAATATCTTTTAAAAAAGGTATGAATTCACCTCTTCTGTCTCCAACTATGGATTAAATAATTCTGCAAGAATAGAATTCTTTCTATATATTTACTAAGCTTAGCTGAGTGTGGCACAAGGTCAACAAATGAGGATAAAATGGGGTAAAATATTGTCATGTTGATTTTCCAAATGTAAGGGTGAGTGCTGATTAATGCACTGCAAAATCATTATTTAAAATTTTTTTCTTTGTTTTGGTTTCAATCAATTCAACCCAAGAAAGGTGATAAAGCCACTGAAATGCAAGGATTTACTAAGAGTGAAAGAAAATGAAGAAGCATTAGTGAGAAGAAAGGATAATAAGACAAAATTAAAAAAAAAAAGATAGTGATTGACACTGCATTTACATTTTTGAAGGCTGTAGGTGACAAGGAATTAAGAAGACAAGAGTGTTCCACAGACAAAAAATGCAAGCAAAGCAACTTTTAGAATAGGACATAGTTAGATTTAGCTATTTAAACCATAAAATAACAGTCAACCTTGTACTGTGCTTAGGGTACCAAAAAGAAAAGCTTGTCAAAATTTGGACACCAAAGGATGACATTTGGGGAAAGGTGTTTTTTTTGTTTTTTTTAAAAGTTACTATTTGTATGTAAGGTAAGCAAATTTAATCTGATAAAATGACTGAAATTCATAGAAGGACCAATAAATCATTACATATTTCTTACTATTGGTTAATATTTCTGGTTAATACAATGCAGTGTTTCTGCAGATCTTTTGCTTAAGATTTCAAATCTTCTGAAACTGGAAAGATACACGTTCAAAAAATAAGGTCTGATACAAAAGAAACAGTTTATTAAGGATAATTTACATTTGAGCTAGACAACTGATTTGTTCTATGTCTTATCAAATCTTTGAGGTTATTTAAAGCTGAAACATCTTTTGGGAAAAATTATTTTCAAAATGAATATTGTATTAACAATTTTGGGAATATGTATAAATTATGTAATGATTACCCATACCTACTATTTATCCCATAGCTGGAAGATTGATTTGTTTTCTACAGAATATCAACCCTTTGCAGGTTATTTAAAGTCAGAAAATATTTTTAGATTGTAAGAATTTTGAGGGGATATAATAATGATGTAGGGATACAAGTCTTACTAATTAACCCATAGCTGGAGAGAGAAGAGGTGGATTCATACCTCTCCACAAGAGTATTTGTGTGTAAGTGAATATCACAAATCTCAAATGAAATTAGGACTTGGCTCTCTAATTAACAATTTTGGGCCATTATCCATTACAGCCAACACACATCGAAGCTTACATCGCCTGTTATTCCCAAGCAGTTACCCATCTAGGTATTAACCAGGTTCAATGTTACTTAACTTTGGTGATCATACAGGAACTGACATAACTAGATGAGAAGTGGTAGATTCATACTTTTCACAAGGGTATTTATGCATAAGTGAATTAAAAAACCCAACTGGAATTTGAACTTGGCTCTCAGTGTTTTCATTCCAAGTCACTCTCCCTTGTACCACCCATACATCCCCAAGATTACGGCACTTGTTATTCCCCAGTGGTCACCTAAGTACTGACCAACTTTAACAAATGGACAAGAACCAATGTTTCAATGTGATATCGGTGTAAGCCTGAGTTAGATGAAGCATTGTCAACAAGCATTGATTTTCACTTTTTTTTTTATTTATAAAATTTAAGATTAAAGTAAATAGAAGTTAAAATTAATAATTACGATTAATTCTAAACATCTGTGAACATTTCAAATTTTTCTATTCGAATTTTCATGACAACTTTAACAAAATATTGCAATATCAGAAATATGAATTTCTTTCTCACTGAAACCAAACATCTCTCACATGACTTTTCCATCTTTCTTTGTGTGCAAAACAAAATAGCCCATTTTTTATGAGGTATTGACAAGGCATAACATACATGCTAACAAAAGAACAAGCAGAATTATAAGTTAATTTACATTTTAAGTGTTAATTATTTATTGGTATCATAGTTTATACCACAGAGTTGGGTTTTTTTTTTTTCTGCTACAATAGCTTTTATTAGAGGACCTAAAATTTCAGCTGCTTTTTTCTGCTGCTCATGAGCAGTTTCTGTGTAGTTCTTTGAAAATTTTTTCATTCATTGCATGCTCCGTCTGTAGTATTTTCAGCATTTGTCCATAGAATCACATCTTGGTTGCTTCTCATCTTTTACTCATTTGTGACAAAATTGTCCAGCTTTCACTGTCATATAGGAGAGACATCACATGTTTTTTTTCATTTCAAATGCTATTTTTTTATCATGTAGTAAAATTCTGGAAAACATCTTTCACTATTTCAATGGTCTCTCAAATTTTTGTCTTGCACTTTTGATTTTCTGTTTGTCTGGGCAGATGATTGAATTTCCATACTTATTTAAAATAGATTAAAAATAATATTTTAAAATCAATAAATTTTATATTTATTTTTTTTATAATGTAAAGTTGTTTACAACATCAAATATAAATTGTTTCAATTTTTATACCTTTTGCTTAATGTTATCAGCTGATTACTATTATGTAAAAGATCTTTCTCAAAGTGATCACAATAAGAGGCTTCCTCTTCATAGACAGAAAAGTATTAAAGTAACACTATCATAAGAGGTCATTGTTATTCAAAAGACCCTGTCATAAATTGATCACAATAAGCGGCTTCTGTATACAGGGTTTGATGGATAAATTATTGTCTAAATTATGCAATATTGAAAATAACAATGACATCTCACTTTAACAGATATATTTACCAAAATTATTAAACAGTAAATTTATTATCTCTCTATATTTCTGAGATGAGGTATTATGTATACTATTTACATTATTCGGACTATTGTCCTCATCTTTGTCGCCATATTTATTACAACGTTTCGGCTGTTGTAAGCTCTGGCCTTCTTCAGGTGGTCGGAATGTCGAACTGAACCTCAAGGACACATGGCACAGTGGATAAAAGCGTTAGTTAGATCCAGTGACAAAGACCCAAATAGTGTGAGTTCAATACCTGGTTAAGGCGGTGGAGAACTTTCAGAGGGGAATTAACAGGAGATAACTGATAACTGACATCCATTAGACATGGCACGTGGAACTAGAACAGTCTACCCTAGTGAGCAAAATAGAGGGTTCAGTTCAACATTTCAACCACCTGAAGAAGGCTGGAGTGTACAACGGCTGAAACATTGTAATAAATATGGTGACAAAGATGAGAACTATAGTCCGAATAATGTAAATAGAGTAAATTTATTCAATAAAATCACCATTGGCTTCTACCATGGCCTCTAGATGATTTCAGAATCTCCTGCAACACTTCTGGACGGTCTCCTTATTTAAGTTGGTGAATGCTGCCATAATCCTTGCCTTCAGTTCATCTTTGGTGTTACAAGTTTTGTTAGTCTTTCACTCCACTGCGCCCTACATGTAATAATCAAGGGAGTTAGGTAGTCAGATATAAGAGGTGACGGGATTGCAGAAATTGTCTGACAGCCATGACTGGGTTCTTCTGCTTGTGCAACATGGTGCAGAGTCCTGTTGCCAGACATAGGGTCTTCCAGCAGCCACTCTCTTGATCCAGGGCAGCACTTGATGTAGGTCTCCATGTTGAGTTTAAGGCCCTGTTGGAAGATGAATGGAGGCTAACGTTGCCATCACTAGAGATCACTCCAAACACCATAATGTTGACTGGATGTATCATCCAACTCTTTTCGAATATTCTGCACTGTCCTTGGATTGATACCCAAACACTCTGAAATGTTCATGTTGGCTTCTATGGCATGAATGCCAAGTAGTACAGAATGTTGTTTTCAAAATTTCTGGCCGAGTGTATTGCGTCATGGTGCTCTTTTTCTCACAGACGATGCCCAACTGACTCTACTATACTGTGCAGTTGACAAAATCAAAAACAAACAACACACATGCACAAAATGAAAAATATAAAATGGCGACAATTTACCCATCGCACCCTGTAGATATAAAAAGTATTGAAATAACACATCATCATAAAAGGTTATTGTTATTCAGTGGAGCAGTTTTTACATCACTTTCAAACTTCCTTGTTTCTTATATGTTATATCCATGGTATTTTCAACAGTCTTGTTTTCCATTTGAACAAAACTAGCCATTTTTCACTACCATTATAGGATACACATCACATGCTTTTCTTTCTAATGCTATCTTTTGATCTTCAGTACCTTATTTAGTTTCGGAAAAATATCTTTTGCCATTCTTATGAGCTTTCAAATTTTCCTGTTACACTTTCTGTTCTCTGTTATTACTCAGCCTGGATAGTTGAACTACCACGTTTGCTATCACTGACATGTGACTCACATACTCCAAACATTAAAGTAACTGATCCTTTATGGGAGTCAAACCTTCTCAGTTACACTTTAAATTACAGCTTTGTTGCAATTTGCTTGCCCAGAAATGTCATTTTTGAAGCATGGGTAATGGGAAAGCTAGAAACATTTTTGTAAAGCCAGAGTTAAATGTAATTCCCTTGCTTTCCCATTATACACAAATGGATGGTAATATTTGATTTGCTTGAGCCAAGTATTTCAACAATGTCACATGTTATTGTGTGTGGGTCATCCTTAACAGTATTTCTGAAGGCCATGACCATTTTCCAGTGTTTGAGGTAAATACTGGCACTTCAAAGGTTGATTTTCATGGTTCCCCCTATCTAGATTTGCATAACACAATCACCCTTTTATTCGGCCTTGTATTTTATTTCTACACTTACCAAATATTTTAACATATATATTTCATTATTTGGATATGTTATTAAAAAGAACTGGTAATAATAGGACTTAAAAGGATTACTTGGTTACTTATTTTGGTGCATCGTTTTACTTACAATTATTGTCATGTGATGCAAACAAGTTTGTGCATTATTTAAACAAATTATCTATAAATAATTCCCTTTTATAGGCATCTGTCACTTATAATATTGCTAAGACTGTTTTTACATTTACCTAAGTAGCAAAGTAAATGTTCTAAGTCACGTGGTTAATTGAAATAAGTGCTGTATAATTTGTTGTGTCATTATAATATATCACCAATAAAAACAATTTATTTTTTAATCCTATGTCCCTCCAGGACATGATCATGGCTTTGTACAAATGTCTTTTTTTTATTATCTTTGAATTGTATTTGGAAAAATAGTGGAGAGGTTTCTCACTGCCTTCTCTAAGGTTTTAAATTCACAGTAGTTTCTCCTCCTACACTGGCTGCTGCTCAAGACTTTCTAGCCAGCCTTTAACCCATAGATAGGATGGGGAAGAAAATACAGATTCATGCCCTTCCCAAGAGCATTAGTGTAAAAGCAGACTTGGAATATGAACTCAGCTTATTCCTTTGTGTCAATCTGTAAATTCACAAATAGATTTATGGCTAAATAATTTGTATTTTATGTAGTGTTGCTAAATCTTCTTTTATTGATTTATTTTTTGTGGCTTATCAACCTTTGCAGGTTATTTAAAGCCAGAAAATATTTTTAGATTGTAAGAATTTATTTTTGGGACAATAATGATTTTAGCAAGTTTTACTAATTAACCCATAGCTGGGAGATAAAAGGCAGATTCATACCTTTCCCGAGGGTATTTGTGCATAAGTGAATATAAAAAACCCAACTGAAATTGGAACTCAACCCTCTGATTAACAATTCCAAGCCATTACACCACCTGCACATCCAAGCTTACAGCACCTGACATTCTCAAGTGGTTGCCCATCTAGGTATGAACCAGGCTTGATGTTGCTTAACTTTAGAGATTGTATGGGAACTGGGCTTTCAAAATTTGAAAAGAGAGGAAAATAAAATGTAATCCCTACACCAATAGTAATGTTTTATTTTTAATTAGATAAAGCACCGTCAAACATTAGTAACTTTTAATTAGCATTTCTTTTGTCTTAATTATAGTTCCAGTTCACTGCAACTATGACTGCTGTAAGAGTTCTTGGAGGTCAATTTTCAGAGCACTTACCATAGGTAACCAAACCTTCCCAAAGCAAAGGGATGCAGATTTGAGGTTTGACATTTTTCATTTTCGATCTTCACTATTTATTGAGAGGTTGAATGTCTGGGCAGTTACGACAGAAAGCAAATAAAATTAAGATGAAAGAAACACGAGTCAAAAATAAATAATGACAAGGACTTTTTTGAGAAATTGTTCAGACAATATTTTTAACTATATTTTGGCCAGTGTATTCTTCAGCGTTTCCCAGTTGTACAATGCCCATCAGATGAACTGTACACTTGCGGAAGGGTGAAGAACTGATTGGTCAAAATGTAGTAGCAGCAAAAGCAATGAGGCGGAGAGTGAGAAAAGAAAGACAAACAGGTTTCCCAGCCACATAAAAAGACAATGAGCAAAGAGGCAGGTGGGGATGGAAAGAAATACAAAATTATAATACATTTAAAATTCTTTATGGAGGGATAGCACAAAAGAAAAAGAGAGGATGCAGTAGAAAATATTGGTGTATTTCTAGTTTACATAAAAAAACCTAATCTTTCTTTGTATATTTAGATAAAAACAAACTGGCAACTAAGATCAGAAAAAATAAGGGCGAGAATAAGAAGATACAGGTAAAGTGTGAGAAAATAACACAAGCATGAGATAATGGACGATCTGAAGACTAGAATTTTCATTAACAAATGCCATAGTGTATTTGTAACAGATAGTTACTTCATAATTTAGTTTTTAAAGATTGTTCTTTTAAAATAGACATTTATACTTCTAGATAATTATATCATGACCTGAACTGTGTAAACACACCTCATAACCATTATGTATATTCACCAGAAAATTGTCCAAAACAGGAATTTGGGAGCCTTAAACCTAATGCCTATTTTTTTTCATTCTAAAAGGGTGCTATATGTTGTTCAATGTTTCAAGTATTTTTGAACAGCCTAATATTTTAGAGATTGTAGTATGACATAGAGAGCATGTCGTACTACAATCACTAAAATATTAGGTTGTCTAAAAATCTAACTTTGTTCTCAGCCATAAAGGTGTACACAGAAACAATATTGTAGATAAATGTTGATGATATATGAAAACAGAAAAAGAATTACATGACAGTTATAACATAGTTAATTTAATACATTGCTTCTGAAAATGATTATTTTGTTTGTGACTTCAGAATAGATTCTATTTGTTAAAAAGCTTTAAAAATGTCTTTTGGAAGTTTTACTTTTCACTACCATTATAGGATACACATCACATGCTTTTCTTTCTAATGCTATTTTTTGATCTTCAGTACCTTACTTAGTTTCGGAAAAATATCTTTTGCCATTCTTATGAGCTTTCAAATTTTCCTGTTACACTTTCTGTTCTCTGTTATTACTCAGCCTGGATAGTTGAACTACCACATTTGTTATCACTGACATGTGACTCACATACTCCAAACATTAAAGTAACTGATCCTTAAATGCAATGCAAGGAAAAATAGCAGAAAAAAATTGACATTACGAAAGTGTTGTAACCTAAGGAAGGTTACTGAATAGAATAATCAAATGAAGGTTGGCAACGAACAGTAATACTTAGGACAAGAACAACACATATAAGATTCACCAGCAGCACAAAGAAGTAGTAGCCAACTGCTAGAAGTGAGTCAAGTGAATTCCACAATGAATCTCCAACTGTAGACCAACATACAGTATTTACTATTGTATTTATGTGAATGGGGACATATGCATTATCACCCATAGGTATGCTACAACAAAATGTATGTCCAAGATTTTGCTTACATTTTTGATAGGCAGTACAGTAGTGATTAGCAAGACAATTTGTACTGGAATGAGTCTGATTCTCACAAGGTGTCCTACAGCTGTGGTTTGTTGCCATGCTAATAAGCATCAATACTAAATTCTTGGCTATAAGATAGTAATACAAAAAGGGTCTATGTATTAAAAACTTTTTTGTGTCAAAGATAAAAAAAATTGAAAACTATAAGCAAATAACTGTTTCTTTTTGGTGAGTTAGAGTAAGCGGGTACTGCCTGCAACCAAACAGATATACATATATGTGCACAGTCTGCTTTTAATTCAAACACTCCTCATCAGACTATTTCCACTGTCAAATTTCACGACCTTGAAATATAAAACCCCATTCATTGTTTTTGGAGTATACTCTTGGAGATGTAAGGGAGGAACCCAAACATTGTGTATTACTAAATGCAATGCAAGGAAACCACTTGCTGTGAGAAAACAAAAGTTTGGGATCATGTTACTGTTTTTCTGAGATCAAGTATTTCAGATTAATTTCTTAAGACAAACATACATCCTCCATTTTTTTTTTAGGTATAGAGTACAGTGTGTTGTGTGTGGGTGAGGGGTCATGAGAGAAGGGAAGCACTCAGGAACCAGTATTATGACAACTATTTCAACATTGACCACAAGTCATTTAATGTTAATACAAATGGGGGGAAAAAGCATGTACAGTGGATTCTGCTGAAGTAAAATATATTGAGAATACTAATTTTGGTCTCTGGTTGCCTTTCTTTTTAAACAGACTTGCATAAAAAGGTTAAAAGATTATATAACACTTAAGCCTATTCTTGTTGTGATTTTCTAAGCATAGCTTAGATGTGGCACAAGGCCGAAATTAGGGGGCACCCAGTGAGAATTGAACTCACTACTCAACCGTAATAGTTCTAGTCAGACAAGCTTGCTAACCATTACACCACCTCGAGGTGCCCAAAGCCTATTCTTGTACAATCAGTCTTTAGTTGTATTAAGTGGCTATTTCTTATAACCAAAGGTATAATTAACTGGAATCCACAGTACTTTAATATTTAACTTTTGAAAAGGAATTTATAAAAATGCAATAAAAATTTAATAGAAAGAAATGAAACAAACCAAGTTAACTTGTGTAGAAATATGTTTAAAATATGAAATGTTTAAATTTGGAATTACATTTTTTTTGTGGCTTGTCTTAAAGAAAAAAAATATGCACTGTATTGTGTAACCCAAAATCAAGCAATTACAAAGAATTTTGAAAAAAATTATATGTATTAGTGATTGAAAATATGGTTTTATATATTGCTATTAGCATATTTACCATATATAATCTCATGTAGCACTCAATCTCGCATATCGTACGACCCCCAAATTTTCACTTAAGATTTTATCATGCAAGTTCCTTTTTTGAGACCAAATTACAATAGACAAACCTCTTTTCCATTGTGTTAAAAGAATTTTTAAATTGCAATTGGCTCTGTAGAGGAATAAATCATTAAAGAATTATCTAAATATATATCTATATTAAAAATGAGCTGATATAATTTTTTCCATTCATAGAATGGGAAAAGGAAGAAGATAAATTAGCTTTAATTAATTTTACTTTAATATCTGGAATAACATTTGGAACATAATAGGAAAACAGTTTGTGAGATTATAAAACACGATTGCAAAATTTCTGAAATCATTTCTTAATGTTGCAAATAAAATATCAATAAACTGTTCTACACTGTTGAATATAGTCATTCCATTAGGAATATTTTTAAATGTTAGTCTTTGTTATATTGTAAGCATTAAGTGTCTAGTTTTAAAAATATCTTTGTACTAAACCATTTTCACTAATCAGAATGCACGTTTTTATTATCAACCATTATTCATTTTAATGTTCCAGTATATATAGATGTAAGGGAGGAAGTCAAACATTGTGTATTACTAAATGCAACGCAAGAAAACCACTTGCTGTGATAAAACAAAAGTTTGGGATCATGTTACTGTTTTTCTGAGATTAAATATTTCAGATTAATTGCAACTTTGACATACTTGATCTTTCAGTGAATTCTTCATAAACTGCAGAAATCCTTTTTTTTGCTAAAAATGTCTATTTTTCTTCTATCTTCAATACCTTGAATGAATAAACAAAAATAAATCAATTTAGACAAAAACTTAAAAATATCAGATACAACAGCTGACATAGTAGAATCAGAAGCAAATTTTTTTTATAATGAAGTTGAATAGAACTAAGCACCTCTTAATGCAATTTAATGAAAAAAATAGAATCAACTGTTTGGAAAACCCAATTTATCTACATATCTACCATCATCATTTATATACTGTGTCCCTTTGGGACACAGGTTATTATGGCTCTCCACAATTTCCTGTCACTTGTTGCTCTAAGCAACATTTGCACTGCTATCTATTTCCACAAACCCATTAGGTAAATTGTTTGCCAATTCCAATGAACACTGTCCTTTCCTCAATACATCCTGTAAGTAAGTAATCTTTCCTCATAATGTTTCCCAGAAATTTTAACTATATTTTTAGTTCACATTTAAAACTTCCTCACTACTTACAGATTCTGCCATGGTATTCTTGTTTCTCCTCTTCATCTGTAAAAAAAAAATTGTCCAATACTCAGTCATAGATGTTAGATATAACGCAGCAGCTCAGCACTCTTTCCTTTGTTTCTAATGAAATATTCCTATGTCTTAATAATTTGCTTAGTTTCTGGAAGGTCTCTTTCAATATTCTGATGCACCTTAGGATCTAGATCTTTTTATTATACTATCCAGATGGTTAAATTTCTGTACCTGCTTGATTCCTGTCATAAAGTTAACAATGCAGTCTGGCAGTGAATCTTGAGTGCAAAATCTTGTCTTCTGTCAGATTAGTAAATATCTTTTTCATAAGAATTTCTGCAAATTTATGAAGGTAGAATGTTTCAATCAATTTGCAGAGATTGAACAAATCTTTTGTATAATGAGATCATTCTTTTCATAGCTAGAGACAGTTCCACAAAGATGACAGGACAGCTGATATTTTTTCCTATGGATTGAACAGTTGATTCTGATACCATCTATAGGACATGTTTAGAAAGTTAAATGATTATATTTTTTTTTCATTTTTAGTTCCAAAATTATGTGGGGGCTATGTGATTATAGAACAATATTTATATATATTTTTTTTAACTACTTATTCTAACACCTACTTTTCTGTTTCCTTAGAAGTTTAATATTCACTGCTTAAAGATTTTGGGTTGTGTTGTGCATATATATATATATATTTGTTGTATCTCAACACAGCAACTCATAACAAATGTGCAAAATGTCCTCCATTTACTTCTATACATTCAATGCACCTGTCAGGTCATTGACTGGCGGACCCTTTCAAATACTCCCACATAGTGTTGATTTGTTTTACAGGCACCCATGAAATGCTGATGAAGTGTCTTTGCATTATTAATGTCTGCTTCATAAACCAATTGTTTTAGGTGGCCCCACAGATAAAAATCCAAAGTATTGAGGTTGGGGGAACGTGCAGGCCATGGAACCGGTCCTCTCCTACCTATCCATCTTTTATGGTAGATGTTAGCCAGTGCATTGAGAACAATGTGACTAAAACATACTGGAGCCCCATCATGCATTTTCATATTAGCAAAGGTACACTCTCTAGCAGGTCTGGAAGTGTGTTTGAAATTAAGTCTCTGTAGACAGCTCCTGTAAGAACATATAGCCCTACTACAGTCAGTCAGTCACCTACAATTCCAGCCTACGCATTATTTGTAAACTGATGCTGGTGTCTAGACTATATTGTATCATAGGGATTCTGATCTGCCAGCAAATATTGGTTGTGTAAATTTGTTATTCTATCTTTTCCAAATGTTGCCTCATCCGTAAAGAAGACTGAAGAGACGGACAACAGATTGTCAATTTGTGCAATAAATCATCAGCAAAAGTTCTCCGATGGTGAGTGATCAGAGTGCGAAAGACCCTGTGCATGTTGCAAATGATGTGGATGCAGGAGCTGCTCTTAAAGTACCCTCCATGCGATACTATGTGTGACATGCTAGGGCAACTTGATGTGTTCTAATACCTGGATCATCTCCGACAGCATGTAAAATTTGTTCTTCATGGTCAGGCATACAAGCAGATCTCAGCCTTTCTCGACCCATAGTTTGTGATGTCACAGATCCTGTTTCAGCAAAAGGTTGGAATGACTTGACTGCTTTTAGTTTACAAATGTGATTCGATAGAGCTGTGCTGCCTTACACCCATTACCATTCGTGTGGCTGTGTGTGAAAATCATATCTGCCTGCTCATGATATATATCCTACCACTGTTAAACGGGACACTTCCCAGTTAACTCACTACTGCGCACGTTACATGTTAAAAACACACTAGTGACAAATGTAACCTAGTCTACATGGTAACAGTGCCAACTTCCATAAACTTTAAACTTAACTCAAAAAAAGAAAGATTTGCAGACATATGTTTATATGGACGTTTGTCCTTGTTCTGGTGTGAGGAACCAGCACCCAAAGTTTGTAAGCATATTTTTGATACATCCTGCGTGTGTGTGTATTCAAATATGCATAACGAAGCCAGTATAATCTTTTCAAAAATAGTAAAGTTATTAAAGTAGAAATAAATAATGATGAAGGGATAATTTATAATTATAATATTAATAGTGTATAAAATCTAGCATTAATAGTTACTTAAAAAAATCTTAATTATAGGAATTCTAGAAGATTCAGTATGCTACTTAAACATTTTATTACTAATTAGCTTTTTGGTGGGAAATTTTATTGAACTGAAAAAAAAAAAAAAAAAAAAAAAAATAAAAAAACAGCTATTAAAAAAACGAAAAAGAAAATGTCTTCATTTTATGTACGATTTTATTATTGACAATATGACTGAATTTAAAATTGTTTTAATTAGTGAAAAATTGGCTACAATTACAAAATGTTCTCAATTCTATAGCTTATTTCCCTTAGAAATAAAAATTAAATGTTATCTCAGTAATCAAAGGGAAATAACTCGTTTTGGTATAAATAAAGTATGCGCCACCTTTATTACATGCTGGTAAGAATACAATAACCAATTTGAAGTAAAGAGGTTATTCCCCCTCCACCCGCCAGTTTTTAGAGATAAAAAGATTTTACACATTTACACTTTAACTGCAAGTTACAAATCAACAATGATCACACTGGAATAATCTTAGTTGATTGGAGGTATCACTGATGCATGTAGAAATCTACAGAAAGGTTGATAACAGCAAATTTATCTTGCAATTTGATCTAGGAACAATCATTAAATTGAAAAAAAAAAAAAAAAAAAAAAAAAAAAAAAATCAACCGTTCTTGTATACATCAAAGAATTTTTCATGGGAAAGTATTTAATACAAACGTTTGCATCTGCAATTAGTACATGAAACAAACTACTTGAAATTGTATTTTTGATAGCTAAAGATTTTAATATACCCAAATGGAGAAAATAGACAATTGAAGGAGTTATTTATCCAATATTTTGTCAATGAGCTCAGATACAACCTTGCTTATCCATTTTATATCAAGTTCTGTTGATTCAAGATAACACATATCTATATCTATATATATATATATATATATATATATATATATATATATATAGGGTGACCCCAAAAAACGGGAATTTTTCAAGTGCGTATTGCTAGACATGAGCAAGTGGCAACACTGCGAGACAGTGACCTTGGGCAAGTAAACATTTTGCCATTTAGAATTCAAGATGAAATTCACAGTATCCCAGCTGAGATGTTGCAGCAGTCAATGAAGAATCTCAACAGCAGATTTCAAGAATACATTCGTACAGGAGGACGCCATCTACAGGACGTAATTTTTAAGAAATGAAAATTCCATCATTGTTTCTTAAATGGCATGTTTTAAGGTTTCAATTACTATGAATAAAATATTTTTCTTGGATCACTCTTGGTTTTAATGGATTGTTAAAAAGTTCCCGTTTTTTGGGGTCACCCTGTGTGTGTGTGTGTGTGTGTGTGTATAAACTCATTTTCTACTTAACAGCATAAATTACATATAGACTATTAAATATAATATGCATCTAGTACATTGAAAAAACGTTTATTTTTACACTGCATGATGAAAGTTAAAGTCATACCAGATTTATCTGGCACAAGAATTGAACCATCCAAGTGGACATGATAAGTATATTACTAGTAAGACTTCAGGATGTAAAATATGTGGAAGGAAGGTTATATCATTTGCCACTTGGAATGTGGAAGGACTCTGGTGAAAAAGGGAAATCTGTATGAATCAACACACAAGTTAGTGAGGTACACTGGGCATGTTGTCAGACTTTGCAAAGTAAGATGGAGAATGTATTAGTCATGTAATTTGCTATAGTGGAAAAAGGGACAAATACATCAAATGGAGTAGGATTCCTAGGATGCCGTCCAGTATTCATCAGAGCCACTTACATACAGGCCTATGCACCAATGATGAACCATGACAATGAAGCAGAAACATTTTACACTCAACAAAAATTCACTAACACAGCGGATAAAAAAGATAGGACAAGGCTGGAATGAAAAAGTTGGGAGTGATGTGCATAAGGATTGGAAAGAAGTTGCAGGTCCCTTGCACAATGGATTGACAAATGACAGAGGATTAAGGTTTACTAGAATTTGCCAGCTATAATGATGTGGTGCTTGCTAATACACTTGATGAATACACACTTGCAATGATGGACCTGACATGTTCCTAATGGAACATACCACAACCAAATTGATCATATTCTGGTGCAAAAGCAGTTTCAATCAGCAACAAGGACATTTCTAGGCACATATGCTGGGAGAGGTCATGACATATTTATGATGAACTTTAAAGTCAGATTAAGCAAGATCAAAAAGCCCTAGCCCGCCAAACTAATTTTGCATAATTCAAAACAAATGCAACAGAGACAAAGATTTAAAAAAAAAATGAACAAAAATTATTGAAACAAGTTATTTCCAAAAATGAAAGATATTGGCTCAAATTCTGTGAAATGTACTGGATACATTATTTGCACCCACAATATATGTCTGAAATTTCTCATCCACCACAAATTAATGGATGTGTATATCTGTAACATCCATACACGTGTGTGTGTGTGCCTTCAAATTTGTCATCAGTCTAATATGTGTACGTCTTTTTTTCACAAAGTAACAATATTTTTACATTTTTAAAAAACCTTATTTTTCAAATAAAAGATATTCAGTTATGAGATATTCTAACATTTTTTGAAGGAAAGGAAACAGAAAATATTTTAAGAATTTTCAAAATTTGAACTTTGATTAACTAGCAAAGATTTGAGTAGGTTTATTCCTCAATGATTTAAATTTTAATCTTTTTGGTCTAAAATGATAAGAATAAGGTCTTCAACATATATCAATCCAAAGTAAAAGTCTGATAAAATTTTTATTCATTAAACATTTTAAAAGTTTTCCTAGTGAAAAACTGAAGCATTAAAAAAAATGATTTCCAGCACTATTGTTTTTTTTTTTATTTTTTAATTTTCAATTTTTATTTAACTTTTCATGTTTTTATGCATTAAAACATGTAACATTCCTCTGGATTTGTCAAATGTTATTACAATGTAAAAGAAAAAAAAAAAAAACCCATTACAATGCTCACAAATACCTTACATCTTTTTAGTGGAGGCTTGCAAAGAAAAAAAAAAAAAAAAAAAATTAACATTGTATCACAGAAAAAAAAAAAAAAAAAAAAAAAAGGAAAGAAAAAAAGTCCTTATACAAAATGTGAATTTGATTTTCAAAGATAGGTAACATACTGGTATTGCTTGATGTTAGTTTCTGTAATGCTGTCACTTTTTTAGTAATAGAAAAGTCATAATTAGAAATAAAATGCCAAACATGCTATGCTGATAGATCTCAAGGTATAAACCTGTTAACAAAAAGAGTGTGTCTGTTGTGAGAAACAAGCAAAACAAAGCATTTCCAATCTGTTAGTAACAGTGAAAGAAAAAATACTTCAATATTTTTTTTTAAATTTCAAATTAAATAAATTCTAAAGATTTTGGTGTTGCAGAAAACCAACATCAAATAACCAAGAGATACCAAAATTAACAGCAAACAGTTCTACTGGCAGAGTTCTTAACATGATACATGTCCTATCCAGTAATCCTTCTTTGCAGAGTAAAAAAGTCAAGAGTATTTAGAAAACAGATTATTATTTTGCTGTTAACTTTGAGCCACCCTCCACATGCAGTTATTTTGGATTAATATAGATTGCAATTTTTATAATTAGAATATGAAAGGAATTTAGCAAATAAATTTTTGAAACAGGCAATGATTTGAAGATTCAAAAGAGAAGTTTTTGCTCTCTTATCTTATAATGCAAATCCATTTAAGTATTTTGATACGACTCGTAGTCTTTCCATGGTCGTAAAAAAAATAATTCCAAAGGAAACATCACAGGGATAGACTTACTTTTCTGCATGCCCACAAAAACAACTTATAATGAGGTGATCACATGGCAAAATTCTTTTTCACTGAAGTCAGGAGGATTTGTATTATACAGCAGATGAGAAAATATAATTCTGTGTTTCGATCTTATTTGAGAAATCTTATCCTGAAAACAGATTTTAAAAAAATAAAATCAATTTTAAGCCTAAGATAGGGAGACTTAGTTTTAACAACAACAACATCTGTTTAATAAGTTTCAAAATCATAAGTTAACAGTCACCTATTCTGGAAGGGATGAATCCTTTCAAGATAGAAGCCGGAATGTTTTCTGAGGAAGAGGTTAGACCGAGATCAATTATCTGCTCCGAGTAATATAATTTCCAATCATAAAAAGACATTTTTTTTTTTTTTAACTTTAAATTGGGAGACTCAAGATTCAGGTGTTAACCTCTATGTGAAGTAGTATTCACCAAGAGGAGGAGCAGAACGTGAACAAAAATTCAAGTGGTGAAGCATTTAATGAAGTACCTGATGGTTATTTAAGACAAGTGTATAAATATCTTTTATGGCAAGTTATGCAGTGGAAATTGACAGAAGCACTCAAGTAAAGAACATTGTTAAATGCATGCTTTTAAGAAAGAATATACAGATCATTTCTGTAGTGTAGAGACTATGAGAGGCAAGGGAAAAGAAGCTTATTGACTATGAAAAATAAAAATTTATAAATTTAGATTAAGTTAATGATGCAGTTAATCTGTGCCTGTAGCTATACTCTGTATAGATTTTATATATTTTAGCTTTTTCAACACTAACATTATCTATTTCAACAGATAATTTTGCAGATTTTAGAGTGGGAAAGAAAAAGCAGGCATAAATTTTGAGAAAAAAAGGTACACTTTCAGTCTAAATAATTTCTAATTTCCTGTGTTAAATACTTGTCATTTTATTTTTTTAATGCCATTGATAAATCTTAGAATTATTTAAAAAAAAATGCTGGAATATTATTTTTACAAATTATACCATCAAGAGATTGATGGTAATTATGAAATAAAATATTTTAACCAATTGGAACAGACACATTCAAAGAATTCCATTTGGTAGTGCCTTTACTGATGTAACCCAGTAAAATATATAAAAATATAGTGTGTTTTGTTCTGTTAAATTTAAAACAATACAGTAAACCCAATTCTGTGCAAGGAACCATTCAAGTTTCAGAAATAGAAGAAAATTCCCTTTTTTTTCTTTTTAACATGGCCGGTTTAGGTAAAAGATTTGAGAGTATTCGAGGAGGAATGTTATCAAGAATTATAACCCATTTTTGTTATAGAGGTAATCTCCAATGATTACAGAAAAAAAACAAAAAACAAAAAAACAAAACAGCGTTAGTTTTCTTTTACCATTCTGTATTTAGAAAAAAAAAAGCGGTAAAACTACATGCTAGCATCAGCTGAAAAAAATTTGAAGTTTACCAATAATACCAAGAATTAAAAAAAAAGAAAGAAAAGTGTTAGAAATTTTCTGCAATTTATAAGAAACTTTTTTTTTTTTTCCATTATTTGTTTTTTTTTTTATCTCATGTATAAATGTTTTCTTGGACTAGAGATCAGTGAATCATTGTTGACATGAACAATTGAGATTTCCTACCCAACCAACAATCCCGTGTTACAAATAAAACTTTTTTTTTGGTTAATTTTTTTCTTTCAAGCTATGACTAGAAAGATGCAGGTTCAACTTGTTATTCTAATCATGCAAACTCCCTTTGAAGAGACACAAAGAAATATCTGCAGCTTTAGCACATCTAATTTTCATTATTCAAATGTACACTGGATGCACTGCAGCTACAATTAAAACAATTTAAACACATTTTGGATAAGTATGTAAAAAAAACAACACCGTTAACATTTTCTCAAATCTATTGAAAATAAATATTTACCTGAAACAAATGTTTTTGAAACCAGAACAACTTAAGCTGTATGACATCAGCATGCAGCAGTAGCATGAAGATCATCTCTATTGCATAGCAATAACAGATGTAGTAAAAGTTGTGACTGTCAGTAACTGATTCTCATAGATTTTCTGCTTTTAAAAAATTTAGTGTAGTTCTCATTTATTTTCAATGATTTTGAAAAAAACATTCTGATGCTGAAAGTGTTAAAAATGCATGAGCTGAAGTAAAAAAAAAAAAAAAAAAAAAAAACTACTGGTGTTAATGAAAAAAAGTTATACAAACAACAACTAGAATAGACAATAATAATTATAAAAAAAAAAAAAAAAAAACGAAAAATGGAAAAAGAAAAAAAGAAGGCTTGGTATTTGGGCCAAGAGTAAGTATTGAAGGTCAAAAATGTGCTGCTGAAATGGTAAGAAATAAATTATAATACTGCAACTGGGCAATGCAAAAAGCCAAGCATTAATGGTGGAGTTTGTAGGGAAACCAAAGCAGAGTGTAATTTTTATTTATTTATTTTCACATTCAGTCTCCAAAGATAACAAAACTACAAATTAAAAAAAAAAAAAAAAAAGAAAAAGAAAAAGAAAAAGAAAAGAAAAAAAAAAAATCAAAAGGAAAAAGAGCAATAAAAAAAAAAAAAAAAAAAAAAATCAGTACATAAACCATGCCCTTCTCTCAGTTTTGTTTGCTACATCCTCCGGTAACCTTCAGGTTGCTTGTTACATTAAAGCCAACTTTTTTTTTTTTTTTTTTTCTTTTAGAAGCCCTGGGTAGGCTGGCAACAGATAGTAAATACTAGCAAAAAATATCAGGGGTTGAGACTAATATGTAGAAAATTCATGTACTGGTTAGATTTGTAAAGTATGGCTTTCCTACCTGAGGGAGAGAGAAAGAGGACATAACAATGAAAATACTGTGAGCGTATGAAGAGGCTGGTCTGAATAAACCTGCAGACTAAGATAGAGAGAATTTCAAAATATTCAAGATTAAAACAAAATTAAGTAAGAGCAAAAATATGAAAGAAATAAAGAGATAATAACTAAGATCAAAGATTATAAAAAGAAAAAAAATAATAGTAAAAGTACATGAAAATGAGATAAATAGATGGGGGAGGTAATAAATAATGGACATATGATGTAAATTAATTTTTCTAAGATACAGAAGAGAAAAAGAAAAGAAAGAATAACAATTATTAAAAATAAAAAAATAAAAAAAAAAAAATAAAATACTGATTTTAATTTTTGTTAATGCTGTAGACTTTCTTTGTGTGAAAGGGAGGGAAAAAAGTAGAGCATACAGAAAAGGTAATTTAAAAAAAACAAAAAAACAATATAGGTGGGGAAAAAACAGAAGAGACCCGTTGGGTTAGCTGGCTACAAGGCAGAGATGAGGTGGCATATAGTGTATTGCGCAAACCATATGCACAAGAGGTGGGCACAAATTTCTTTTTTTTTTTTTTTAGCTTGCAGGCTTTTCTTTCCGACCAAGACGCAACACCTTCAAATGCAAGTGTGACAGAACGTTTTGGATATTGTCCCAGCTAGTTTCTAAGAAAGGAAAAAGTGGTGGTGGGTCTTCTAGAGAGAGGTGAGGGCCAAAGATTTGCTCTCCTATAACCGAAGAATGTGTATTTAGTGTCTGTTTGAAGTCATTGGCAACCGGGGAGGGAAGCACCACGGACAGTGATCGTGTGTCTTTTGTGGACTGCAAAGAAGTCACCACCTGGTGTAGGTTTGACATTTCACTTCCTTGGAGATCATGAGCAACCAGAATTGCGTGGGATTTTTTATTGAGCAATAAATGTCGAGGGGGCATGTACGTGTGGTAGAAGACGACATGGTCCAAACCAGTTGTACCCTGGCTAGTTTTCTGCATTTGGAGGAGGCTTTGTAAAAGGCCTCCCTGGTGAAGAACACCATAGAATATGGCCAGCACCACGTTAGAGACAATCCACATGATGGCAAATGCTTTTTTCCATTTGAGTCTCTCCATTACGGAGGCACCAACAAGAATCATGACCGGGAGGAGAGGCACGAGGAAACGTGGTTCTTGATGAGGGAAGATGGTGAGTACATCTACAGGCACAATCACAAACATTGACAACCAACAAATGCTGTTGAAGTAGATAGCGTTGCTGAAATACCGATAGATGTTATACATGAACAACAAGTAAAGGACACCATAGAGGAGAGGCATGTTGACAACCACATGAAAATAGAATGGGTGAAGTCCGTGCTTAGCGAGATTGACATTCTGAATGTTATAGAAGATGAAATTGAATGGTGTTATGGCCGCACTGTGCGCCACAGTCTTCCACATGCATGTCATCATATTCTGCTGGTGTTTGTTCTCAATGCAGTCATACATCCTGTTATTGAATTCCGTTAAAGTCGTTCGGTAATAAAGGCTGTCACCCACGATGAAGGCCAGACAGAATGGCAAGGTATAGAGCAGCAACAGACAAGAATTCTTGATCATGAGGGAAAGCCTGTGAGAAGAAACATGGTAGAGCCACAACAGGATAGGGGTCAGGCAGAAGATAGGGAACGTTGGACGGTTGAACGTGCCGGCAGACAAGCAAGCGGCCAAGATGATCAGATCAATATGAGGAACAGGGTTGGAGGCTTTTGGCTGTTTTTTATTTGCTTTCCGCTCCTCTGTTCGTTTCTCGACTTTCCGATCCTCGACAACGGGAGCAGGATTTGGGGGAGGAGGAGGAGGTGGTGGCTTGGTTGCATTCTGGTTACTCTGTGTTGAACCTTTGTTTTTATTTTTCTTTTTGTTCTTTTTGGAAGCTTGTCCAGACTGTGCAGGCTCCTGAGCATTCTGTTTTCCACCGCCTGATGAAGATGAGGCATTGCCCTTCGCCTTTGCCTCAGGAGCAGGTTGTGGATTGGTGCCACCCTTCTGGCCACCTTTCTTTTTCTTTTTGCCTTCTGCTGAGCTGGGCAAGCGTTGGATAACAACAAGCAAGACAACAGCAAAGAACAAACACTCAATTGTATTTGAGAGGGTGCGTGTCAAGAAAGTCAATGTCACAAATGAACTGGCATACAAAGTAAGCCCAAGTGTAGGATTGATTCGTAGATATTTGCAAGCCTTCCAGATGATAATGTCAACAGCAAACATCAGCAAAGTGATGGCTAATCGTGGGGTCACTACTACCAGATATGGAGTGATTGTCACAGAAGCATAACTTTCTAAAAGTTGAAGTAACTTGAGAGGCAACCCATAAACAGCATAAGGTAGGACCATACTCCGGATTGGGTGTGAACGGTCAAACTCCCATGTTCTCTCAACATCAAGTTGGAGAATATCACCTGCAATTGAAAATTAGATAAAACTTGTAGGAGCCAAGGCTAAAAACAACAGTAATGCAGCAGTGGTGGATTTAGAGGATAAAATATTTGTGCAATTTATTTCGAATCTTTACTGTCACACTCATTTTCTGATTATCTTCCGGTAACACATTATGCAATGAATCAAAGTTATCTAGAATATTCTATTTTGGGATTTTGATTGCAGATAACATTATTCAATAAGGTATAACTATCTTATTTACATTTGAACCATTGTTCTCATTATCATTGTTATGAGAACATTTAGGCCAGTGCACCCTCCAGCGTTCTTCAAGTGCTTGTCAATCTGGGCCCAGGTCGACAAGCATCTGAAGAAGGTAGGAGGGTACAATGGTCAAAGTATTGTGGTAACAAAAATGAGGACAATGGTTCAAATGTAAATAATGATAACTCCTCATCCCAGAAATTAAGATAGAAATACATATTTTATTTAGATTATAAGTTCCATAAATTCATTTGAAGAATATTGTTAAAAAAACTGATGAATCTTTTATTTTATTTAGAGTACAATGTTCAAATTAACATGCAAACATTGTTGCAACTTGTTAAAAATATCATAAATAGTTCTTTTAGCAAAGTTTAACATATGTATCTAAAAAAAAAAAAAAAAAAAAAAAAAAAAAGTTCTCAAAAGAATGTTTTTAGCTTGACACTATTATTACTATATACTGCAATGGTAATCTTTGTTTTAGAAAGTTTATTAAGAATTTTAATAAAACCTAAACATGAAACTTGCTTTATTTTCTTTTTTGTCTTGAGAACTGCCAACAAAAATATTAAACATTTTGTTAGTTTGTTTATTTACAAAAATAATGTTTTTTATTTACAAGTTTATAAAAATATAAAATGCAATATTTTAAAGCAATAACTCTGAAAATATTTTTTTTTTTTTTTTATTAAGAAAATTTAAGCAAAAACAATTGCCTTTTTTATGAGGAATGCATAATAATAATAGGTAGATGAAATCCTTGCTTGGAAAATTAAAACAAGTAATTGGTGATATAAAATAATCTGAGTAGAAAATGTACAATCTCTGGAAAAATACATTTTTTTTCAAAATTTCTAATTACAACTACTTATGTGTTTAAATTTTCTTGTTCAATAGTTCAGACATTTTTATGAATTTATGAGTAAAAAAAAAAAAAAAAAATGTTTTCATGGTTAATAACTGCTTGTGGTTGGTCCATATATTCTTATAATCTTGTAAATATAAACTATTGTTGTAAATAAACAATCTGATAAATAACTAGCATTTAATATTTTTGTTATGAATTCTTTAGGAAAAAGAAAATAAATAAATTTTCATATGTTTGGGCTTTGTCTAAAACAAAGATTGCTGAGGGAGTAGACAGTAATAGTGTCAAGGGAAAAACTATCATTTTGCTACATAGTTTTGTGGAGACATTTGTTAAACATTGAAGGTTTTTCTTTTTCTTTTTCTTTAAGCACTGATAATGATGTAAATTCAAGCAGATTCTTTGAAACCAGGTCAAACTAATATACTGAGCTGAGAAACAAGGGAAAAAAAGTTTTACATCACAAGGTATTATTCTAACTTTTTGAAGAATAGAGAACAGAAAATATTTTAACATTAAAAATTTTCAAAGTTTAAAATTTGTTTAATTAGCAAGGATTTGAGTATGTTTATGTTAAAAGGAAATTTATAGATCTAACATCATTCTCCTTAAATATTTGTCTTCAAGTAAAATAATTACTCGAAGAAATTTTACTAAAAGAAAAAATTCATGCAATTATAACTACTTAAAAAAATTTGAATCCTTTATTTATTTTCCATGCATCCATATTAGATATTTAATACTAATTAATCCTCATTCTAATTAAAAAGAAAAAGAAAGCATCAAATTGGAAGAAGCCAGTGTGTGCTAAACATTTTTTTTTTTAGAAACACCGTAGATTGTCCTCATTTTTATTGACAATTAGATTGTTTTACAGTTTACAATTTGATGTGATTCAGTTATTAATCAGTAAAAGATACATTTTGTATCTGCCATTAAATGTGAATATTTAAGGAAAAGAAATACTTAAAAAAAAAAATATAAATAAATAAAACGTTTCTAAATGTTTTTGTTTTTTTTAATAAATATACAAGTCCTTGAAGGAACTATGTTTCAAAAATTAATGATTAGAGAAGCATTAAGAGTTTGCTAGAAATATTGAGAAATTCTTTAGACTGTCCTTATTGTTCAGAAAGTAATATAAAATTTTTGGAGATGGAATAAAAGACTGTACAAATGTAACAAGCATTAAATTTGTCAAGAATGCAATCATTGTTATTAGTAATGACAAAAATCACTGTTGGAATAATCTATAATTTTGAACAAAAAGAAGACTTAGAAAGCTGAATTTCTCTATTTTAATAGATTTTGCCATTAGGAATATATAATCTGACTGAATGGAAAATTGAAGGTGTTAAACCCAATGTAGTTGAATTGCTAATTGAACTCCTCCTAACAATTTGCTCTGATTACATTTTACTGCAACATCAGTTTTAAAAGTGACAGATTGCTGATGAGATCAAGCTATTGACAATATAGATCAGGTGTTATTATTTCACTTTATTCTAAATGCTCAAGACAGCAAATGGTGAGAGAGCTTTGGTTCATGGGCTGACAGAGGTTGTTAATTCCTTGAATAAGGAACAATAATAATAATAATAATAATAATAAAAATTAGTTTATTATTAGGCTCTCATTGTAAACAATGATAATGATATTCTTTAGGAATGAATTTAACTTTGTTACATTTTAACATGTTATTACTTCATTTCCAGAAATGCCTCATTACTGTCTGAGCAACTCTGTGTGTGTGCATTTATATATGGAAGAGAGAGGGAGATATTGAATAGTCAATCAAGTTAATTTGAAAATTTTTGTGCCAATAAGTTTTGGTATTGGAATTCTGAGATAAGAGGAATGCAGCCAGAAAATTGTTCCTTGTCAATACAACTTGGTGAAAGGAACAAACAAAATCCTTAGTGATTTCCAAGGTGTGCTAAATCAAAAATAATTTGACATTCTCAACTTTTTGTAGGGCATTTTTTTTTTTTATTTTTTTTTTTACTCATAGTAAATTAACAAAATGCTTAAGAGAAATGTAATCATTTAATAGTGACATTAAAAATTCTATTTTCCTCACATTTTACAAAAAACTGCTTGATTGAAAATGAAAATCTTTTCTTTTCATACTAATTAATTGCAGATGAAAATACATTTCTTGGAATGGGAGCAATTTCTATTAAATCAAACATGGGACAACTTTAAAATCCTATTAAAAAGTTAAAAAAAAAAAATTTAGAAAGAAAAAAAGTTAACTTGCATCTTAATGTGTCAATACTTACCAGGAGGTCATTACAATTTTATTGTTAAAGTGAAGTCAATTCTCAGGTAAGTTCTAGAATGAGTTTTTTTCTCTTGTTGGAAGCTTCAAAACTGTTAAGCCATCATCTAACAGATTGTTTGTTTGTAACTGAACATTTAAAGAAAGGGAATGCTAGAAATGAGAAAAGTAAAAACATTATAAATTTACTAACCTGTCACCACCTCAGTGGACTGGAAGAATTCATCAGGATGGATATACCCTTGTTGTGGCCAGCAGGTCCAAGCAATTCTCCAGACCAGCAAGGCAACCCAGATCCCAGTCCATATGGAAGTCATTGAGATACTAAAAGATCATGAACCTGGTAAAGATAAAAGAATGGCATTGAAAATGCAATGAAAAAAACAACAACCAAAACATCAATGATTTTAGAGACCAGAATATTTAAACAAAGGAGCAAATTGAGCCCAAAATTTGGCATGTAACCAAACATTTTATTATATGGAGGATATATTAACAGATTTAGATACAGTGACTACATAAAAAACATAGAACAAATTATATTCTATTTGAATTAGGCCAATTGCAGTTTACAAAGATTCAATTCTTTTCAAAACTTAATTTTGTCATATTCATAAATACAATGTGGGTGCTGAAAAGTTCTCTGCTCAAACTACTTCTCAAAACCAGTCTTCTAATGTTTGGTTATTGGAATATTGTGTGTGTGTGTATATATATATATATATATATATATATATATATATATAGCGAGAGAGAGAGAGAGATATGATAAAAACAGTTTTAAGGTCTGCTATGTTCATGGGTAAAAGTAGTCAACATCAGGGATAGAGTATGTGTAAATATAGTGGTAGACAGAGGTCAACAAGTGGTGACAATATGTTTTATGCTTGAACGTAATCTTCAGAGGTCCGCCTAAGAAACTCTGTAGTCAGGATGCTGAAGGTAACATCAATCAACTAAGTGACAAACTTTTACTCATATTAATTATATATATATATATATATATATATATATATATAAAGACAAGCAAATTATTATTCCTAAAGTTATCTAAACAGATGATGTTCAGGAATCAATCTTGCTGAACACTTAGTTAGGTTTGAGTCTTCAGTTTCATTGTACTTGTACAAATTCATATTTGAACAGATCACCCATTTCTAATGTGGATCCAATTTTGTAAAATCATATCCATGTTAAAATCTTCTAAACTGGAGACTTGAAAATGATTTTAAACTGTTGCTCTTTTGAAATATTTCTATTCTGGTCAGCATTGCTAAATTAATATTCATAATATGAATACTGGTTGCCATGCATCTTTAAAGATAATTTATTCAAGCTGAATAAAGTCACCTGCAAAGCATTTTGAATGAAAGCTTTTACAGAAATTGCATTACTGGAAGGTAAATGTGATTTGAGATTTAATAGTTTATTTATAAATGAATGTGCCAAATCTTGGTAACCTTATCTTTCCTTAAGGAATGAATATACCTATCAGTGAAATGAAATATACTGTTGAAAAATTCTAACACAATTTACAGTAATAAAGAAATGTAATAGAAATAAGTAAGTGGCTATTTATAAACCAATTTACAGTTTGAAATTTTTGTGAAATCATCCTGGGAATGGGGAGCATGAGTAAATATTGAAACTTAACAATCAATTTTATTTATAAACTGAACTTTTTTGCTTTTTAGCAGATGATTGAGATGCTAATTTCAAATGCCCAATAGATATTATTCATTCTCTCTTTTTTTTAACAGTAAGTTCTTTTATGAAAATCATTTGTAAATAAAAGTATATACATTTTTTTAAATTATTTGCAAAACTAAAAAATTATAATAAAAAAGAGACAAATAAAGAAAGATATTATTTTGGTAAGTCTCATAATTATAAAATCTATATTTTTAGTCATAATTTCCTTTCAACAAAATATTTCTTAGATTAAGCTTTTATTGGAATTATTACCTAAAAGAAAAGTATCTTACTCTATAAAATGATCAAAGAGATGAAAAAAAAATGCTACCATGGGCATAAGAATACCAAACAACACAAGTTGAATGTCTAACCTCTGACAACATAGTAGCTGTTAAGTAACTGGTATTATAAGTCCTGTCCTTGTGATTTTACTGAAACAAACACATGCACATATATTAGTAGTGGCTTATTTTAATCTGGTAAAGCCAGTAACACCTCATTGGGAAAAAAACAAATCAAAGTATTGTAAATATTTTACTTTTTAGATACACCAGTTGTGTTTAAATTGGACCACTTTATACCAATTCAGGGCATTTGGGGTTGGGAATATATTTTCATTTAACATTGATGAGGGCTAATGTTAAAGAGAAAGAAAAGTGTAAGAATAGAAAAAAAAACTCTTGCTTCATAGTATAAAAGATAATGAACAAGACTAATGCTGATATCATGTATATCTTGTAGTACAGAGCTGTTTGATAAATAGTTATAACTTATGATTTTAGAGTAGAACAGAAGGTAGCAATTTAACTAATCAATTTTCTCACTTCAAGGTCAATTTAAAGCCTTGACTAGTTTTTATTTGTAGATTTTAAGTAGACAAAATGAATTTAATTAAAACATTTGAATCATGTGAATTTTACAAGTACAGAGACAACTATAATGGTGAAAGGATTTTCTCAGTTTTGAAATTAGTGTCTTGTACAGCATCTGAAATTATAAAACTATATCCTAACTTCTGGGCAAAGTGTTTGAATATATTTAAAGTTAAAACTACCTTATTTAACAGCATAATCTTGTTACTATTCAAATTCCTATGTAAATACTTTAGATAACATTTTGTAATGAAATTATAAATTGATTGCATTCAGGTAGTCTGCAGCAATATTGAGCTGCCTCTCCCACCAAGATAGTAAAGCACAATTTAAATATCATGTTCATATAATAAACAGAAAAGTGTTTTTCTTTGAATGATTTATGTATGTACCTTTATGCAATTCAACCTGATGAGGCAAAAGAATATAAATTAAAATAAAGAACAGGATTTGCAAAGTCCTATCATTAGGCATACAAATTTTTCTCCTGGGCGCATTCTATATTTGCTAAGCACTAAATAGGTGAGAGAGAGAGAGGAGAAAAAAAAAAAAAAAAAAAAAAAAAAAAAGAAGAACCAATATTTCATCAGTGAAGGAGATTCCAACAATTATAGAAAAAATGTCCACATTTAATAACAATTTGAATGTTATTTATAGAAAAAAAATATCTAAATTGCTATTGAATTCAATCTAAAAACTAATAAACAAAGCTAATAATAATATACATGTTGTAAGCATTAACAAGCAACTGAAATCCTCTTTTAATTAAATCAAGTTTTAATCCAGAGAGTCGGCATCATGACTCAGCATATTTCAATCACTTTTCTGATGTGAAAAGTAGCCTAACATTTGCAATTTATAACAAGCCCTTTACGTTTATTCTAAACAGAGAATTTATTATTTGCCAAGATCACTGACATTTTCTCTCAAAAGTGAAATTGAAATTAATTTATCCAGACATAACCAATCAAACAAGACATGCCCAAATCTGCTAGAAAACTGAAATGTCACTCTTCCGGAGTTATCTTTACAGATACAAACAACAAGTTTACAATTAGTCTATTTTTGTGCTAACTTGGGAGGATGCAGGATAACAAAGATGCCTCAGGCATCTTTGTACTACATTTTACGTGATTGGGGTACTAACAGAAATCTCTCTTTTTTTTTTTTTTTTTTTAAAACAAGATGACAGAATGATATAGGACAGATTTTAAGGTGTCAGTTTGGTATGGAGACTATATATAGTGAGAGAATTTAATAGCAGCAGGACCCCAAGAAAAGGTGGGGAGGTAGAGTCAATCAGTTACTGAAAAAAAAGGCATTTGTGATTCTTTTGGACACCTTAACTACAAACAAATGTGCTGTTTCTCAAAGAAACAGCTTTTAAAAATGCTTGTGTAGAATTAGATTATAAAAGAGCTGCATCATACTTAAGCCTCACATCTTCCAGTCAGTGAGCTTGTGATAATTTAGGCAAAGTAAATAGCAGGGAGTCGTACATACTATTCAATTGCTGATTTTCTTCGTTGGCGCTATGATACTTACCAGCTCGGCTACACAAAATTTAAATCATTTTCGACTTTAAATTACCACGTAAACAAAGAAAGAGATAGGCGAGAGAAGCAAATTATTGAACAAGAAACAAAATAAAATAAAAACATTACTTTTTTTTCGATAAATAGAATTTTTAAAAAATGGGCTTAATACTGTTTCGGTTGATCGGACACGCTTAGGAAAAGCTGTAGTAAAGTTAATTTTAATTTTTGTCACTTTTGTTCGGGAAATTTAACTCATTTGTAAAGTTAAGATTTTTTATTCAAGCATGACATTAAAAATAAAGATAATTCGATTGTTTTGGTAAAGTTAAAGTAGAACCCCCCCCCAAAAAAAAACTTGACTATATCACTATATTGTTTTCGTGAGCGTGCCCAGTGAACGATAGTCGCGTCGTGCCAGTTTAAGTGAGTATAATTCACTAAACGAAAAAAGACTTCGTTTAGGGAGCAACTATATTTGTTTTCATTGTAACAACAAATATTATTGAACACATGTATGTACAAAAACAAGAGGGGAAAGTCTATAATTTTAAAAGTTTTTTGTAACTTGTTCTACACTTTTAAATGCATTTTTTTTTTAAATTCATTTTTTAAATAAATATTAAAAAGAGATTTTCTTAAATAAGAAAAACAGGCATTTTTGCACAAACGTTTCAACAAAACGTGATTTTTTTTTCAGTGTAAGAAAAAAAAAATCCTCACGAATGTAGGTAAAAATGTGTCCTCTTGTGATAAAACCTCTTCTGTTTGTTCAAAGCATTTAAAAACGGATCTCCTTGAATAAGAGGCCAGTAGTAATATAAACAAATAAAAAAACCGTTGGCGAGTTACCCTCCAAAAATGTAGGGCACTCCCCCAACCGTTCAAAATTAAAAAAAAAAAAAAAAGGGGGGGGGGCTAGAACAGAAACCAAAATAAAAAAGTTAAAATAGAAATAAAGGTGAGAGTAGTTATTACCACTACAGCTGCTGCTTGCAGTCGGAGGAGTAGGAGTCTTTTGTGTTAAGTTATATTTAGGCTCAGCAGTTCTTCAAGGTGTGTGTGTGTGTGGGGGGGGGGTCAAGATGGGGGGGAAAAATTGGGCGTCTGGGGAAGGAAAACATTTTGTTGTTTCCTTGTTACTTTTATAAGCATTGAGAATTTATTTTTTTAAGAGGGGAAGAGTGGATGGTGGAGGTTACAATTTTAAAGAAACAGTGATAGTGAAAGTAGGACCCCAACCACATTTACAGAACGAAGAAATGAAAACTCGAGCATCTTTTAACTTTTTGTAGCCCCAACCATAAACTTTCAATTGTGACCTAAAGTAAAGAGTAGGACATCAACTAATTAATCATAGCCCTCTTCATTGGCGATGATATCCCGATCTTAGTTCATGATTCAACCTTTTTTTTAAATCCATTTTTAGGTGTTCTAAAAAACGTGCTTCTGTTTTTAAGGAAGATTTTTATTCGCAGGCGCCGAGGTATCAAGATGCGTTCCTAAATAAATGCCCTTTCTTTGCCTTCAAAACCTGCCAAATGATGCTTTTTTTTTTTTTAAAAAAAAAAAAAAAAAAAAAAAAACAATTTTATACAGTGAGAACACATTCACAAACTTCTGTCAGTATTTTTTAATTTAGTAATGAGTGAAAGAGAAAAAAAAGAAAAGAAAATTGTAACGGCGTGTAGGAAAAAAAAAAAAAAAAGTTTGTGCACTTTTTTTTTTAACTGTCTGGAATGGACATTAAAACATTTGAGCGGAATTTATTTTTGTAGTTTAAAAATTAATTACTATCTGCCAATGCGGAAAGCAGTCATCATCTATTCTGCGGATTTTGCAAGTACAGTAAACAATTTTTTTTTTACCATTTCAAGCCAACCTAAGTCATCAATGTCTAATAAATAAGTCAAGTGTAGATTGAATTTAAAAAAAAAAAAACCCAAAAAACATTCATCTTTTTTGCGCTATTTTTTAAGTTTTTTACGCACTAGAGAATGACGGGCCTTATTCTTACTTTTGAATAGTTTTAAAGGTTTCCTTGAACTCAAGGTGCTATAAAATAAAACTTTTCACCTGGAGTTCAAGGAAAGAAATTGATGAAACCAATTTTTTTTTTTTTTTTAAATAAACCTGAAGCCGCTTTCAAGTACGCAACTGAATTGTACCAACGATCTTGGCATAAATCTTCATATCGTTTTTGATAGAAGATAATAAAACAGATAGATATCTATATCTTAGTTTTATCACAGTATGAATTAAGATAAATATATTTTATGGGGAATAAAACGAAACAGTATCTCGTCAAATCAGGGCACAGCAAGCCATGTGGGTTTAACAAAGAGACGGCACTAGTAGTTAGTTAACTGAAAAAAATGTAAAACACGACTTGTTGGTCACAAATTGGGGGTTCAAAGCAATAGAATGATGAACACATGCTTTCAAATCGGTGATTTTAAATTAAATTGAGGAGAAAGTGTCTGAAGACAAAATTTGATAAGCAACTTAAAAAAAAAAATATAAAAAAAATTAGTTTTTAGAACAAAGAGTTTGTCAAATGATTTCCAGTAATGATCAAGCACCCAGTATCATTTACTACTGAAATTTGAAAATAAGTAAAAAAATTGTAGTTTTCAAAAAAATAAATAAAATAATCTAATTTTTAATAATTTATTCTTTTTAGTTTTTACATTTTAAAAAATTTTTTTTTTTTTAGAAATACACCCACAGCATTTCATTATTTTGAAATAATCTCGAAATTAACTTTTAAGGACAATTAATAAATCCCACCTTCTTAAGAGTTAAAAATTCTGAAAGAAAAAAAAAATATATAAATTTGTAAATCTTCCATCGTAATTTTTTCAAGGATCATGTTTCACTTTAAAATAACGGGCATATTTTTCTTCATCTTTTCATCATTGACATTATGTCTCAATTGGCAACAATTTTGACAATTTTAAACGGAAATAAATATGTATGTGCGTGTGTATCTGAATTCATAAAATAACATCATTAGGCAATAATTTAATTAAGTCCGGTAAAACTCAAAACTTAAATGAAGACCAAACTTCAATATAAGGCATGGTTAAAAAAATTCATGTCCAAAAACCAAATAGATAAAAGTACTAAATAGGTGTTACTATCAGAAAAATAACAGCGATTTTATCATTGGCTCAGATTTAACACAAAATATAAAAGTAAAACTGTTTGTGAGAATAAAATTATCAACCGGATTCTGTGGTTCTTGGTTACAAATAACGTAAAAAGATAAAGGAGAAATTTATTATCTCCATAAATGCGTGAAGGAAGATGCTTGTCCATCTTGCAACAGATCATATTTAAATAACGACAAACTGGTTGAATCTAAAGTTCTAGCTTAAAAGCTGAGACACAAACATTCAAAGATCATACAAAATATAAAAATTTAAGAAAAAAGAAATATATAAAGTAAGTCTAGAATGCATGGAGTGAGAAAAAGATAACATACTTCCAAGAGTCTGGTTGATTAGGACAAAGAGTTATCTCCCCACAAGTGTTCTTCCAAACGCACACGACTGCTTGACAATTTTTTTTTTTTTTTTTTTTTTTTTTAACAAAACATTTTTGTTGCCCATGTTATGAACTCTCCAAAAATCAACAATAATATATTAAATTATATATTCGAATAAAAATCTGCATACTCATAATATATATTTTTATTTGAATTTTGCTTCGATTCAACCGGATGTTTGTGCGGTGTATATGCATTACGTACTCATACTATTTCCGGTTAATCTTGGTAGCATCAACATGTCTGCAATGACGTTTACTCTCAGCTTTCTTGAGAACCCAAAGAAACATTCTAACTCCATCGCTTTAGGTTCTTACCGCGATCAACATTTTAAGGTAAGAGTATAATCTGTAATCTTATCTAAGAAAATAAAAAATGTTACGTTGAGCTCTTTGCAAAACATTTGAAAAAGAAACGTTAGACGGTAATTCTAAATTTTGAACACGATGTTATTGCTCATTCGCATAGACACAGAGAATTAAAAAGTACTTTTTAAATATTTAATTGTTTAACTAAGATACATTTTACACATAAATAGTAATAACATTTTTAACCATAATTTAATTGCTATAACAAAGGTAAAACATAAAATATTTAACTACTTTAGTTATTAGTTTTTATGTTTTCCCAAAACTTTTTTCGCTGAAATATTTACTGACTGAATATACGGCATTAAAAAATACATAATTTGCTTTTAATAAAATTTGTTCATTTTGTTATTGAGGAGTAAAAATTAAATGTCGTAAGGTTGAAAAATCAATTTATGAACCCTAACTTTTAAGGAAAACCATTTGTTTTGTACGATTGGAACCGACATAGGCAATAAAACTTATGTGCCGCGAAAGTATATCGTTTTAAATGTTTGTGTTTACATTACAATATTTTAAATTTGTTTTCCTTAAAAAAAAAAAAGTTTTACATACAATTATGGATGTTTTTATTCTATTCTAATTTGTTCGTAGTTAAAAGTAGGTTTAAATTTAAAACTTAGATTGAGGGGGGGGGGGCAAACAAAAAAGAAAGCGTCTTTCCACGAAGACCTGTGTTGAAAATTTCTACTGACTGAAATGATTTTGTAAATAATGCAAATTTTAATTAAATCGCTAAAATTAAATCAATATTTTTAGATTTTTATGATCTTTGTCACGGATTCCGAGAAATTTATCCTTTTTTTTTTTTTTTTTTTTTTTTTTTTTTTGTTAAAAGAAAAAAAAAAAAAAACTTTTCCCGACTTAAGTAAAAAAAAAAAAAAAAAAACATTCCATGTTTAAAATTTTTTGTTGTATAAATAAATAAAATATCTGCGGATTTCTTGCCGGAAACCAATATACTTGGTATAACCCACAGCTGTTTGAGGGTTCCCATAGCCCCACTAAAATAAAAAGTCAATTCAGGTTTGCTATAAAAAAAAAAAAATTTCTATCCCAAGTAAAAATCATCACAAAAATGGCAAAAGTCATTTTGTCACAGCTTATGTTTTCTGAAAAAAATGGATACTTTTATAGGGGTATTGAAAAATGACTGTTTTATTATCATCTGAACAAAATATCAAGGAAACTTTTGATAAACCCAAAGAAACTTGGTATTTTCTGAAAGCAAAAAAAAAAACATGTTCTATTCTTTCATTTATTTTAGAAGTAAAATTGGAAATGATTCAAATTTTTTTTTTTTTTTCAGCAGGCAAAATGTGAAAAAATAGTGAAAATTTTGCATTTTTTTAAGTTCTAAACTAAAAATTTCCCCATTAGTTCCACTAGTTCAGACGTTCATAGCAAGGATCCTTCAATGCCATGTATACAGTGTTAAATCCTCCTCATTCCTTTTGGTAAGAAGGAAGTAACAAACAGTTTCTACCTGAGAACTGTCACTTTGTAAAATACTTCTGAGAAAATTCTTCTTCAACCACTGCAATGTTAAGTTCTTCAAGTCTCGGGTCAACTGTTGTCTATCCTACATATCCTCATGTATTTATTACTTGCTCCTTTTATTCCTTTACAACAACCTCATTCAGTAACACTCTACCTTGACTGGCTCTCGGACATGGTATTAAGTGAACAATGGTGCAAAAAAATTAATTTTGTGTTACTTTTACAATAAATTTTTGAAAGTCAAAATTGGGCTGCAATCATAGTTGCTATTCAGCAACTACTTAAAAGAATAAACATCTACAAAAAAGTTCTTGTTGCCTGTTCCCCAACATAGCACTGCAACACTTATTCCAATCAAACAACAGTGGGTGAGACCTAACATGACCATAAGGTTCAATTTGTGGGCTGCTTAATTGTTAATCAATTAGCAAACTGGTTTTGACTATGAAACCATGAATCACAGGTACCAATGCATTGACCCAAACACTGGTTCAGTAATAAATTGCATGGAAGCTGTGTAGTAAAGGCACAAATCAAAGCAATGGAAGGGTCAACAAATTGTGATATGATGGGTGATTACTTTGCACATTTTATGTGACATCAAAGATTCAAAATTTTATTTTTAGCATCAAATCACCACAAATTTATATCCTGTTTAATGTTATTTGTTCTTGAATCTGTATAAAATTGAAAACCCCTTTATTGATGTTAATTTTTTTTTTCTTGCTTGAAAATATAAGTTTTCAGATGTTCAATTTAAATGTCATAATGTAAACAAATGATTTTTTTTTTCTAAAAGGGGAGTGCCAGAGTATAATAGGACCCATCCTTGAAGCCTGGGAATATGGTAATCATCAATATAGTGTCAACATGAACCCATAAGTGTATTGGATTAACAATAAATAGTAAAACTGGGAATCTCATAAAAGCTTTATTTACAATGAGTTCAGTGATGTTATAAGAAATTGTTTAATTTGATGTTTAGTTAGAATTTGTAATTTAATTTATAACTTGTTTCTGTACAGATTTTTTTTTTTTTTTTTTTTTTTTATATCTATAAACTGATTGATTGACCAAATCGATGAACTAACATTGCTTTTATTCTCAGAATATACATGAATTGACACAAAAGTTTATAACATCATTTTTTGAAAAAGGTTTCATAATTTTTTAAAATTGTGTTTGACATTTACTCAGTTCTTTATTGCTTTTACAATCAGTTAAGAGTCAGATGTCATTGGTCTTAGAAATATGGATTCTACAAACCTTTGGAAAAGGAACCTCACTGTTTAACCTATATCTTCTTTGTATCAGTTTAAACAGGCACCTTTTTGTTTCATATATTGTGATCATTTTTCTTAAAATTTGTATCTTCTTGATTTTGGGGTGAAAACTTGAAAATTTTCCAGCATATTTTAGTAAAATTTTCACTTTCCACATTTATAGTTTAGAACAGGGAGGGATATGTTTAAATATACAATTTAGCTGCGAGGTAATCTAAGGTCATAGAAAGCTAATTAAAATAATTGAATGACTGAATTTATATATTATATATACTATGAATTTATGTGAAGAAAAGATTGATTAAACATTTTTTTTAAAATCTTATTTATTACAGTCAGTTGTACTGAAATATTTGTCATTTCTTATATCCATAAAGAAGAAATCTTTGAAATTTATTTATTTAAAAAAATTTTTTTTTTTTTTTTTTTTTTTTTAATGCATTAATCAAGTGTTTTATTTTCTTTTGGAAAACAAAAATAAATTCATGACATAAGTTAACATATTCTACAAGTTGTTGATACAAATGTAAATTAGGGTTTTCAGGATTAATTTAGGGTAATTTCATATAAGCCATTATCTCTTTTTGTGTGTGAGTGTCAGTACCTTTTCCATTGTTGGCTTTAAAATAGTCTTCTGATTAAAAAGATACTAGAGAAATAAGTCCTTTTTGTTTCACCTTGAATATTGTGATAACAAAAACAAAAAAACAACTCTAAGACATTAATGATGAAAGTACTTTCTCAGTTCAACTTAAAAGTATTGATTCTCTCAAATGTGTGGGCAATCATTTCTGTGTATTGCATTTCAAAAGAGGAATTAGGAAGAGCATTTAATGGGTAGTTATTTTTCTCAGTAGATCTCCAGTAAACTGATTTGATTTTGAAAGAGAAATGTTTACATGAGACACAATAATAGTTGATATTTAAATGTTTGGAGCTGCATGTAGTTTTGGTGCATACATAAACTTAAAGCATTGCTGATTTCTGGATAACTATTTTTGCAAACACTAAAGAGGCAATATTCACAGGGTTGCATGCTTGATGTTTTTAGCACTTAATTTGACAATTATTAGTGTGTATTATTGATGATATAATTTCTGCTTTGTGCATTGCAGGAAACTTAGATTTTCAACAATGATACAACTGGAGAATAAAAAAAAATGACTAGCTGTTGTGAATTTTATTTGCTGTATTGCAAATCATGATTCCCAAAAAGAAAAAAAAATATACTGTGAAAAATGCAGAGTTCTGAAGATATTTTCTTTATTCGTAATTTTACAGAAGCAATTGTTTATGTTGATTTCTGTTTTTGCTCTTCAGGGTGGTAGAAGTGAACAAGAACGCTATTTACTGCACAGTACTACCCTCTATATTGGCAATCTATCCTTTTATACCACAGAAGAACAAATCCATGAACTTTTTACCAGATGTGGAGATATCAAGCGCATTGTCATGGGTTTAGATAAAAATACCAAGACACCTTGTGGTTTCTGTTTTGTAGAGTATCCTTTCATTGTCCTTTTTGTTTTTTCTTTGTATTTAGATGAACTTTCAAATCTGTTAAATTGTGATAAGGTTGCAGCAAATTTTAATGATTAACATTTGTGAAATTTCCTATTTGGATGTAGACGAGTATATGTAAACATAACTATTATTATTCAGTTTCTTTCAAATACTTTGTTTTAGCTGTTGCATGACCTTTATTAGTGGCAATGCAGCCAATTTATGCTTAACCTTGTTAAAGGGAATGTAAAAAAAAAAAAAAAAAAAAATTTCTGGACCAGGCTAGAAAGAAAGTAGATTTTGGACATTCTATGACACTTCTTAACACCACTTTGCTCTTCATGAGTCATGTTGGATGTTAAGCTTCACATGTTCATGTTGACAATCTCTTAAAAAAGCTCAGCTTTTTGATAAATGTTTAAATCATAAAAAATAGGTTTTGCTTGCATTGTGTATCCATTTCCTCTAAAATAATACAAAATTATCAATTTTAAAAAGATATTTCTGAATATTATTATTTTTAAATTTTGCCATTTTATCATAATCCATATCAGAAATGGATATCACTACTTTGGCAAATCTCCATTGCTTTAAGAGAATAACTGATATAAGATTGTTTAGAGAACATTAAAAAATTGAGCTCCATCATTTTTATTTATCATTAGTTGGGATCATTATTCGTTCTCATTGTTTAACATTTCATAGAGATAGAGAAAAAAATATAACTAGACGTAGAAACTGTTCATGATTTGTTTTGACATTGAGGAACCAATTAGTGATCCTTATAAGAAAAATAGGGAAATCATTTGTAGATTAGCATTCATTAGACCTTCCTTAAAATTTATTATTAATTTAGAAAGGGAGGTCCTGTTTATAATATCAATACACTGTCAAAATTGATCTCTGACTTTTATTGGGCTGTTGGCCTTAGCAGTTTTGCTTTTCTTTTTTTTTTTTTTTTTTTTTTTTTTTTTGTGGTGAAGGAGGGGAGGTTACAAAAGACTTATTTTAAAACCAGACATATACAAATTTTAATTAGGAAACAAAAAGTTTATATGAATTAATAAAATTACGTATCTATCTATTCTTCATTAAAGATAAATAATTATGAACATATTTGTGCATGTACTTCTGAAAAAAAAATCATACAAAAAAAAAAATATTATTTTTGGAAAAGGTTTTTAAAAAAAAGTAGGGTGTTAGGATTAAAAAAAAAATTCAGGAAAAAATGTGAATATGAATGATGTTAGCACAGTTTCAAACTTGATTTTTGTAAATAACTGCTACACAAAAGTCAGGGATCAGTTTGACACTATGGATATTATAAACAGGATCTTCATTTTAAATCTATAATGAATCCATATTCCTTTGATTCTGACAGGTTTCATGACCTAAAGATGGCTACCCCCCCCCCATTTTTTTCCCAACATTTTTTTGAGTGGACTCTGTCTATTTAAGTAGTACCAACATTTAGAAGCAAAATATCTTTGTCATAGACGGATTTAAATATTAAGTTTTATTTATTCAGTTGAAAGTGTCTTATTCATTTAACACGGCATGTATGAATTAGAATATTGACTCATTTCTGATAAAACTGGGTTGTTGCCATGAATTTTATTTTTTTTCTTGTACAAACTTCTAGATAAGCATGGAAACTAGAAATGTCATTTGCTGATGTTGAATGATGTAATCCATATTCTTGATTCATCTATCTCTGTATATTTTCCTTAAGTTGTTCTCAGATATTATGAGCGTGATGATGCAGAAAATGCAATGCGTTACATTAATGGCACAAGGCTTGATGATCGTATAATCCGTACAGATTGGGATGTAGGATTCCGAGAAGGGCGGCAATATGGCAGAGGAAAGACAGGAGGGCAGGTAAGTGCTTTATTATTTTTATCTCCTCTCTCTCTCTACCCACCATCATTTTTAATTTGATTGAAAATAGGATTAACTCCCTTCCTTTTAGCTTTTGTGTGACGTGTATAGAAATAAGTTTTATACAACATTTTATAAGTGTTTTCGTTTAAATTGTTTAAGCAAGTCAAAATCCCCTTCAAATATGAAAAATTAATGCATCTTTTGAAAGTAAAAGTTGTTGTTTTTAAATTGTGCTATTTCTGAATCATGAAATTTATTTTTTACAACTATAAATATAACAATAATTAATGTTTTTATATATTTCCTGTCCTACCTATAGTGGGAAAGGGGGGGGGGTAAATCAAGTTAGTAAATTTATGAGTGATTACTTCCCTTAGTCACTTTAATCTATATAAAGTAAATATTTATCTGCATTTGGACAAAATTAGTTCCCAAGTGAAATAAACTGTTTAATTAATCAGTACCTTTACTCCTACATTTCTTTGATTGCAGTGTTATTTGTTCAAGCCTTTCGTGTGAGGCTCTCGGTCAAGAGAATATTTGCAAAATATCAGATGACTTTGTACTTATTTTAATGAAACAGAAAACAATGCATGGTAGCATTTATTATTTTTTTTTTTTTTTAACTTTTGCATATTACTGCTTATGTTGCTGTTTTTTTATTTTATTTATTTATTTATTTTTTTTTTTTTTTTTTTTTTTTTTTTTACAAATATTTGTTTTGGAATTTTTTACTCTTCTGTTAGACATGATTTATTGCCCTAATTTTTCAAATCGTACCTAATGTTACATCTTGTTTCAAGAATATACTGCACAACTCTGATATTGTATAAAGTGAAGCAGATTCTCTGGTAATAAATCAAGAGTTTTATATTTTTATTTAAAGATCATGGTTTATGATTGTGATTTCTTTGATTTACTCAAAAGAAATATCAATGACTTTTAATGCAATCCACTTTAACAGTAAAGCAATAAATAACATTATGTAATACGCTATATTTGGCTTAAACAGGCTGGTGTCAATTCCTGCAAATTGATACAGAAATTAGCATCGGCATGATTTTATTCTCTCAACTATTTAAATTTCTTTAAAAAATGGATTTTTCTGACTGTATTGGTAGGCTAAAAAAATTACCTTGGCTCACCTGTGACAAGATATTCTCTCAAAAAAGTGTCAGTTGACCAAACTTTTATGCATCTTTGTACTAATCTATCAAGAAAGAGATAATTTTGTTAAGCTTTAAACTCTACCTTGGTTTTAAACATTAGTTTGATTATTGAAGTGTTAGCTTTCATTACACTATTATCATATTATATCATCAATATTATATTTAGTACTATCATTTCTCTCACTGAATTTGTATTTTGATACCATTTATAAGGATACACTTTGATGCATATCTAGAGGGACCAATTTTCTGTTTCAAATTTTTCTTAATTTCAGTTCAGGTTATGGCAAATTCCACACCCCCTCCTCGTTTTCACTATAGACTTCCGTATTTTTCTTTTTTCTCCATTTTCAGTTATGGCTTCATTATAATACTTAATGAGAAAGTGTAACAAAATATAAATATTAAAACAAGAAAGGAAAATGAAAAATTTTACTAGCTGGAATATCCATCCATTGAATAAGTTGCTCCAGCTTGATAGGGTGTTCCTCATACTTTTGCCCATAATCTAAGTTGATGAGGTTCTCGGACAACCCTTGAAATGGAAAGTGGCAAAACCTAGAGAAAAGTAGCACCACAAAATCATCTAAAGACAAAAAAGCTACATTATTGTTTGATCACTTTATTGAAATTATTAAATAACATTTTGAAAAAAGTCTTTGTAAAATTTGTCTTTCTGAAATGACAAAATGTCCCACCTCCATCGCCATGTGTGATAGGGTAAAAAAAGCTTAAAACAAAAAGACAAAGGGATTTATTATAACATTACAGATTTTATCCTTTGATGTCTATCGGGTGAGAGTTAGGAAAGATAAACATAGGAAGAAATTAAAAAGGCAGTTGACAAATCTGATTGTTAGGAACAAAAAACAAATTCCATTTCACGTAGGCCATTCTGTTTTTCATAAGCCCCTCTACATATTTTAAAGCTAACTGTTTTAGAAAACACTTTCATATGTTAATGGAATAAATGAGGTAGTTCAATAGTTAGAACAACTCTTGGAATAATACAGCTTATATATCTTGTAACTGCTACAAGTTTTTTTATGATAACAAGACAGATGTAATTAAATTTAAATTCCCATAACATTGATTATAATTTTAAAATTTAACTACTACTCTAAACTCTGACAAATATTGCCTTTTATGAGTGATACTTCTAATAGTTGATTTTGTAATTTATGAATTTTATAAATGAATCTACAAAACTATTCTACATTTTGTTCATCTCGGTTTCATAATGCATAGAATATAACAGGAATGGCCTTACTTGCTTAATGTAAGAGCCACATATGATAAAGTTCAAATGTTTGAGAGCTGCAAGACACAAACAAAATTTATATGTATTGGAAATCCTAATCTGATTTTCTGGTTTTTAGCATCTTTTGTCCAGTTGAGTATCTCACACCACAGAGCCCTCTTTCAGACACATGATAGGCTTTCATTTTTCTAGGTGAAGAATGGCCAAGCTTAATGTGAGAGCCACAAGACATGAACAAAATTTACACATTTTTGTTACATATTTTGTTACAATATTTTAATATAAATATTAAATGCACATATAGAATAATTTTTATTCATGTATGGAGTTTTTTTTTTTTTTCTTTTTTTTTTTTTCTAAACTGTTTAATCCAATAGGTCTCAATTTATACCCAGTAAGTAATTATAAAGCTTGAAATTTCTCTTATTTACCCTTTTTATATTAGCTATGTTGAAAAAAGGAGCCCAGCCAGCATATTTTCATAAGCTGTATATTAAAGGTCAAAGAGACGTATGTGGCTCACAAGCCATGCTTTGGCCACCTCTAGGATATAACATACTGCTAAATAGTGGAATTCTTGCTTATGAAAGCCTGCAGCAATCAGTCTTTCCATAAAATGTCATGGGTTATCATTTGTTTCATCTTAGAATAAAGACATAATTAACCAAAAGGAAAATTTAAATGTTAACTAAGTTATTTCCTATGACAAGATTATATATATTCAGGGTGATTGAAAAGTAACTCCCTATTTTAAGTATGAGTGGCCAGCCAAGAGTCCTGACTTAACACCCTGTGACATTTTTCTTTATGGTTGGTTAAAAGAGCAAATCTGCTATAAAATTATAATTAATAATTATAAGTATTTTAAAATGGGGAGTTACTTTTCAATCACCCTGTATATCAGTCTGACGCAGGCTGATATTAAAAACCTATTGAGTTTTGCAGTGACTCTAGTTTTATCTATTATCACTATTTGAAAATATATAATCAGGGGTAAATCTATCTCCTCAATGCTACTTGGGTTGTGTACATTTTGTTTTCTTTTTCAGTTAACAGAATTTAGGCTACTATATTCAGAAGAATTAAAACATATTACGACAATTGAAGAAATCTGTCTGCATATACTGGCACCAAAATTACTCCGCAACTGGCCATTGTACAAAGACAAACATAATTATTTCCCTTTAACAGTAGAATTTTTCAAAATAAAGCAACTCTCCTAGCAATATAAAAAATTTCTTTTAAGTTTCAATGCAATTCTGTTATAAAATCATATGAAAGTCTTTTCTATAGAAAAATCAGCACTGAACTAGTGCATTAAAAGTAAAATACATTAATTTTTAAAAGAAATAAACATTTCATTTAAACATGAATTCCAAGTGTCTTGGTTTATAGCAAATTCCTCTAATTTATTGTCATGTATTTTTTCTTTGCATTTTAAATCAACAAATATCTGATGAAACTGAATGTAGCCGTTTATGGGCATCTTAAAAATGGTTGTCCTGCTCAAAGTTAAGCTCCTTTTGTTTGCAGGTTGCTTTATTATTCACTTGATGTCCTTCCTTCTTATTATGAGAAGGAAGTTGGGGTCATTTAATTGTTCAATGTTGTTTTATGTTATGATTAAGAAAAATAAATTTAAATATAAAGTTATGAAGTTGTAACACTTATATTGCTTGGAAAATAGGGAATTGTAAACACGTGTGATGTTTTTAATCTTAATTGTTTGGACAATCTGTAAGATTGAGTAATGAATTGTTACAAATCAAGAACAAGGGCATTCTATTCTACTGAGAAATTTTATGTGGATTTGAATTAGAATTGTTACTTGGGCTCCATCTGACTAACCAAAGTGCTGAAGTCACCACTTGTTTAATAAATTTTATCATGTATTAGGTGGGAAGATATGAATCATATTGGGGGGTGGGGGTGGAGGAAATAATATTTAGACACTATGGGTGTTGATAAAATTTTAATGAATTTGTTTATCAAAAATGACTTGAGCTTTGAATTTTCCTTTTTTGATTGTTCAAGTCAGTGTGTGAAATCTGTGTAAAATGTCAATTGTGAATTATTGATAAAGTGAGATTAAAAAAAAATTTGTTTTGTGGCAATTTGGTGACTTGATCTGAGAATCACAAATTTTCTTTTTTCCTTCTAGGTACGAGATGAATATAGAACAGATTTTGATGAAGGCAGAGGAGGATATGGAAAGATAGTTGCTGCTAGGATGAAAGTTAACCGTGACATAATGAACTGATGAAGTGGGAGAGGAGATGGATGCATCTTAATTATGGGCCGCAATCAACAGAAAACATGAACTGGCCAGGAGACATTGCTCTTCCTCGCAAAGACTTCCTGCCTCTGACCTATGAAACCATTCTTTTATTTTTTAACAGGAAAATTTTTTTTTCTTTTAAATTATGTTTTAAGAACAGATATGGTTTAAAGGGGTCTCTGGAACTCTTCAGGAACAGAAGATACAAGGCCTAGTGCACTGAGGATAGATAATTTACAAGACTACAACTTTCATGTGTACACTCATTCTATCTTCTAAAATCAACTCCATTGAGCTGGAAGACACTACAGATTTTGCCAGTGAATGGGACCAAAAAAAAAAACAAAACAAAAACTTTGGTTCTGTTTCATCATGTCCCATTTATTATTTAATCTGTCTGTCTACTAGTGATAAAAAAAAGCTCTCTCTTTTCCTTTCAGCTGCTTAACAGTTATCGTCCATTTTAGCACATCTTTCCACTGTCTTAATCACTTTTTTTTTTCTTTTTTTTTTTTTTTTCCTTTTCTTCATTGAACTCTATTTCTCACTTGTGAATTAAGGAAACAAGTAAGGAAGAAGAATAAGTCTAATAATAAAAAAAAAAAAAAAAAAAAAAAAAAACCTGACTTCTAAAGAGAAAATCTGTTTTTATTTTTTGATTGCAGAAAGCAAAACATTGGCATGTAAAAGAAAACAAACTTGTGGGTTGACATTTTGGCTGGTTAGGATTCTTTATTTTCAGTCATTTATCCAATTTTTTTCTGGTCTGTTTCTCTTAAGATACTGGCATTAAGGTTTCTTTCTGTCGAGATCAGAAGTTGTGAGAAGTAAAAAATTTACTAGTGGACACGTTAGTATATTTATAAAATTGATCAGTGTTCAACTAGATTGAATTTATACAAAGAATGTCAAAATGGAATGATACAGTTTTTGTATATGGTTGTGTATAGAAAAAAAATTTTGCTATCAGTGTGCTAAAATTCCAAGTCCTTCTCGAAGATCTCGTTTTATTTGAAAACTGGAGAGGTTGTGATATTAGAAATAAATAACTCGCTTGATTAGAATTATTCTTAACTAGGAGTGCTGGCTTCACTGATTCTTTAAAAAATGAAAAAGCACAATCAAAATTTTCTGTTTTCAATATTTAAATGTTGACAGAAAAACATGGCCACTTATAGTGATTTTTGACTCGTATTAAAACTTTAAGCTGCAAATAAATTTATAAGCATTACCCCCAAAATTGCAAGCCATAATAGATTTGTATAAGATATCAGCCTTGTTTCCCCTATAAATTTATCTTGTCTCTGTCTAACTGCAATTTAGTGAAAAATGCTTTGTGTGTGTGTGTATATAATATATATATATATATATATATATATATATAGAGGATTGATGTGAGATTGTGACTCTGGGTTTCATGCTGTGACCGCAAATCCAACTAAATATGTTAGCTCTATCACTGATATTAAGTGCTTCCCAATAAGTACTGCACATATATAATATATAAATAATATATACATAAAAAAATTGCATATACAGTGTAACCCGGATATAAGAGACCTGGATATAAGAGATTTTCTCTGCTCCCAAATTAGAGCCATACTTACCTAAACAAAATAGAACAAACCCTGATATAAGAGAAACACGGATATAAGAGACTTCTTATCTGGTCCTGACAACTCTCTTATATCCGGGTTACACTGTATAAGAACGAATCAAATATAAATTCAAACATTCATAACATATTTAAAAATAGGGCTCAATACAATAGTAGTGATAATTCCTTATTACATTCAATCGTGTTACTGTTACATAAATGCATTCACATTTTGATGCATATCATCAGGCAGTGGTAACTGATGGTTATTACAATTTTTAAATTTATTTATAAACAGTCTCTTTTCCCGTGAAAAAAGGAAATGCATCGAAACGTGAATGCATTTAAGTAGCAATTACAAATGTTTGAATGTAATATCCTGTAATAAAGTGATATTTATATATATATATATATATATATATATATATATATATATATATATAGTTTTCTAAAAATTTTTCTTTTTAATGGGATAAACAGGTAGTTTGTCTCAAAACCAAATGTTTGAATTATCACACTCTTTTTAATTTGTTCTATTCTAAAGGAGATAACGAGTAGATATTAAAAACAGTCATGTAGCTGACAAGACTGTATTAGAATTTCCCTATATTGAATATGTAAATTAGATTTAAATACAAGTTGGTGCTGAAAAGTTTCCAGACTGACCAGTTTCCCAAAATCTGGCCAGACATTAGTTGTTTCTTGGTCAAGCTATGAACCTTTCAGTACCTTGTAAATATTAAAATTTTTTTTTACTTTGACAGAAAAGCTCTGAGAATAAAAATTGCTTTTTGCAAAGATAGACCCATTGTGTATTATGAAAGTTTATCTTGATTTCTGGGCAAAAATAAATTCTGTTTGTTACTTACAAATTTTCTATTGTACATTTTTAATTAAGGTATTTGAATTTGTACGCCCATACATGTGTGTGTGTGTGTGTGTATATAAAATATATATAACGGTTGAAAGTACTCTGATTATAAAAACAAAAGTGAACTTCAAAAAGTTTTCCAATAAAAATAACTTTGGAAAAACTTCATAAATAAAAATTGGACAGACCATATGAATATTGTTCAACAAATCTTGTTTAAAAGAATTCTTGCGGCTTTAATACACACACACACACACACACACACACACACACACACACACACACACACACACACACACACACACACAAATATCCACTTTTTCATTAAAGCAGAACAAAACAGTTTTATCATCAAAATGTTTATTGAGAGGGCAGACCAAGGGTGTGTTTGTTTTTGTTGTTATAGGAATTTTGGTTAAAAAATCTTGTTTTTCTTGCATCAGCAGTGGGTAACTGCTATGGGAAATTGAGCATCTTTTTAAGTGTTAGAAAGCATTGTTTTGGAAATTCTTGCAAAAATCAAATAATTGTCGGAATTTGAAATTTTCAGGACTTATTCTCAAATGAATTAAATCGAATATTTTCGTTTTTTTTTTTTTTTTTTTTTTTTTTTTTTTTTTTTTACACATCTGTTCCACTTACTAAATTTTGGAACTTCATATTTATACTAGTTAAGGCCAGTTAGAATCTATTCTAATCAATATCATTTCTCTTTGAAATACAGCAGAGTATTTTGCTTACTGGAAATAGTTAATTTAATCCTTTACCTTCCAAGTAAGCTAAAAATGAAAGCTTCAAGAAAGCTTTTTCATTTTTTTTTTTTTTTTTTTTTTTTTTTTTTTTTTTAAAATTAAATCGTAGGTATCATGATTTTTGTGGACATACATACACACACAACTTTTTTTTTTTTTTTTTTTAATAATTTTGTTTTAAGTTCTGTATAGCATTTGCACACTTGCACATTTTATAAAAGTTAGCACTTACTATGTGTTATAGTAAAAGGTTGGTAGCAAGAAATATCTAAACCACATCTGTATATGCCAAGTTCAAATACTTTTTCCTCTGTTTTTTTTCTCTTTATTTTTAACCCCACTACCTCAAGAATTTACATCTATAAGCTGATTCTAAAACTCTGAGTCAACTCACTTAAGATCATTCTTTTAATGACTAACCATCAGAATAGTGATTTTGGGAATTCTGCCATGTTAAGAATTTTTCTTTACCACCATTTTTTTTTTTTTTTTTTTTTTTTTTTTTTTTTTTGTGATACAAGGTCATAAAATTTTTCCAAAATCTTATAGTGGCATATAAAGAAAATGTTAACTATATGTAAGAGTTTTTATTTTTTAATTTTATTAAAAAAAAAATAAGCAGGTTATTCAGTGTTGTTTTCAAAAGGGTGATGGGAATTTTTGGAGGTCTGAGTTTGTTATATACACTTTTGGGAAAGGTATGAATGCATTTTTTCTACCCTCTATCTTTGGGTTAAATAATAGTGCAGATTAGGATCTTCAACATGGTTGTTGAGCTGTCTTCTTTTTTTTTTTTTTTTTTTTTTTTTTTTTTTTTTTTACTTACACACACATGACTAGTCAAGCTGCATTCATGTATATAATGCATGTGTGTAAGTATATTGGTACTAGTTTGTCCATGTGGGATTCAGATAAGGTATGTATGTTTGTCTAATTAACATTTTTTATGTTTGGATGTTGCTTGGATATATATATCTCTCACATGGACAAACTAGAACTGTGATATACTTACACACACAAATTATATTATTATAAAGGAGAGAACAGGTCATGCAAAAGAAATAAGGGCAAAACTAATGCCCCTGCCTTGCCTAAAGGCTATATATATATATATATTCACACTGTAGAATAATGAATAGACTTGGATTGAGGAACTTTAGAGCTAAGTTCGAATTCCAGTCAAGTTTGTTACATCCATTTACCCATGGGAAACGTATAGTCATATTTTATTTTTTTTTTTTTTTTTTTTTCACCAGCTATGGTTAAATAGGATGCCAACTCTGAATCCAAAATCTGGGAAGTGTTATTTGGATAATTTGTGGCACACTATGTGCACCAGTTACTGGTATTCAGCTCTTCCAAAAAGTGTGGTTGATTTTGCACAAGCCTTCACCACTATAATCAAATCACATGTGCCAGTAATCTGGCTATTTGTTTCTAAGAACTAAGTTGCTGTATCCTCAAATGTCAAAAATGACAGGGGGAGGTCATTATATATATATATATATATATATATAACTTTTTTTTTTTTTTTTTTTTTTTTTTTTTAAGCAATGTCTGGAACAGGAGGCATTTGGTGTTAAATTTAAATTTTGAAAAGTTGGTGCTTGCATAATTCAAAAACCATTATTTTTCATATGTTGTAGGTAAAAAATTTACTTGTACTTTTTGAGTACATTCCTGAAATTCATCCTATTGCTGTTTGTCACAATTTTTTTTTTTTTTTTTTTTTTTTTTTTTTATTAGAAACGTTTGGAGAATTGAGAAATGTAAAGTTTGATGCCATTTTTAAGTAAAAATTTTTTTAAAAGAATTTTATTTTTAATTTTTGCTACTGTTAAATTATTTTTGTGTGGAAGTTCAAAATGAAAATAATTCTCAATTAAAAGTATCAATATAATAAGTCTTCAATTTCCTACCCCCCATCTATTTTGTTTGAACTTCCTTTAATCAGAATAGTTGGAAAAGACCGCAATGGGTGTAATTAAATATTTTATTACTTCAAACTGCTAAGAAAATAATCAAAAAGTAAAAACAATAAATTAAATTCAGAAGTATCATTTAATTAGTTTTTAATTTCTTTATACTTCTAATGTATACAAATGTATGTATATGTACACACACATACATACATACATATATATATATATATATATATATATATATATATATACACACACACAAGAATAGGATTGGTGTATATGGAATAAATTCCAATAACCAACAAATACTATTCTTAAAACTGCTCAATACAGAGTAGAGCAAATATAATTATTTATTTGAAAATTATAACATAAATATGTTATAAAATCACTACAAAAATAGCCATTTTGTTTCAACACTTCTGGTGTCTTATCAAGTGATGGTGTTGAATGTTTTATAACATAATTTTTGAATATATATATATATATACACACGCACATACACACTTCTAATGTATGAAAGAAAAAAAATTCACTAAGTTTCATAGTGTATAGAATAAAAAAAAAAATATAGTTTTTAATCTTGATTATTCAAGATTAAAGCTAATTTATTTTTAAGCATAAGTTATTTCTAGATTCTAGTTCTTTTGATCTTTTGTACTTACAGATGCTTTTGGGTGACAGACACTTGTTGACATATAACAGCTAATGGACTACCGTTTTTAAGTAAACGTTATTTTTTGCTGTGTTTTAAGTAAAAAAGTAAGCATTACTTTTACAAAATCCAGTTAATTAATCTTTAATTTTACTAATTTACTTTGAAAGAAATCTCCAAGACAGATACTGGATTTTAAGAGAGCTTTAAATTTTTTTTCATCTAGTAGTTCGATGAGTGACCATACCAATGTTGTTTTTTTTTTTTTTTGTTGTTGACTGAAAATCTTTATTTACATATATTAATTATTTATCTTTTTTCACACACACACACAACAAAAATAAAGTTTTATGGTATACTATATTCATGAGTTAAAGTACTCAATATCAGGGATAGGGCATGTGTAAATATAAAAGTGGATATTGTGGTCAACAGACTGTTGCTGTTGGGTATTGGCCTCAATATTCACTCTTATTTACATAGGCTCTATCCCTGAGATTGAGCACTTTAACTCATAGTTATACTTAAAAATGTTTTTTTATCATTTAGTTTATGATAAACTGTAAACAGCATTAAAAAATTAAAAATAACAATTTTACCTACCATGCTCTTACACAGACCCTATCTTAAGATAACAAAACACAGATGGATAGAAGATGTGTAAACACGTGCATATTTATATCTGTGTATACGAGAAAACGGTATTCTCCGAACAAAATAGGAAAATAGCCTGTGTGTTGACACTCCAACTTGCAAAAGATGTTTGCTACCCAATTCAACATTGAATACAGCAGCCAATTGCATACATATGCATGAACGTGTATGTATGTATGTATGTATGTATGTATATATGTATGTCTGCATATGTATGAGTGGTATTCAGACAACAATTTTTTCCCCTTGCTACAATAAAAACACCAATATATGCAACCATATATAAATACAAAAATTAAAAAATAATCAGTTTGTCTGATGATCGCAAATAGCGTGAAACCCAGTGTCACAAATTCACATCAATCCAACTAAATATGTTAGCCCCATCACTGATTCACTGATATTTAGCAATTCCCAATAAGTACTGCATATATAATATATAAAAAAGTTGTCTGTCTGTCTATCTCTCTCTCTCTCTCTCTCTCTCTCTCTATATATATATATATATATATATATATATATATATATATATATATAATATAGTTAATTTTTACAATAACTTTTGCCTGTTTTTGAGCCCTGACCACTGCTTTATGGTGGTAGAGAAAAATGACTTAATGCCCAGCCACCAGCTGAATGGTGGGTAAACACTTGTAACTATTTTTATATCTACTGTGAAACATTACATACCAATTATTTGCAAATTTTGACTCAGGAGCTCAGGCAGAAGGGTTAAAATTGTTCAGGTATCAAAGGGTTAAGATATCCTTAGCTTTGTACAGTTGGTGGTGTTGAAATTTTTATGGCATAAATGCTTGTTATTTTCTTTTTTTTTTTTTTTTTTAAATATCTATTAGCTTCATGAATTGATACAGTTAATTCAAGAAATTGAATTAGCAAAATAAATTCAAACTCTAACAATTAAATAATAAATAATAGTAAGTTAATTATTTAGCACTAAAGCCCAGCCATGTCAGGGCATAGTTTTATTTCAGTTACTTCCCTTGGATTTTAACTGAATTCGCCATTGCATTCATTATGTACTTGTGGACATAGACTAGTGTAAAGTGTACGCATCTATTTATTTAAAAACAGTAATTTACTAAGCTTGATTTCACTTAGACGTGACAGAAGGCTGAAAGTATGGAGCACTCAGCAAGGACCGAACTCACTTAGTTGTAACTGATCTACTGAGACAAGCTTATTAACCATGTTAAAGTACTCAAACATATTTAATACTTAAAAGTAGTGAAATGTTATTGAAAGCAGGTGATATTCATTGTTTTCAACTTGATATATATATGTATGAGAAAGAGAGCTGTCTGTCAGTTTCATACAAAATAATAATGTAAATAAATATCTAAAAGATGCTTTTCTGCTGTGGTCTAGCTCTCTATAAGTATTATTCATTACTCTGGTTGAGATATTTTGAATTCCAGCCCTGTAAAAATTGCCAGGATGTAACCAAAATTTTACCTAGTATTAGGTTGGTGCAAAAATAATTATGTAATAATATCGTTTTTTGATGTATTTTTTAACATCAAAAAACGACATTATTACGTCATTATTTTTGCACCAACCTAATATATTGACAACTGTCATTTCTTGATAATGACAACTGAAATACTTGAACAAAGCATGAATTCAGAACAGTTTATCATGTTGTGGTCACTACATTTTAAGCTCAGCTGAAAACTGTGGCAACGAAAACGTTCACATGTAAATGACGAACAAATAATAAACATTTCAATGCTTAAAATAATTTATTTTCACAAAAATTAGTTTTTGTAAATGGTAAGTAAGTGTCTGTATATATATGTGTGTGTGAGAGAAAGCTCAGTTTCCCCTGGTAAGATATTATCCCCAGCGGGACAAGCCCCATGTTGAAAGGAAGAGATAGGCTGAGAGTTTCAGTTCTTTGTTTCATGGTCCTTAAACAGTGCCACTTAATGGTGTCTTTGCAGACCTAATGTGGGTCGCCGCCACAATTGCTACCTCATGGTACTTATTTGAAAATACAATAGAAAAATTAAACTTACTTTGTTGGCTGAATTTAACAATCTGTATTAATTCTTGCTGCATATCCCGTGAGAGAAAAAAAGTAAATAAATTTTAATACTGTTTATTAGTAATGGATGTACTATGAACAATTACCAACATTTACTGTTATACATTTATAAGTTTCTTTGCTTTCATCTTGTTTCATGTTGCAAATGCCTTTTATAAAAACGGAAAATAAAATTAACATTTTTTTCTCCCACTTTCACACGTGTGTGTGTGCGCACACACACACACACAATAAAAGATAGTTTTAAGGTATGCTATATTTATGGGTTAAAGTGCTCAATATCAGGGATAGACTGTCTGTATGTAAATATAAAAGCGGACATTGAAGCCAACACCCAGAGGCAAGTCTTTCATGCTAACTGCAATCATCAGGTCTGATAGAGATATATATATATATATATATATATATATATATATCTCTTATATATATATATATATATAGAAAGAAAATCTCCATGATATTTAACACATACAAACAGAAAATGTCAACCTAAACCTCTGGGGTCGAGGTGCTCAATCAGCTAAGTGACATTTTATTTGTTATATAGATATGTGTGTGGGAACTTATATAGATATTTAAATTCCTCACAGGAAACTTACTTAACCTCACTAAAAAGAAAAGGTTACTAAATATTCGTACCGTTTTCGCATCACTAATAATTACACGGATTTTATCATTTTATTTTTTTTAACATTATTGTTTTTTTGTTTTTTTTAAATCTAGATTTTTACTTATTAAATGTTTCTGTTAAGAAAAGACAAAAATAGTTTAAAATTGTAATCATTGATTCAAAAGGCACTGAATAACTCCTCCACCTTTCCATTTTTAAAAAGAACATTCGTTGGGCAGTAATCATTCCCCCTAAACACCGTCCGCCTTGAAAGGTGACCTTGTCATTTTCATGTATTCGTAAATCATAGACATATTTTGTATTTTCACTATGGAATGAATTAATTTTTTTTTTTTTTTTTTTTAACTATTTATACTTGAATTTCTTTTGTACTTTTAAAGCCAAAAACTAGATTTGAGATAAATTATGAAAAGTGTGGCGGCAGGGGAGATATTTGTCTGAATTGTTAGAAAACAAAACAAAACTTTACTAGCGTTAATATCAAATTTATTAGGCGACCAACTTTTTCTAAAATAGGTCGAAGCGGTCAATGACTTAAATTCAAGGGGGATAACTCTAAGGAAGTTACAATTTCAACTTTTGATTGCATTATTTTTGTATGGCCTTCATTTACTATGCATAACCACGTGCAACCTTACATGTCTTGCGTTAGTTGAAGATATGTCAAGTTTGATTGAAGCTGGATGAGGTGATCTGAAAAATAAGTACTATTTTGTGACTCGTATACATGCGTCTATTAAGATTTCTTTTTTACTCATAAAAGGAGAAAAGATCTTCCAACGGGAGAAGAATGTTTGCTTTGAAATTCGGCATTCGAAACTTAAAAAAAAAAAAAAAAATTACCTTGACTTCGAAAACCAATCACTGGATTCAATGGGGAATATTCAAGTTCAAGTACCTAAGCAACCAAGCACTCGGACCGTACCTTTTTTTGCAGCCACAATTAGTTTTTTTTTTTTTTTCTTTTTTACTTACATTATTTTATTCGTTATAGAATCTCCCAATTTTCTTTTAACTATTATTTTGATCTTGATTTTCCTAACATCGATATTAGATGGGTCGTTTTACATGTTACCTTATGAGGTATTTAATGTTTGGGGCACCCGGTGAGGATAGACCCCACAACTCTGTAGTAATAGTCAACCTGGTGAGCTTCGTTACCCGTTAATGGCCATTTGAACATTTTTCCCGCAAGTTTTGTCAAATGAACACTTACCTGTTAAAAAAAAAAAACTTCTGAAAGACGAGAATGTTTAAACTTGAATTCTAAAGTCTCGACAATTTATGGAAACTAGAAAAGATATGGAAATCAAATGTTTTATTAATAAAGTTACAGAAGATATTGGTACCTTCTAGTAACTGACGTCGATGATTTATCTTTAATTTATATATTGTCACCAAATGTTTCACGCTACATTAAGTTTTCGTAGGTATTCGTGTTTTTTTTTTTGTTTTTTTTTTTTTTTTTTTTTTTTTGGTAAATGCTAAAGATTACCAAAAAACTAAGAAAGGACCTAACACAAAAAGAATGTAAAATGATGTTGTCAGCTATGGATTTTATTTAATAAGCAAAAATCATTGATCTTCCAACTACTAATTCCCGTCCCGTAGGAAGGATAAAGTTATCTGATCAGGTCTGTTTCTATTTTTCAAGTTAACCTCTCGTATTTTTCACTGAAACCAAAACCATGTTGGTATCTATTTGCTTAAAAAAAAAAAAAAATAAATAAAATAACATACTGCTCGGGTGGTATTGTCGTTGGGAAATTGTATGCTCCAATATGTGTGATAAATTACATAAAAACTGTTACTGTCCGAATGTTCTTTTTTCCGAGCGCTTTTGGTTACTTAGGCATGTTCAAGGATGAAATATTTTTAACTGTTAAATAAGAAATAGTTTGTTGCATTATCATAATGATTATCATATGTATTTATATGTGCAGCAAACGATTTTCATCCCTGAAAATGCCGAAATAGTCGAAAGCGCTCGGAAAAAGAATATTCGAACAGTTTTTAATTTATCATCTGAAAAGAAGAAAAATATTAGATCGCATGAGAAATTGTATATAAAAAAACTAAATCAAAACACCTTGCCTGTCGTATTCAATGAAGTGTGTTTTATTTATTTATATATATATATATATATATATATATATATATATATATATATATATATGAAGAAATATAGTTTTAAGGTGTTCTATATGGGATAAAGTGCTCAATATCAGAGCGTATGTGAACATTGAAGTCAACACTCAGAGGCGACAGGCTTGTTTAGTGCTTGATGCAATCATCAGGCGGCCTGACGATTGCGTCTGGCAGGAAACAGCCTATCGCCTCTGAGTATTGTCTTCAATGTTTACTTTTATATATATGCATTTTATTCCGCTACACACAGTCCCTGTCGCACAAGCTGCTTACTGGGTGAACCAACCTGACCTAGTGCAATAAATCTTGTTTTGGAATATGCCCCACCAAACCAGCTGATGCTATCCTGTTTGCAGGAACACGCAATGCACAAATAAATCGGTTTGTCAAAAAAAAAAAAAAAAAAAAAATTGTATTATTTTGACTATGGCATCCGGACCAAGCGTCAATTTTGCTGAATTCTTTCACCGTCGTCTTGATATTCAAAAGAGTGATATTAAAAAAAAAAAAAAAATCGATTGTTAATTATAGCGGTGCTGGTCAGGTAATTTGTTATAGTCACAATTAATAAATGACATACCAAAACGAGCAAAAATCTAGTCCTCAACGTACTACTCCCATCTTCTCAATCATGGTATTCTCTATTCATCTGGGTCCCCAGAAATACACTACGAATTCTTACTAGCAATTTTTAAAATTACTAGTAAGAATTCGTAGTGTATTAAATTTGAACAGATATTACTTTTTGACCGACTCGCATAGTAAATAAGATTTCTATAATTACACTTTCGCAATGAAGTTTTTGTATGTAAAGGCCCGTGGAAGTTAATTTTTTTCCTGTGGTTGATTGTCATAAACAGTCCTTTGAATGGTTTGTAGAGGGCATACTGAGGTACAGAGCAAAAACACTGTATAACCTACTTAACGTGCTTGTGTAAATGGTTGACAAAAGATCTAGGGGAGATAGTAAAAAAGAACAAAGTTTAGTAAGAGCTCCAAAAGACAGGAAATTGTGGAGAGCCATGATCGCCAACGTTTGGAAGGGACACGGCACATAGACTAAAACTGTTTGCACACAGCAAATAATTATTTAACATGAATGAGTTGCTTCCCTTGGACTACTGAAAATCATATAATTCCACGCCTCATTTTATGTAGATTGCTTGTGCGTTCATAGGCGTTAATTGCAAACATATGCATGCTTATGCATATACACAAAACTCACAGTGATATGAAAAACACACATTCCTCTATGTACACATATACATATGCACAAACATATTTTCAAACACCGTCCAGGTTATATAAACTACATCCGGCAGCATCGTCTCTGATCGGGGTTGGGGTGAGGATCCTGGAATAACTTAATAATTGCTGTTATTCCCAGGTCCTTCCTGACCCGGGGTGAGGTAGCACATGTTAGGGTTCCAGCTAGTGCCGCCATCAACTGAGATTAAAAGATTATGAAAGTATAAAAAATACATTTTTATAGTATTAGGTTGGTGCAAAAATAATGTCGTTTTCTCACATAGTAACATATGTGAGAAAACAACATTATTTTTGCACCAACCTAATAAAAATACCAACAGTAGATTTTAATATAAAAAAAACAAAAAACCAAAGCTCCCAAGAAAATTAAATTTCGGTATTAAATGACCCATAAAGAGTTGATATGTCGTTAAACAAACCAACCAACAAATATTCACACACACACACACACACACCATAACGAAAATACACGCATACATCAAGATGTATGCGATGATAAGCAAGCCAGTGTAGTAAGATTAATTTTTAGTAAGTACTCCACAATTATGGTTCTGTTACAGAATTAATTTATTACTAATTAATTACAAGTCGCCCATCGTAAAGCCTTAGTCTTTCAGAACATTGCTAGTATAATTAGTATTTTTTTTCTTTCTGGGCCAGGAAAGTTGTCTGTTGTTGGTCTCCCTTAACATAATGTGGCGATTTCTCGCCGAATTCGTGGTTGGTACCCAGGCGCTCTGGCCACAAAGGCCAGGACGCCTAGACGGACTGCGTATTAAGTTACGTCTCCATTTTGTTTTGTTTTTTTGTCTGCCAACTGGACGCGACTTAGGGCTGTCTTTTTTTCTACTTTTATTCTGGCTTCCTGCGCATTTTCGACTCTCGGCATTCTGTCCCCACTTGTTGCCTGCACGTCGTCCATAAGCTTTCCCGTAGACTACGGTTATAATTACTACGGGAGGTTGCAACATCGGACTCGACCAGCAGATACGCAACGCCAGCATCGGACATTCGATATGCCCAACAACATCACAACACCAGCTTTCCGGCACTGACCAAATAGCATCGCCGATACCATTCCTGCCCAACACGTCCAGTCCGAAGCTCGACCAGCCAACCAGCAGCGATCACCTGCAGCGACCAGCGATCGTCGAGTAACGACACGCAGCGATCACCTTCCATTAAATTCGACTTAAACCTTTCCCGTAATACTATCGGTCATAATAACTACGGGAGGTTTCGACACCAAGCTCGACCAACATGTACGCAACACCTGAACATTAACGATCCAATCGTCGACACGACCGGAATGACTGCATCTCAAATTCCAACCGTCGACACGACCGGAACGACGCCATTTCAACTTGCATCGTTGACACGAGCGGAACGTCTGTATCTCAACGTTCTCAACGTCGACAGGAACGACTGCATCTAAATCTTCCAACCGTCGACACGACCGGAACGATTGCATCTCAACCTGCTAACCGTCGACACGACCGGAACGACCGCATCTCAACGTCCCAACCGTCGACACTACCGGAACGATTACATCTCACTGTCCCAACCGACACGACCGCATCTCACATTCCAACCGTCGACACGTCCGGAACGACTGCATCTCAAATTACAATCGCCGGAACGACCAAATCTCAACTTACAATCGTTGACACGACCGGAACTATCGCATTTCAACGTTCCAACCGTCGACACGAGCAGAACGACTGCATTTCAACATACCAATAGTCGACATGACTGGAACGACCGCATCTCAACTGCCACCTATCGGCACGACCGGAAAAAATGCACCTCCACTCCAACCATTGACACGACCAGTCCGACCACCTTTCAAATACCAGATCATCTAACGCATGGCTTCTGCTTTGTAAATAAATTTAGCATTAATCATACATATCCTCGTTCTGTTGTCCATTTTGATTCACCTGTCAGATATCCGTCTTTAATTCAAAAATGTTAGCGGACCCCTTGTGACCTCATATCGATTCGGGGGAGCTCTGGCCGTTTTCATATCGCGTCCCCACCAGGGTGTCCGCTACAATTTCTTTTCAACATCAATGATTATCTAACTGGGACGCTGTTTTTTTTAAAAATCAATACACCCCAAGTAAGGTGACAATTCCATTAAGACGGAAGAGGCTACTGGGAGTGAAATAGAACGAGGAAACTTCAGAAGGGATTCGAAGCCCAATCCTCAACTGGAAACAAGGGATAAACCTCTACTCTCATTCAAAAGGTCAGGGTGTTAACCTGACGATAGACAGGTTAACATTCCCCCTTGACCTATTAATTAACACTTTAATATGCTATTCATATTAAAGTAGTAATACTTTAATAGGAAACTTGTGAAGTAATACTTCTACTTCGAAAAGTATTAGGTTGGTGCAAAAATAATGACGTAACAATGTCGTTTTTAACGTCAAAAAACGACATTATTACGTCATTATTTTTGCACCAACCTAATATATTTCAGAGTTTCTTTTTGTGGCTTTATGAAGACCATTTTGCTCACTATAAAACTTTGTAATTGTTGGGGTTACTATCTATATTCAGCAATTTTCACAAGGGCACAATAGTTCGGTCACTGGTTAAAAAATATAATTAGCTTAGAAGAAGAAATAATAATAATAATAATAATATCATCATCATCATCATCTAAATCTTCACTGGTGTTTCAGCAGGGAATATAGCTTTCATGTAAATAAAAGATGGTATCACCATAAACAGATATTCAAATACAAACCTACCATGTGAAAGTCTCGGTCTGATGAGTCTATTTAATAACATGACTCAATTTTTCCGGTTGATATTTTGGTTTTGTAGCAATTGGCGGTGTTGGGCGAACCTACCCCTTGTGCAGCCTATTCAAATGTTCAATTTCCTTTTCTCCTGTACTAAATTTGTCATAACTGAGCCATATGTGGAGGCATTTGAAATGTTTAGTATTTACTAATTCAACATCCTGATTTTTTATGATGGATTTCAGTCCAATTCCAGATTATAGTTTCTGTTTCAGAAATATTTATCTTGAGTCCTATTTCTTGGAACACTTTGTAGAGGATATTGATTTTCTGTTCCAGACCATTCTTATCTGAACTATGAATCAGCATAGGCGACCTCATCATGATCATCGGTACATTGGCCTCGGGAGGGAAAACAGGATCGTTGTCAAAAGAAACTGTTATCATGTTGATGTGGCATGTCAAGAAGATGAAAATCTTGTTAAAAAGCTCAGAGGAACTAAGTAGATATGCAGATCTACGCACTGGCGTAGAACGTTTGTGGGTTGTCGATACAACCAAAGGTCTAATTATCATTGATACGTTGGGCTCCATTTCCAGAACTTTGATAAGTAACATGGAAATAGTTTACATCAAGCCTCATGTACCAACTCTGCAGAAATCGGCATTTCTTGGAACTGCCAACAAAAGTGCTCTTTCTATCTGAGGACAAAGTCTCTTGAAGGCGAGAATCAATAATATAAGATCGCCAGAATAATTTAATACTGTACAAAGAAATAATGATAATAATAATAGTACTAGTAATAATAGTAGTAGTAGTAGTAGTAGTAGTAATAATAATAATTAATAGAAAAACTATTACCACTCAAATAGTTTTAATCCAGAAGAATTCTACAAGAATTAACACTATTAGACCATATACATAGGAGCTAGACATTAAATGTAGACTATATGGCGAGAGAAAGGGACTAAAGGAAGAAAGAGAGATGAAAGAAATATAATGAAACTAAGAGGAGAGAGAGAGAGGAGAAAAAGAGCGAGATAGAGTAGGGAGAAAAGAAAAAGATAAAGGAGAATGAGAGAGCGAAGATACCGTCAACCGTGGAATGTAGCAAGATAGCTAAGAAAGAATGAAAAAATGTCGGTATGACTGTGAAAATGGTGAAGGGTTGAAAAGTATGCAAAACGGCATATCTAAACCAAAGTATATATCAGTATCAGCATTTTTTTTTTTTTTTACACTTCAGACGGAACATCCAATCAAATACAGGCCCAAACCCCAGAAAACCAGTCATTGTAAACAAGAAGAAAATTTCTGAAGGAATCAATGTCGCTTTTCCAGAAGATCACAAAGTAAAATTGACCAAAAGAGCTTACCTTCACAGTTGTCATATTTGGAGATTGGTTTTGATTTCCTTATCGTATTACGAGGTTCAATGTGGACATTTTTAGTTTTGGTTTCCTTGTAGGAACACATGACATTGTTATCAATAACCGATTGATACAAAAACAAGGAAGAGGATGAGCATTTATTTATTACGTACTTTTGTATTATTTATTATTGATTATTTTTTAGTATTATTCATTTATTTATGTAGTTTATTTAGTATCATGGTTTATATTGAGTTAGAGATTTTATCTATTTATTATACTCATCAACTGTTTGTTGATGAGTATAATTGTATTATATTTATATTACAATAATGTATTATATCAATTGGCTTGTACTGCATATATTAAATGTAACGTAAATAATTCTTTCTTCTTGTGGCGATCATAGATTTCCACAACTTCTTGTCCTTTGTAGATCTTTCTTGTAGTGTTTGTTTTTTTAAATTATATCTTTTAATTCATGTACTGCTAACCATTTATACAGGTTCGTTAGGTAGGTTATTCTCTGCTTTCATTTGTCCTTCTTGTCTTCAATATGTCATGGGAGTATTACATTTTTCAAACCCACTTTTCTCGTTATGTGCCCTATAAATTTCAATTGTCTCTTTCTGATATTAAGTATGAGTGTCCTTTTTGTTTCCATGTTCTATAAAACTTCGTCGTTGCTCACATGTTTAGCCCATGGCATTCTCAGTATTCTTCTGTAGGACCACTTTTCTGTTACTTGTGTCTTCATCTTTGAAGAGATTGTCCAACATTCACTGTTATATAGGCGGACTACTATTATGCAACAGATTAGAATGAAATTTAAATACATTAGATTTACTAATTTCTTTATATATTTGACATAAGTGAACGATCTTTAGTGATTTATTTATAATTTAGTACTTTTTTAAAAAACTTTGTTTTATATTTGATAAAGAAAAGGAAAACGTAATTATTGCTTTTGGAGGAGAGGCGTGTCTAATTCTAACGCTTACTTCTAATGTTAACTATAACTGCTTTTATTTTTATTTATTTAAAAAAAAAAAAACAACTTTATTTTTCGAATTTATATGCTACTAAACAATGTTATGATAAGTAATTTTCGTGGAGTCTATGAAATACTAAATTAGGAACTGTCACGTGATAACTGCCCTGGATGAAGACATGTGAGCCTCTCTGAACCTTGATCAGTAATCCACATAGTGATGATGCCTAGATAAAAAAAAATAGTGAAGTCCGCCTTATAAGAACCTACCACGATGAGCCAAAGAAATATCAAGATAGAATTTAGCACAGTATAACTCACCCACCTCTTAGTCTTGGTTGGCAGCCCACATAGTGTTATAGTGTTACGAGAAAACACTAGTCAAAAAAATACCTAAAGCAGATCAGCTAATTTATGAGAATGATGCAAATGATCACCGACAGTATTAATGGGGCTGGAACTGACAGAGGTGAAGGTCCCTCGTCCGGTAGGTATGGGGTTAGGGGCACAACAGATTCCAGTTGACCGTTATCCTGCGGCTGACCCCGCCCTGGGTATGATGATAAACTACATCCGCGTCCTGAGTAAGACGATAAACTACATCCAACAGCAAGGTCTCTGTTCAAGAGGTTTTGAGGAGCGTGGAACCACCTCCTAATTGCTGGTGTTCCCAGGTCCACCCTGACCCGGGGTGGTAGCACCTGTTAGGGTCCCAGCTATGGGCAAATGAGTTGACATCCAAACTGGGATCAAAACACTATGAAAGTGTAAAAATAGGTTTTAATACATACCAGAAATATTAAAAAAAAAAAATTATCACCAATACATTAGTAGAAAAAAAAGATATTACGAACTATAGTTTATTTTGAAGAAAATATTACCAGCAATAAAAAATTTGTCGGCATTAAATAACCGATTGAGGTTGATATGCCGTAAACCAAGCCAAACCAAACCTGCGGCTGACCAAGAAACATCATTAAGTGACGAAAGTGGTTGAAGTTAAGAGTATGAAATTTAAATTTTATTCAATTTAAATATTTTATTGCCAAATGTCACGTGTTTTAATTGATAAACACCGAAAAGTTGTTGCTCTGTATATGGAGGTTAAATGGAAACTACCTTTAGAAAAATATCCCGCTGCAGTTTGTAACAAATTTGTAAATGATATTCAGTAGGAAAAGTTTTGACAGCTAAAGAATCTCGTTATAAAAGTAAATTTTTTTTTTTTTTAGAACGACAATTATTTATTGAAAAAAGTTTATTATTTATTTAAAATTTATTGAAAAGTGTATGAAATCACAATTGAATGCCTTGAGAAGGCTAATTTAGTTCCCGGTTCTGGAGTAGGAAAAAAGGACTTTAGCTTCCTGGTCGGAGGAAGTCATGTTCATGATTGATGTTCATGTCGGAAAATGGATTGATGAACCAGGTAAAGGTGATACCAAACAAAGGATAACTAAGTTGTACGGATTAGTAAAACAGTTGTCAATGAAGCAAGAAATAACGAGATCTTGACAATGAAATCGTTCAACAACATAAGTTACAAGTAAACGAACATGTTTGTTAATGAAATTAACCCTGGTAGTCAGGGCTGTTTTAACAGCATTATGTGTAGACCAGTGTTCTGGGGCCCTTACGACAACAACTCATAAGAATAAAAAGTAAATGGTCGATAATATTAAACATATATTTATTTTATTGGCACTTCAACAAAACACTTAAAACATTAAAACAGGCTGTATAGCAGCAACTAGTCAACATAAACATTTGAACAATACACAAGGCTTGAAATACACAATAATAAGCCACAGATTAGATGGCAAACTATGAAATTACTACGAACTTCTTATAACAAGCATTTGCGACATTTCTTTTCAGAGAATTGCTTTATTATTAGCTTAAAGTCATGGTCTTCAGGAATAGGATGTCGTTTTCCATGCACATTAGGGAAAATTAGTTCAAACAATGCTGCCCTATTGTGCTACGAAGCAGATTTGAAAGGGAACGTTTTCCTGTACAGTTGGTCCCCATTATCCACTAAGATCTATCTTAGTAGCATAGCTAGGGTGTCTAGCACTGATCTATTAGGTTGGTGCAAAAATAATGACGGTTTTTGACGTTAAAAAATACGTCAAAAACCGTCATTGTTTTTGCACCAACCTAATAGATTCGTCTTTGGTCTACAAGACTACATTCAAAATTTTTCTCACTTGCACAATTTAAAAGCTTATCCATTCATATATTCACAAACTATCAGTATCTGGTAATTAGTACTGCATCATAAATTCATAATCTTAAATAACTACTACATCCTTACGTTACAAGTGTTCAATGTTGTGATTGAATCTCAGGTTCAATCACTAATCACAGGCTGCTGCTGCTGCTGAGTTTGAACGCCGTATAGGAGCTGCAAGGTTTGCACTCGAGCGTCTCAAGCGGTCACTATGGGGGCGACAGGAGATTTCCATGGCTACGAAGGGGCGCATCTATCAGGCTATTGTTCGGACTATCCTTCTCTTTGGCTGCGAAACGTGGGCACTTAGAGCGGTTGACCTACGAAGGCTTGAAGTGTTCGACAACGATTGCCTTCGCTGCATTCTACGATGCTGCCGGATCGATCATGTGCCCAAAGCCACTCTACGTCGTCGCCTGAGTCTCTCTTCCGCCCGTCCTGCTCCAGCGTCGTCTCCGATGGTTCGGGCACGCAACTCGACGACCGGAGGGAGAGCTCATCCGCGATATACTTCTCCCTCCTTCTCTTCCTGGCTGGCGAAAACGTGTCTGTGGGCAGCTGAGGACGTGGGCTAGCACAATCAAGGATGACCTAGCAGTACTATCGAGTCCACAAGTAGTTGGTCTTCGACCATTTCGTGTGACCTGGCTCAGTATCGGCGAGCGTGGGCAGCGATAGTCCGTGATGCTGTACTTACTCGGGAGGAAGCCGGTTCAACTCGACCAGGGTGAAAACCGATACAAGTCAATCACTAATAATCTATGCATAACCCTGGGTTCATATGCAATGTAAGGATGTCATTGCTATTAATAATACTACAGTAGATTTAATTTTACTTCTCCTTTTTTCATTTTTGCATTAATATTCAAATCAAAATATGTAGCTAGATACAATAACTGATTTGTTTTAAGTGGGATTAAATTGGATGAAGAAAAGAAATTCTTCAATAGAAAACGATATTTTTAAACAAATAAAAAGTCAGTTTTATGAAAAAATATATGAAGAGAAATATGAATTACTTTCTTTGTTGTTGTAAAATGAACATCGAATGAGAAATTATTTGTTTTAGTTAAGGCAGCTGAATTGCTATTTTTTTTTAAATGAACATGGAAGTTTAGAACGTCACGGTTGCGACAATTAAAAAGACGAGAGAGAAGTGAAAGAAGAGGAGAATAAAGTAATACTATCAAAGCTAGAGTTTTATAAAATAAAAATAATTTATTTACAAAAATATAAATATATTACATTAAAACATTCAAAACAAAGAATTAAAAATGAAACCAAAGAAAAAAAAAGATAATATTGTCTCCAACAAACGTCAACAGTAGTCTTGGTCACAAATAATAAAGGAGAGAAATGAGACTTTTTTCAGGCGAGTCTGTGCGAAGACTGATCGTCAGGGTCAGTTCTTTGATATTTTCCGTGCAAGTGAACTGAACTGACGAGACAAACCAGCGCTCCCGTGTGTATAGGAGGGCAGCCTCTTTGAAGAATGTCTTCGCCATTTACGGTGTCTTCTAGGTCAAAAGAGAACATTCTCTCAATTTCTTTTTTATTCCAGAACCAATTCAAACAAAATGGATCTTTCTGTTATGACAAATTTTCATCAATCGCAATATTTGTCTTAGTAATTTCTATTTTTATTATTTTTTAAAAAGAGGCTTCTGTAACACAAATCACTTAACAATATTAGCATGGGGCCCTTATGCTCGTGAGCCTCCAGGTAAGTGCCATCTGCTCTGCTGGTAGTTGTTAACAAACCAGATTTGCCAGATTATGGTTCTGTCAGCGGACTACAGGATGAAGACAAAAAAGCAAAGAAAATTGAAACCCATAATTAAAAGAAAAATTTGTAGTTCCAGCGAATCATTTATTTCATGGAAATATTTCGACTAGATGTTGCTAGCCTTGGTCACTCCTTTAATTTGAGTAAAACAGTGCAAAGAAACTAGAAACGTTACGAATTCAAATCACGGGAAAAAACCGAGTTGATGACGTTTACAATTCGTAAACATTTCTAGTTTCTTTGCACTGTTTTTACTTAAAGGAGTGACCAAGACTAGCAACAGCTCGTCGAAATATTTTACTTAAACGATTCGTTGGAACTACAAGTTTTTCTTTTAATTATGCAACTACCAACGGAGATAAGCATCCTACATTTAAAATTGAAACCCATTAGGACCTCTTCTGGGAACTTAGAAAGTATTGAAGCATAGATGTTAAGGTCTTTCTCATAATATTTGACCCACTTGGAACAGTGGCAAATACACTAAAAGCAAGAATAAATCAATTAGGAATTTGAGGAAGAGTTGCGAAAGCCCATATTTCGGTGATGCTGGAATCTGCATGGATAATAAAAAAAATGCGGCAACTGTTATCACAGTTTTCAGTTATAACTTCCTGACATATGGCGGGAAAATTCAAATGTCCCGAATAATAAATATTAGGTTGGTGCAAAAATAATGACGTAAGAATGTCGTTTTTTGACGTATTTTTTAACGTCAAAAAAACGACATTATTACGTCATTATTTTTGCACCAACCTAATATAAAGAATGCGAAACAGAAAAAAAAATCGATAATTACATTTTATATCTGATTTCTGAGATCAGCAGTGATCATGATTTGCAGTCAGATTAACGTCTTCATCTTTTTTGTTGTTATCACGTTTCGGTCATTGTGCTCTTCTTCAGGCGTCTGTTGATTCGGTTAACCTTCAGAGAATTTCGAACTGTTTTTAATTTAAGGATATAGATTGTCCTCGTTCCGCTGTTCACCATGTCTAGGGATATCTCGGATGTTATTTTTTTGTTTTTTTTTAAATACTATTGTTAAGTCTTGTTTACACTGAATCTTAGTCTGTACTCAGCCCGGGGATTGAATTCACAATTACTCTACAACCAAATTCATGAACCAAAGCTTGGACGGGATAATAACGAAGAAAATTAAAAGCGTTGGTTCTTGAATTTGATGGCATAGTAATTATGAATTCAATCCCTGGCACAGGCTAAGACCCAGTGTAACCTCGACTAGAAATAACCAAACAGAACTAAGAAAAAAAAAATAAAAAGAACAAAATAAGATTTCTCTAGATTTGAACATATTGATTAAATAAAGAGTTCAGTTTGAAATTCCCTAAAAGTTACCCGGATGCTTAATCACCTAAGAAGGATGGAGGACACAACAGACGTAACATTATGATGAGAACGTTGGTAATGGTAATATTAGCCGTTTCCTTATAAGGAAACATTTGATATTCACTGACCGAGCATCCATTACTACTTTCGGTTGAAATTTATAAAATCTTTCTCTTATAATTTTTTTTCTCAGAAAAATAGGTTTCTCAAGTCAGTAGCTGTTATTGCTCTTTCCAGTACTGATGAGGTTTCCTTCCTAACCTTTTGTTTGAAGTAGTGTGGAATGTCAACATCTTGATTATGTCATTCCGTCGGTAAATGGTGCAAATAATGATAATTATAGTATTAAAATTAATAACATTAAGTAAGAAATAGAGAACTCAAGAAAACAGAAACTGCTTTCTACATTGACGGAAAATAAAATTGCAACACTCTTAAGGACAAAGCCAATTTTAACCTGAATATAGTATGTGCATACTAAGGAATGATATATATTTTGATAAAGCATTCAAAAGTCTCCGACCATCTTATCACGTAGTAATAGTGATATCAGTATACCACCTGTGTATGATTCAATCTGTGACACATACTTCGAAAAAGCTCAGATTGATGGAAGAGTCCTAGTGTGAGGTTTCGAAGTTGGAAACAGTGATCAAATGAACATTCCTACATCTGTAGACCAGGTTCTGGACGGCTGCGTAGTATAGATACTTGACGCATTGTAAGGACAGCAGTGGCCGACTGTATTGCATCCATAGCAGGGATCAGAGTAAATATTGGCTCCAGGAGTATTATTTTTCGTCAATGTATCTTGAAAAAAGATAGGAAATAGCGGTACACATCAATTTTAAGCTGACGCAGAGCAAGTACAAAAATAAACACTAATTCGAAATTAATGCCTTTTGCGAGTCAGTATACAAATTCAGAGTGTTAACTTTTCCCAAAAGGTATCGACCAATTCGGCTTGCAGACGCTGTTCATATTCCTTAAACTTTTGGATATCGACTCGTATGTGTAAAGATTTGCATTTGCCCCTGAATGTTCATATTCAGGAAATAGCTTTGTAAAGTGCCATTGTCTAATTCAGTTGCCTTTCAGAAAGCTGGAAAAGATACTAGCAATAATGTCCTTCCCGAGAAGAGCGATACCTGCCGCAGTTGAATGACACGCGCGGTGAAAAGCTGCGATAAACCTCTTAGTCGGTGAGCGCATCGATGTCCCTGACAGTGAAATCATTAGGAGTAGAAGGCTGTCGTCGTCGGCAAGTAGGATCTTTATTTCAATAACCGGAGTAAAAATAGCTTTTGCGATCTCAGCTGTAAAGAAGCAGGAGGTTAGTAGAATGAATTACTGAATGAATCAGGGCTTGAAACGGAGAATCGGGTAGGAAGAGCGATCAAATGAACTTTCTCATTTGGGAACGGATAAATAGACATGGCCGTAAACAAATTCACTGTGGCATTAATTAAATCCGTTCGGTTTTATTTTTTGTTCAAGACTGACCTTTGAACGTCACTTTTTCAGCTGCAGAAATATATCACACACTAATCTTCCACAAGATAGTCTACAGTCAAAAATTCATGTCTCTTAGCTTGTGTCCTTCAAAGAAAAGTGTACTGAACTGTTATGTAATATCAAGCCATCTATATTGCAATGACTGTTGGGCAATTTCCTCATAGCATTGAAAACAGATACAACTGTTACAGTCAGTGACATACTGTGTACCGCTCGGAGCAGTCCTTGATTTTGCGGCTACCTGTCCCCACAAAAATACATATTGCACAGTGACTCACTAAAAAAAAAAAAAAAACTAGTTTGTGTATCATTATAATATTACTTTCATATACACAAATATAGTGTAGCGAGAGACAAAAAAAAATCTCCCCTTGAGCCAAACAAACAGCAATAAAAATTATAAATATTCACGAAAATAGAAAACAGTTACGTGACCAGACTAGACCCGCACGAGACATCGTTAGGCGGGAAAGCAAATCTTGCTCTTGAAAATTAAGGCATCAAAACGCATGCATTTTCAGACTCGTGACAAACGAACTGGATAAGTACAAAAATTCGTATTGTTTTGGTACATAGTCTTTTGAAACTAGATACATGCTAAATTTCTATTATGAATTTGACTACATACATACATACATATATATATATATATATATATATATATATATATATATATATATATATATATATGCAAGTGTTTTTATACAAAGACTTTTGCATTTTATTTGAACTTTTCGTATAATTATGTTGTCGTATGTTTCATCCACTTTTAAATGAGGTCAATGTTTGGTGACCACAAAATAAATAAAAAAAAAAAAAACAACACATTTTGATAACCACATTATTGGTGAATTCCCATACACGAACACACTCACGAACACACACACATATATATAATACACATAATACAACAACAAAAAAAAAACCCAAACAAAATGGAACAAGAGCATCATGAACCGACTGTCCAACAAATAACAATTAAGACACCTAAATCCATGCAAACTAAAATTACCAGTTGTTTCTCAATTATTGAATCTCAATCTATATAAGAAACGTAACTTCCAAAATCACCAAATTTTATAATGTTATTGCGTCTCTACCTCCGGATATAGTGGCGAAAATACCTAACCTCATTTTGGATACTCACAACTACGATGAGTTAAAAAACCTAATTGAAACACATAAACAAACGAATTCAGAACTGCTAGGTAAATCAATATTCACAATGTGAACAGGTCGACTATCAATTTACCTTCAGCAAGGTAACTTTATTTGCAACCAGTCAGTCATGTGCCATGCATGATACACGCTTTCGATACAAAGCAAAAGCGACATGGGGAAAAGTGTAAAAAATTAGGGCCATCTTTATTTCTGAAATGAAAATTACAACTTTCTATAAAGTAATTTTTCTTGCTTTTCTGTTGGCAAATTCTTCAACGACACCGCTATGAACTATTTCATCTGTCAATTGTCGCTCTTTAAGTTACTCGAAATCGAAAAGATCCTTCAACTGTCAGTACTGTCTAGACATTAAAACCAATTTTATTTCAATACAGCCTATACAAGTTTATAGTCTACAGCAGACACAAATGTGTCGCCTCCATAAATGTGCCGCCCCTATAAATATGCCGCCCAGGATTGAGCGCCCACCCTCTACGCCACTGGTTACAGTAATTAAATATATTGGCTGTTTTATTACTATTACAACCCTCACCAGTTATATAGATTATATTGAATCAATTACTAGGTTTGCTGCTAGGGAAGTTGGTTCCTTGTGTCGTTCTAGACAATTTTCCACGCCATAATCTATCTTACATATTTTTTAAAGACATTTTTTATGTTTATACGTTCTTTTTATACATACAAAGATTTAAGTAAATGCTCTGTTTATAATAAACAACATTTACCTGCATGAATGTCCGAGACATTTTCATAGAAAATATGCGTCCGTCGTCAGGAATCGAACCTGTATCCTATATAGAACCGTCATGTAAACAAATGACACATTATGAAATGGACAAAGTCCGACAATTATTTATAAACATTTTTAATGTTTATATCTATAATTTATGTTTGTATCTATAAAAAGAATGTATAAATATAAAAAAATGTCTTAAAATAATTGTCAGACTTTGTCCATTTCATAATGTGTGACGTCATTTGTTTACATTTGGATACGCATCGAGCAGATATGAATGTACGTGAGAAAATCATAGAAAATTGTAGTTTACAAACAGTAAAATCGACCTTGCTAACCGAAACGCTCCTCTGTGGCTAAATCGGTAAAAGCACGTCAGGCTATATGACGGTTCCATATAGGATACAAGTTCGATTCCTGTCGGAGGACGCATATTTTCTATGAAAATTTCTCGGACATTCAGGTAGGTAAATATTGTTAATACTGTTTATTATAAACAGAGCATTTACTTAAATATTTGTATCTATAAAAAGAACGTACAAACATAAAAAAATGTCTTAAAATAATTGTCGGACTTTGTCCATTTCATATTTATAAATCTAACATTCGTCCTTGCTTTGAATATTATTGCCACATCTGACTTGGTGATCCTGCTATATATTTAGATATTCTTGATAAAATCAATCTATAATGTTATGAGTTCTGACCTGGCATCTCAGCTTCAGTCACTTTCCCAGTATCGTAATGTAGCTTCTCTGTGCATTTTCTATAAATACTTTCGTGGTAATTGTTCTTATGAACTTTCTTGTATGTTAGCCAGACTTTATGAATTTAAGTGTGCTACTAGACTGGTAGCAAAGTGTCATCATTTTACAGTTGAAAAGACTAGATGTAACCGTAAATTCTATGCTAACAGTTTCTTCTGTCGCATTTATCGCTTGTGAGACTCACTTCCGGCTTCTTGCTTCCCAGTCAATTTTGATTTTCAAATATTTAAATGTGTGACGACTTTTTGTGGCAGAATTTGTGACGACGTTCTCCGCTCGTCCGTCGTTAACTGCTCCAGTGATGACATCTAAGGTTGATTATATCTGCATATACACCCAACTGTTCACAGGTCTGTGTTTTGGTCGTGATCGGATTCAACAAAAATAATAACGACAGTTGCTTTTAAAGCCACTGGATTTACCAACAATACGATTTTCTCACTTAACCGTGAGATTCTTCCTTCAGCTTCGAGAAGTGGATTATCTTACTAAAGATTCTACTTTTATAATTATCTAAAATCATTGACAAACTTTTATGTTTACTAATTCAAAGGCAGACTGGAGGCATAAATCTCCAAAACACTGAAACTTAAGTTGACTCAAAGATGGACTTGAGACGACATTCCTACAAAACTCAGGTAACTAAGTGGACTTAAAAGAAATTTATCTATTTATCTTTGAAAGATGTCTGAGAAATAGTATTATTACAAATGACTAGTGTTATCTTCTTAATTCTTGTTCTTTTATTATCCTCTCTCCTTATTAATAGTGTTTTTTTTTCTCATACACTCTAACACTCAGTAACCCTTTGCGTCTTAGTGGCTTTATTACCTTGCTTGGAGAGAAATGATAAAAAAAATACCATCATTGCGTGCTAATAACAAAGCCTTGGCCGACATGTCTGGAAATTTGACTGATCACACCTGTTTATTGTTTCAAATGACTGCATTTGTGTTTGCGTGAGAGAGAAAGAGAGATAGAGGATGGATGGAGGAAAACACTGTGCAAAACTCAATGATTAAGCGAGTGCAGTATACATATAAAGAAGACCGGAGAACACATCGACCAAAAACAGGAAAGATGAGAATATTCGTCCGAATATTTTTTATGAATTATGGAGACACTTTATATCAGAACTTCGGACGATGGCAGATATTTGCATAATTTTTAATCAACCTGTGAATGTCCTTTGTTGGGCGTAGGCCTTCTTGATATCTTTCCCTTTGTCGTTCATGGGGAGGAATGGGCCATTTCCTTACCACACTGATCCAGTACGTGTTGGTAGGGGCTTACAGTTTCTGGCATTCCCAATACGTCACACATCTAGGTACTAGGCTTAATGTTGCTTAACTTCGGTGATCAGACGGGAACTGGTGTTTCAACGGGATATGGCCGTAAGCATTTGCATAATTAATCTTGAATAGATTTATTTTCCTTTTTAGAATGTGCAGACTCAATATTTGAATTAATCAGAAAACTGTAAATCTTATCTATGATCTCTTTGAAACGTCATGAGTAAAACTTTATCCCATTTTTAACGTATCTGTCTATATTTCTGAGATAAGGTATTGTAATTATTTACACAATTTACAATGTTCGGACTGTTATCCTTATCTTTGTTGCCATATTCACGGTGTACACTCTTCAGGTGATAAGAATTTCGAAACGAACCCTTTATTTCGTCGACCGGGGTAGATTGTTCTAGTTCCACGTGCCACGCCTCTTCCGGATATCTCAGTATCAGTTATTTCCCTTTAACCTTTAACTCAACTCTCCAAATTTTTGTCCACTTCTGTTGTAGCCAGGTATTGAACTCACAACTCTTTGGGTCAAGTCACTGGATTACCAACGCTTTGATCCACTGGACCATGTGTCCACGTGTCGGTTCAAAATGATAATCACCTGAAGAAGGCCGGAGAGTACAACGGCCGAAAGGTTGTGAATATGGCAACAAAGATGAAGCCAACGGTCTGAGCATTGTAAATAGTGTATATTTTTGAAGTGTTAGTATCTATGAAGTGAATCATTTTTAATACCAACTTTTTATGTCTATACATTTAAAAGCTTTTCCTACGATGCGCCGCCAGGACGCTGACAATCTCCCCAATTTCCTGAAAGAGATTTATATTCTATTTCACAATTTTGTTTATTACTAATGTTAGTCAACGGATGGCGAAGTAATTCAAAGTAGAAAAAAAGTGAGGGATGGAAAAAAAATGAAAGAATTATACATCAAAGAGTCAATGGCTTACATAACTTTAATGGTAATAGTGAGATTAGCCGTTTCCTTATAAGGAAACATTTGGCATTCACTGAGTAAACAGTTAGCTTCACTCTTAGTTGAAATTTATAAAATCATTTTCTTAAAGGTTTTTTTCCTCAGGTAAATTAGTTTCTCAAGTCCATTAACTGTTATCGTTCTTTCTAGAATTGACAGCGGTTTCCTTCCTGACTTTTAGTTTGAAGTAGTGTTGATTATGTCATTATTTTCTCTTCGAGTTACATGTACTATCCATTTTAGTTTTTGCCATTGTTGAATATCTTCGAGTGATGTTGTTTCCCTTATTTGGAACAGTTCTATGGAACTCTGTAGCTCCTGTCCCCGAAATTCGATGAAAGATGGACCTACAGGGTTTATTCGCTCGAAGCTATTTTCAATTATTGATTAGGTAAGAAGAGGTTGTATACAGATTAGACATTTCTGAATGAGTTGGAAGCCATGTATGACATCTGTGTAAGAGTCATGATCTGAGGAGGAAATTTAAGAAAATGATCCGACTTTTTAGGTTTTAGGTTTTGTAGCATGTTGCAGTGTTGGGCGAAACTACCCTTAGCACAATCTATTCTATGTTCTATTTCAGTTTTCTCCTAGACTAAATTTGTTATGGCTCATCTATACACTAAGTTGTTTAAATTGTTTAGTATTTATTATTTCATATATTCATGATGAACCGATAGTATTTGCCATTCTTGCTTTCATTCCAATTCCAGATCATAATTTCTACTTTCGAAAGGTTTATCTTGAGTCCTATTTATTGGAGCAATTGGTAGGGAATATTAATTTTTAGAAGAATTTAAGATACTGTTTCCATTATTCTACAAGTTATTTGGATTGAGAACCATCATCGTTCATATTTTGAAGAGAAATGGCGAATGGACTTCACGACATTCCAATCGATATGACCTATCTTCTTGATACGATTCACAGGAATAATGACAGTGCTTCATTTTAGTATTTTAAACGTAAAATTTTACATTAATTAAAAAAAAATTGGATAGCACTCATATGCAAACCTCGACGCAGCCTCTCGGAATGTGAAATCGGCTTCGAACGTAAGTCGAGTTCCTTACATTCCCTTTCGCACAAATACCATTGAGACAGATATGAGTCTATATTTCTTCCACCTAACTATAGGTTAAATAGCAGGGCAGACTGGGATTTCTAGCTGTGGTTGACAACCATTGTAGAAGGGTAGTTCTGAATTCAAAACTCTATGTAGTCCTGGTGATGCGTGTACTATACAACCATGGAAAGGGTTATCAGTTTACCATTAACTGCAGCGCGGAGTTGGTGGACTGATGTCGACTTGTACTATGTTGTGTGCCTATGCAAAAACATATTCTTAATATTTGAAGATCATTTAAGGAAGTCAAAAGTAAATTTGCTGTATTTGAACATGATCTGCCTTCAATTTTTTTAAGAGGACGAAAACAAAATATGGCATATTTCATTGTCTCTGAGGAATATACATGATATTTTTTGACATTTCAGGCAATTAAATTCCATATCTGAGTATTCGCTAGTCAGTTCTGTCAATAAGAATTTGCGAAAAATCCGACAGTTTATTAGTGAATTTGAAGAATATCATGGTTAATAAATGTGACTGAAATTCCAACCTAACGAAAGTCACTGGAAAACAGAATCAGATACCAAAACAAGTCGTGAATTACTTGCGTAAGGATTGTCTTTTGGGGACGCGATTTCAGTTCTAAATAAATCCACTAAATACAACATCTTGTTCGCAGTTACACTCTCAGCATAATGATAGCTTAGAAACTACTGGTGAATAATTATTATAAACCTTACGCTACACCCACAGCTTTCTTGTTTCTTTCTCCGCATAAGGATGGCACCAAAGATAATGGTGAATATTGATTCTAATATTACACTATTAATCTGCTTGTTTGTATTTAAGACAGTTACGCTTGGCAAACAGGACCGGAATCGATAACCTTTTTTCAACTGACCACATGGAAGTGTCTAGCACCATTCTTTTAAAAAGGAAGGAAGACGGAAAGCAAACAAGCAAGAAAAAACAAGAAAGACAGGATAAATAGCAAACAGAAAGAAAGAAAGAAAGAAAGAAAGACAGACAGACAGAAAGAAAGAAATACACGAGAATAGAGATTATATTTCAATTTCATCTACCGAAAGGAAAGTTGGTTCTCTGGGTCGAGTCAAATTTTTTTCTCACCTGAGTCCATCCTTCAAATACTGCTGCCATATATGGTCTGGAGCCCCCGCTGTTTGTCTCAAGGTCCTCGACAAAAATCCAGAGACGGATATGCAATGTGGTTAGTCCTGCTCTGGCATCTCGCTTACAATTACTTTCCCACAGGCGTGCCGTTGCTTCCTTCTGTCTTTTCTACAAGTACTTTCACTGTAACTGCTCCGATGAGCTATTTTCGCTGGTTCCCAAACTGCATGGATTTAAGCGTGTTACTAGGTTGGCAGCTCAATCCCACCCTTTCACTGTCGAAACGGTTAAATGTAGCCGTCTCTTCTGCTCCAATAGCTTCATGTCTCGCACTTTCTCGTCTGTGGAACTCCCTTCCTCTTGCTTCTCTGACAGTTATAGTCTTCAAATATTCAAATCTAATGCCAGTCGACATCTTCTGATGCCTTGATCTAATTCCCCGTCCATCTCTTTATCCTTTCTTCAATCAAGTCTATTTACTCTTGCTCCAGCTCCCACCTTTCTTTGGGGTGAAATGCTTTAAAAAAACACCTGAGGAATTTCCTAGGGACCATTTTCTAAATATATCGTAATGTAGTCCAAGAATAGATGGAACTGATTAGAAGCAGTTCTGTTCATTGCCTCACCTCTTCTTATAAACAGAATAGAGAAATAAACAAGCACTGGTATTTAGATTAAATAAAATGGTAGAAGCGGGAGGCTTAAAAAACGGAACTTAACGAAAGAACTACAATTAGACTTAAAATAAATTCATCGCAAGCAAGGCGGCAATGCCACTAGGACGCAGGAGGGCTTACACGAAGTGAAAGAGAAAGAGAAGACTTTAGTGAAGAGAAGTGAAGAAAAGGACAATAAAAGAACAGGATTAAGTAAGACAGAAGATGACGATGGATATTGCATTTAAATTTTTGAAGATCGTAGGTGGTAGGGGAGCAAGAAATTGGAAAAAGAGTTCCACGGGCAAGAAATGCAAGACAAGAAACTATTAGAATAGAACTTACGGTTGCATTTAGCAATTTCAAAAGTAAAATGATGAGACTTAACTGCCAATCTAGTAGTATGCTTAAATTGAGGTACCAAGTAGAGCTTATTAGAATAATTGCCATAAAAATATTTATAGAAAAGACAAAGTGAATTCAGGTCACGGTACTAGGAAAGTGACCGAAGTTGGGATGCGAGGTAAGGGTTACATTACGGACCCTAACACTAACTCATGCCCCGTTGAATTAGGCTATTTATCAACAAGAGAAAGTATCTTCAATTTCTATTATTTACAATCAAAACCTCTGTAGAATTTTATCTAAATAAGATGTTGATTTAGAGTAATTGTTATATGGCATGATAATGTCAAATATGGATTTATTGTTGATCTAAACTTACAACAACTCAAATATATTACATGTGGTTAAGAGAAAAAGGGAGAAAATAACTTTAATTGGCAACTGTGATGAGATACAATGCAGTAAAAAGGTAACATTTTGCATTTTAGTATTTTTTTATTATTATTTCACCCAAAGCAAGAGCATGAAGCCACTAAGATGCAAGGGATTACTGAAACATTATCGAGAAGAAAGGACAATAAAAACAGCATTAAAAAAGACAGAAGAGGACGATTGATTCTGCCTTTAGTTTTGAAGATCATAATTGATAGTAAAGTAAGAATCCTGAAGAGAGTTCCACAGTCAAGAAGTGCAAGAAAAGAAACTGTTAGAATAGAACTTATGGTTGAATCTAGCAATTTCAACAGTAAAATAATTAACCTATTTCCAATCTAGTAGTATACTTAAACTGAGGGACCAAGGAGGAGAGCTCATTAGAAGAATTGCCATGAAAAGATTTATAGGAAAGACAGAGGGAAGCCTCGTCCCGTCGTTATGATAGTGACTGGTCGAGATGCCAGGTCAGGATCAATTGCAGACTATTCTTTGAATTTTATCACGAATCTTGAGAGATATAGCAGTAGCATCAGACCAGATATGACAGTAGTATTCAAATAAAGGGATGAATGGTAGATTTATAAATGTAAGAGAGGGATTCTTACGAGAAGAATTGTCTGGTACGACACAGCGAACCAACTTTCCTACCACTAGACCTAGCAATAGATTCAATATAATCATTCCACTCTATGTTAGTGGAAAACGTGTCTCCAAGAGGACGAAAATTTTATTTTGCTGGAGTTGAGCATCTGCCATGTTGATGTCAGACAGAAAAGGTTCTCTGTGGTGATTAAATAAAAACAGTTTTGTTTTGGAGGCGTTAATATTTACAAGCCATTCCTTGCCCCAGATTGGAGGTTCTTTTCGAGAGAAGTTACCAGTTCTACGTTGTCGGATCTGTCGCATATGCTGCTAAGACAGGAGTGAATAGTTGTGTCATATACATAGATACCTAGTTGGAGGAATGATGATATTGGGAAGATCGTTGATGAAGATAAGAAACAGCGTAGGTCCGAGGATAGAGCTCTGGAGGACCACTGCATCAATATGGAATGAACTAGAAGCGTGTCAGTTCAACGCGAACTTCATTACATGATTTGTTAAAAACGATGAGATTAGGTCAAATATTCATCCAGAGACAGCGTAGCTCTTGAGCTCGTGGAGAAGCCTAGCATGCCAAACCCTGTCGAAAGCCTTTGAAATATCTAAAGCCACAACCCAAGCTTCGCCGTTTTTATTTAAAGATTGATAAACAAATTCAGCGATGGCTGTTAAAACATCGGCAGAGAAACGGAAGCCATATTGTTTATCCGAAAGGGGGTCGTGTGAAGTAAGATGCTTAATCAATTCAGCATTGATTAGAGCTTCTAATACTTTACCAAAAAGAGGTAAGATATTAACAGGGCAATAGTTCCCCAGAGTTCTTAAAGACAGGAACTACTGAGGATGACTCCCAACAAGTTAGAAACAAGAAGGAGCGAGACATTTATTGTAAAGTTTGGAGAGAAAAAGAGTCAGTACAGGGGTACGTTTCTTTAGAAAAATTGCAAGGATATCGTCGAATCCGTATACTTTATGGGGATCTAGTTTAGAAATAATATTAGAAATCGAAGCTATGGGCATATCACTCAACAGATACTCTGTTTTGGTGGAGATGAGGCAAGGATATACCAGATGAAAGGAAAATGGAGTTGGAAGTGGAGTTCTGGGCAAAGCATCACTCTGCTTTATCTGCAGTGGATGAAAACACTTCAAATTGATTGAATAAAGGGATGGCCGAGGATTTGCTCTTCTTTAGTACACTCTTGCAGAGCCACCACCACTGTAAATTTCAATGAAATATATAAATATATGCTTTGTTTAAAATCTCCACAGGTAAAACTACATAAGAGAATGGTGATAAATCTAAACAAAATTCTGTACCTCTTTTTATCTTACTCACAGAAAAGATCCTCTCGATAGTCTTTCTGTTATATTAAGGAATAGAACAGGGGAAAAACCTAACTCGCATTCAAGCGACACCAAAAACTGATTTACGATTGTGGGCTGAAAAGTTCATAGGCTGATTATGAAGTACTAGAGCTGTGAAATCTTGCATGCATTACTCTCTCAACTCTTATTATTATTAACTACATTATTTTTCCCGGTAAACTGACAACTAACTGTTAAAAGAAGACTTCAAATGTGACTAGTAGTGAATTATCGGGAAAATGGACAAACTTTGGCAAAGTGGTGTTATTAATTATCTGCAGAAAAAGGGTTTATCACCCAAGGACATTCATGCTGACATGGTTGCTACATTAGATGATAAAGCTCCAGCGTTATCAATTACAAAAGTGGGCAGCTGCATTTAGGAGGGAAAGATAGAATTTTTTAAAGATGACCTAATTTAGGAGAGAAAGATAGAATTTTTAAAGATGACCTAAGCTCTGGACGTCATGCCACCATCGAGGAAAACATTGACCACATTAACCACATGGTGAGGGTTAATCGGCAATTGACTATAAATCAAATAGCCAATACTATTAGCATACCCCGTGAATAGGTTGAAGGGTTGAGAACATTCTGCACAAATGAACTTGGCATGACAAAGGTTTTCTGACACCTGATCAAAAGAGCAGAAAACTAATCACATCACGGGAAAATCTGAAATTGTTTGATGCAGATCCATTGTCTTTGAACGTTTTCTAATCCAAGATGAATGATGAGTTCATCACTTAGGGGCCAGAGACAATAAATGCAGTGGAAACACTTCACCTCACTTGATCCAAAGAAGGCCATGGTCATTTCATCTGCAGAGAAAGTAATGGCCTCAGTTTTTTGGAATGCAAAAGGCATTGCGTTTATCAACTATCTTCAAAAGGGCCACACCATCAATGCCAATTTGCTGAAGCAATTACAAATGGCTATCAAGACCAAACACTCAGGAGAACTGACGAAAGGGGTTTTGTTTCATCAGGACCATGTTCCAGCAATGTTCCTTGGGTGACGGTGGCTTTGAACTGGTTGGTCACCTTTCCTATTCATCTGTTCCTCAACATGGAAAAACATTGAAATGGGAATTAGTATCGCAATGATGGGGATGTCGTCATATCTGCTGTTGATGACTTTTTTAACCAACAAGATGAACAGTATTCTTTGATCAGTTATATTTCAGTTTACCTGGAAATAAAAAAAATGCAGTATTAACAAGAAGAATCGAAAACAAAGCATTTCACTGCTCTGGCATCGCTCCTTCATATTCAGCCTATGAAGTTTTCAGCTCAACCTCGTAGAAAACTGTAAATATCAAAAAGGGATAAAAAAAAATTGAAAAAAAAAATCCCCAAAAAAACAACATTCTTTTGTCCTTTTTGAAATCTTAGCAATATTTACATTTCTACATCTTCGCGTTGTAAATGATTTGGTTGGTTGATTTTATAGCAGCTCCAGCCTTGTAGCTATTTAATCCCCAAATTTTGTATGGCGTACCCAGTGAGGCTCTAACACAATACGCTGTTTTAATAGTCGACCAGACTAGCCATACTAAACATTACCTTATGCTTCGCATCGTGTGAAGCAGGTTGTTGTAGCAGTAGTAGTAGTATTGGTAGTAGTTATAATATCTGTGGGCGAATCTCATATTAGTTAATGCATGAAATGAAGCAGCCAATTTGTCTGAAAATTTGGGAGGATTTATTAATATTCAATTAATGTTTTTTTGCTTTTATTATTATCTTAAAATATTCACACTAAAACAACATCTACTTATGATAAAGCCATGAGCAAACTTTGCATCGTCTCTGTATCAATTATATGGAATCGTTCAGAAAATATCTCGTTGCAACAATGATCTGGAATTGGAATGAAAGCAATGATGGCGCATACCCTGAATCCATCATAAGAATTCAGAATATGGAATTAATAAATTCTAAACACTTTAAATGCCTCGGTGTATGGAGTAGATATTAAAAAAATAATATAGGAGATAAGGGAATTGAACACAGAATGTTTTGTGCTAAGGGGTACTGCACTGAAAGATGTTTCAAAACAAAAGTATTGACATGAAAACTAGTCATGACCTTAAATAGCCTCGTCAAATCTAGTCACTCATATGGATGTAATGCATGACATTCAAGGCTTATGACCACATCACATTGAAATACATGTTCCTGTACGATTACAAAAGTTAAGCAACATTGAGACTGGTCAGTACCTAGATTGGTGACCGTTTGGAAATACCAGGTGCTGTAAGCTTTGGATTTTCCGGTGGTGTAATGGTTAATGGCTTAGCAGAATTCCAATTCCAGTTGGGTTCATTATATTCACTTACGCGCATATACCCTTGGGAAAGGTATGAATCCACCTGTTCTTCCCCCAGCTGTGGGTTAATTACTAGGACTTGTATCACTAAATCATTATTATCTCCCAAAATAAAATAAAAATAGTGTACAAACTATTTAGAGTTCGGCATTAAATAACCTAAAATGCAGCAATCAACAATATCTAAATTATTATCTATATACAGCCATTTTTTTTTTCAGATCAATGATTAAAATGGCTTGGAACGAATGAATGCTCTAGGTGTTAATGAAAACAATATTTCACCAGATCCTATAGACTGGCGCTACAGAATCACAAACAAATGTTGGATATCGGTTGAGGAACGATCTTTGGCCTTATTTCCACTGCATCAGTATGTAAGCGGAAATCGGAACTGGTTGTAGCATAAACAGGCAATGCACCCGGTGGCTATAATAAACAGTACGTACAGGTGTCCTAAGCCTTGAATAAACAGGGTTTTCTACATTACCTTAAACAAAAGGTCTGAAAGGAAACTGCCATCAATACAAGAAAGAGCGATAACAATTAATAGACTCGAGAAACCTACTTTCTTGAAAAATTGTTATGAGAAAAATTAATAAGTTTCCACCAACAGTTTCTATTTATTTACTGTTTTCCCTATGCAGAATATTTCTTTCCTTCTTTATTTCTTCCTTTGATGTTATTTGATTCTTATCGTCTTAGTTCATCTCTTTTTCATTGCAGCTATTTGATTCTTTCTTTTTTCTTTGATGCTATTTGATCCTTACATTATTTTAGTTCATTTCTTTTTCTTAGCAGCTATTTGATTCTTTCTTTGCTTCTATTTGATCCGTCCTTTCTTTTAGTTCATTTCCTTTTCTTTGCAACTATTTGATTCTTTCTTTCTTTCTTTCTTTCTTTCTTTCTTTCTTTCTTTCTTTGCTTCTATTTGATCCGTCCCTTCTTTTAGTTCATTTCCTTTTCTTTGCAACTATTTGATTCTTTCTTTCTTTCTTTCTTTCTTTCTTTCTTTCTTTCTTTCTTTCTTTGCTTCTATTTGATCCGTCCCTTCTTTTAGTTCATTTCCTTTTCTTTGCAACTATTTGATTCTTTCTTTCTTTCTTTCTTTCTTTCTTTCTTTCTTTCTTTCTTTCTTTCTTTCTTTCTTTCTTTGCTTCTATTTGATCCGTGCCTTCTTTTAGTTCATTTCCTTTTCTTTGCAACTATTTGATTCATTCTTTCTTTCTTTCTTTCTTTCTTTCTTTCTTTCTTTCTTTCTTTGCTTCTATTTGATCCGTCCCTTCTTTTAGTTCATTTCCTTTTCTTTGCAACTATTTGATTCTTTCTTTCTTTCTTTCTTTCTTTCTTTCTTTCTTTCTTTCTTTCTTTCTTTCTTTCTTTGCTTCTATTTGATCCGTGCCTTCTTTTAGTTCATTTCCTTTTCTTTGCAACTATTTGATTCATTCTTTCTTTCTTTCTTTCTTTCGTTGAAATTTTCGACCTCTACTACACTATTCCCTACTTTTTTTTATATAGAGGAAATCATTCCAACACTCTCGGCAGAGTCTTGGAACCTCTAATAAACCCGGACCCTATATATACCACGTTTTGCTTTCACAAGCATACACGCGGATGATATAAATTGAAATTATAAATTAGGCCCAATAATTGATCAACAAAAATAACTAATAATAAATCAAAACAATCATAACAACGTCTATGAAAGAGATTTCGTTCTTACCATAGTGCGAGAATCCATTTTTTTTCTTTCCTTTTAAATCGAGAAGCTTCACATTTTTACTCAATGGACGCCCTTGGTGTTTTTGTTTTCTTTTGCATATGCGAATTGTCAGCATCACGTGACTTGCAATTTGAGGCCATCATTAAGTGAAACTCATGAATTATTTCTTCTGCTGACTGTGAGAAACTGAAACAGTGGAAAAGCGGAGACGTGTAATTATTTTTAAAAGAGAAAGTATAGAGTAGCAAGAGAAAAAAAAAAGAAAAAAAAAGAAAGAAATATAGAAAGAGCGACAACGAGAATAATAATAATAATAATAATAATACTAATAATAAATTAAGAACAAATACACTTTAATATTTTCTCGTGATATGTATAATACAGATGTTGGTTGGTCCGCGCCACTCACAGCTTACTTCAATTTACGTACGCCCGTTTTAATTAAGATACACAGAATGACTTATATTCACTTGGGAAAAGTAAATACCAAACTAGAATGAAACCATAAAAGAAACAATAAAATAAATAAAGAAAAGAAAAAAAAAGAAGCAAAAGAAATCGGATGGAATATTTAATTAAAATTTGCGGAGATGAAATATCCGACAAAATTGATGAGAAAAAATCACTAATATCAGAATACAATCAAATCAGATGAAAACGTGAACTTATTTCTTTCTTTATAGAACGCGAATCAGCTTGAATAAAAATAGTTTTAAGGATACCTGACCTCAAGTGAAACTTGTACTTACGATCAATCGTTAAAGATGCAGGTAAAATGGTCGGCTCCCTGTATCGCTCCAGTAAGTACCTGACTCATCATGCTATCCTTTACCTTTACAAGAGACAGATCAAGCCGAAAATGGAGTACTGTTGTTATATTTGGGCAGGAGCTGTCCACTCCTCACTTTCCAGTCTTGATAGAGTACAAAACGTTTCCGAGTCCTTGTGGGAGATTAAACCCCACCCTCCGACCTCTCTCTCTCTCTCTCACAGGCAGGATGTGGCGAGACCCTCACTGCTTTATCTCTACTTCCATGGAAAATGTTCGGAAGATCTATATTCCTGGGTTCTGCCAAGTCTAACCTTCACGGCTAGGACCCACCATGTCACATTCCATCCGTGTTCCACCAGGGATAAGTAAGTTCCACCCCGAACAGCCCCTTCTCGAGAACCACTGTTCTGTGGAACAGACTCCCAAGGGGATGTTTCTCCGATTACTACAGTCTTTACCTGTTCAAGTTAAAAGCCAATCGTTATCTTTCCGTCCTATCCATATTAACTAGCCCTTATCATAACTCTCTACCTTGAGTGGTCCCTGGGCCTTATACAAAGTAAAAAAAAAAAAAAAAAAAAACGAAAAAGGAAGTTTTGTTGTCTTGCTGTTGTCATAATTATTACCATAGAAAATATTTCTACAAACACTGATTTGATTTGACTTGATTTGAATTTAAATTTTGACCGGTTTTTCCTGTCGAGAGGAAATCGAATCAATCGGGCAAACTTTCCATTCGCATTCAGATTACACTTTTTCTCTTCACGTTTTCACGCAGTAGACAAAAGAAACAAATTAAGTTCTAACTCAATGAAGCTCTAAGGAATATGGTTGATTCGTAGGAGATAGGACTGCCGGCCATCAGATCACATACTTGTTTTCTTTAAGCTCCTAGAAAAAAGAGGGAAAAAGAAAGAAAGTGTATCTACCTTTCTTTCTCGTTCTCTCTTGAGAGAGATGAGGGAATAGAGAAGGGAAAAGGCAGAGAAGTGAGGAGAGAGAGAGAGAGAGAGCAAAGAAAGAGTAAAGGAGGACAGAAAGAAAGATGAAAAGGTGAGAATGAGATAGGGAATGAGGAGATACTGCGATAGAGAGGGAAAGAATAGAATGAAGGAAAGTGAAAGCGTGTGAGAGAAAGAGAACAAGAAGAAGAAGGAAAGAGCAGTAGAGAGAGAGAGAGAGAGAGAGAGATAGTGAGTGCGAAGCAGATAAAGAGAGAGAGAGTGAGTGAGCTAAGCAGAAAGAGAGAGAGACAGAGAGAGAAAGAGAGAGAGAGAGAGAGAGAAAGAAAGTGGGATATCGGCGGATGAGAGACCGAGAGAGAAAAGAAGCTCATTGGTTGGAAATGAACACCATATTGGAGCCTTTAATTAAGAAAGAAAAAAACATTCTAACATCCCATGAGATACTCGACAGTAATAAACAGATAGCATAAATTGTGATGCAGAAATCCGGAGAGGCATAGAAATAGTGAAAGATACCTTAAGTAGATGTCGTATATACGATCAATGGGCAAAGATGCTGGAAAAATGGCCTGTTCCTTGTGCCGCTCCAGAATATACTCGACTTCTCCTGACATGCTCTATCTACACAAAACTCAGATCTGACCAAAAAAAAAAAAAAAGAAAAAAAAAGGAGTATTTTCGATAAACGTACAGACCTTTCCTCACTGACAAGACGTCAACAGGTTATCGTTACTCAATCACTATTTCTACGACACATTTTTCGACGAGATACATTCTTTAATTTGACCAATTCAGACCTTCACAGCTAGGATCCGTCATACTATGTACAGAGGGTCGAATCACCCCCACAACCCTTCTATATGTAAGAAAGAAGTTTTATTCAGATAGTTTCGAGAACGGCTGCTTTGTGGAACAGACTCCCGAGAGGATGCTTACTTGATCAAACACAATCTTAACCTCATAATGTCTAGCATCAACAGTTATATATCCTTCATAATCAGTAATTACTCCCTCCTCTTACATTCATGCAACAACCTCACTTAATAAGATCTACCTTGAATGGTTCTTGGACTTTGCATCGGGTGAATAATTAGTAAAAAAAACAAAAAAAAAACAACTAAGTACACTATTATTCCTAGAAGAAAAGAGTGTTGAACTCCAAGTAATACCTAATCTCATATGTAACACAGGATGTTGGACAATCTTTTCACGGTATAAGAAGAAACTTGAAGCTACAAGGATGAGGTTCTATTGATGAATGCTTGTAAGAACATGAAAAGAAAACGTAAATAACGAATTAGTTTTAAGAAGAATAGGACTTACAAAGAAACTGTTGTTAACAATCAGAACGAAATCACTGAAATTTCTGAGACACAGAATGAGATAAAAAGGTTTACAGAATTTAACCGTCACGTGACACAATGAAACCAAGAGATGCAAAGGAAATCAGTGAATAACTTACTTGACAAAATGAGAAAATGGATGACTGAACAAGGACAAATAGTAATAAAGGGACGAGAGCAATAAAAGACAGGAAGTTGGGAAGAGCCATGATTGCTCACGTTTTGGAAGGACATGGCATTTGAAAGAAGTTTAAAAATATTATATGAAGTGGAATAGGCAAGTGACATCACAAGAAGAAATCGCATCTAAAATTAACTCTTATTTACCATAATGCAAGCAATCTACCAGCCATTGAATTATAGTTCTAGGTATCTGGTAGCTAGGCCTCTGATTGGGGAAGTGGAGGTTTTGAGGAGCGTGAAATTATCTCTTATTTGCTGTTGTTCCTAGGCCCGCCCTAACTCGGAGTGATAACACCTGTTAGGGTCCCAGCTATGAGTAAAACAGTAAACCCCAAACAAAAGCAAAATACTATGAAAGTATAAAAATAAATTTTTAGTAAAAATATCAGTAATTCATTTTTATATAAAAAAGTTACCAACAATACCTATTTAGAGCAAAATGATCAACAATACATTTTATAGTAGAATTACAACAATACATTTTATCTGTGGTTGAAGACATACCATTGCGTTCAAAATATATTTAGTAGAAGGTATACAATTGTTCAAAATATTTAGATTTTGGCATTAACTTATCCGTAGAGTTTAATATGTCGCTAAACAAAATCAATCAACCATTGAATTGAATAAAAGCTTTGGTTCTAAATTCACGAAATGTTGTCTATTATCAGATACCCGAAGAAAACCAGTGACTATAACGGTTAGAATGTCAGGATGATAACATCCAAGAAAAGGGAATTAGTTCGAGTAAATTAGTATATAATAAAGAAATTCCTTTATAGAAAGAAAAAGCTCATTAATTATCGGAGAATAACGACATAGGTTTTAAAGAAGGGAGATGCTTAAAACTCTTACAAGTAGCAGAAATAAATATCCTGTAGAGGTAGAACCGGAAGTCTTCGTCTCAACAGAGGAAGTAGAGAAGCCCAGCCTCTTTTTGATAACCAGAAGCGAATCAAAGAAAGACTGAATAGAAATTTAAATAAAAATGGTAAAATAGTTGTTTGTTAACCAATCGCAGCGATTCCCAAGTTTTCTGAAAGATATGCCCAGGGATTCACTAGATTAAATTGTCTAAGTATCAAGGAAATTTAATTCGTCGTAGAAAGTGTTGGCTGCCAAACTATTCCAGGCCACTATGAACTAACAATCTCTACCACCTTGACAAGTAAATAAATTATATTAAATAACATAATGTTCATTAAAATAGACTTTCTCACAAGAAATTTATTTTTCCTTAAATAAATCTAAAAAAATACGTAGTAAAATATAGCCCTCTGCTCGTTACCATTACCTACGATGGTAGACATTATCAATCAATGAGGTGTTCGGATGTGACTTTTTTGATAAACCTTGATTCTGAACCTGTTTATGGTGATGCTGTGTCATGCTCAGGATAAAAAAAAGGTATGTTCTAGAAAAAAGTATTGAGAAGAAAATTCATTTTCAACCAATCATAAGAACGGAATTTGAAACCCGCGATAATTTGAAAAGATAATTTCGTGAGCCCGTCGACGCAAATATAAGTCGACCGCTTAAATCGCTATTAATTCACGAGATGATTGAATGGACAGTCAGGCCAAATAGAATCAAGCAGATCGATTAACATTTTCATCGATGAGAAGAGGACTTTAAACTTCGAGACACCCCACCGACTCAGGACAACATACGAAATTTAATGCAGACAATTTGGGACATGTGGAACAAACACGACAAATTTTCCTGGTTGATTCAAGGAAACTTGTTCACTGCTTCCATAATTCTACAAAGATGTACCAATTTCCAACATGTTTACCACAACGATTAACATTCGACACGTTCCTTAAAAATCATACGGTTCCGATTACTATTCTGGCCTATCGACCGCAGACTGATCCGAACATTAGCAAAAGCTCTTGAACTTTCGCTGTTTCCATCTACTAATGAGAGATTTTGCTTTAGCAACTAATGTAAATCCCCCTTTTTTTAATGGACATTTTTCAGATAAAATATTGTAAATAAATAATATTTTCTTTGTGTTTCAATTTCATACTGAGTAAAAGTGCTTTTTTTTGCTGTGTGCCTAAAGAGTTAACCAATTCATTTTTTTCTCTTTCGGAAAAATCTTCATATAATTTTCTTTTTCTAGAAACCGGATATTTAATGTCTTGTATTTCATTTCTATCCATTTAAATGTTTTAAATATTAGGTTGGTGCAAAAATAATGACGTAATAATGCGGAATCGGAATCAACGTCGAGTTTAAGCAAGCGAATGAGCCAACTGGAGTAAAGTGCCATGCAGATTTCAATTTTTCCCACTTGTGACGAATGCAGCTATCGATTTTTTTTTTGCATGCTAGCATGCTACATAACATCCGTGTCAGTCAGCTGTTTGCTCTCACGCTGGCCAATAGAATCTTCGCGCCTATTCGTGGCAGACAGCTATAGGCTCTCACTCTGGCCAGTAGAAAATGACCGCAAACTACATGAAAACTGCTGTAGAAGCATGAAAAAATCTATTATTTCAACTATCGATGGGAGTTTGGAAATGTAAAGTCGGTCTTGGCCTTCCCGCTAACTTTGAGCATTTGCATGTAAATTTTGGTACAAATCCGTCGAAAATTGCGGGCTTGCATTCGTTACACACACACACACACATCCTGCCTTTTATAGATAGAGATATATAATAATAATAACAAATAAGATATATATAAGTAATATCTTATTTTTGTATTTTTTCTTGGCCGTATATGCAACGTTTAGAAATAATAATAAAAATTATTGTTATAGTAATTTATTAAATAAAATAGAACATTGCTAAATCAGACAGTTTTCTCAAAGAGTATTGGTATTACTTTAGCCTATAAATATGAAAAGAAGCCAACCTTGTGGCTAGGCAAAGATCTGTAAGTAGACACGCCCAATCTCTTGCCACCAACTTCGTCGAATTGTTAATGAACTGAAACTTTCCTTCGTACATGTACTGTGTGTTTGACACCCAAAAATAGTGATGTCAATTTATCTCTTTTGGAGTAAGAGTTAACGTTATTTGCTATTGTTAGCTCTTAAATTCCAAATTATTCTTCGTTATTCTTATTTGTTTGTTTTATTATGGTGGGAATCTCTCGTTAAATTCTTTGAAAAATTCTTCAAGTTTTATTTTCTTATTGGTAAATGATTGAAAGTTTTTTTGTAAGATTATACTAATTAGTAATCAATACTTTTCCCATACATCAATACTTTTCCCTAAGTGTCTTGTCGCTCAAAGTTGTATCAGAGATGTCCGGTTTCAGAGATTGTGCCCTTTCTTAAGGTAACCATAAAATGTCATGGTATTCAGTAGAAGAAAACGTTAAGAAAAAAATTATAAATTTGATTTCTCGATAAGAAGAAAAAGTAATAATTTTTTATGTTTTTAAATAGCAATGTTATCGATCCTGATCTGGCAGTTCGGCTCCAGTCACTTTCCCATTGCCGTATAGTTACCTCTCTATGTCTTTTCTTTAAATACTTACATGGTAATTGTTCGGATGAGTTCTTCTATATGCTACCTAAACTTTTTAAATTTAAGCGCCGTATTAGACTGGCGTCGAGATCTCATTAATTTACAGTTGCTAGATGTAACCGTATACTCTATGCTAATATTTTTCTCGCACTTCTCATTCGAGGAACTCCCTTCCGGC
>OZ010584.1:88963865-88993865 GCA_963932145.1 Acanthosepion lycidas
GTTGGCACAAAATATTCAGTTTGAAAACTTCAAACAACTCGAGAAAAAAAAAGATACAAAATAGATAGGTAAATAACTTGACATAATTATATCTTATGAAATGGACAAAGTCCGACAATTATTTAAGATATTTTTTAAGTTTATACATCCTTTTTATAGATACAAATATTTAAGTAAATGGTCTGTTTATAATAAACAGTATTAAACAACATTTACCGGCCTGAATGTCCAAGAAATTTTCATAGAAGAAGGACGCATATTTTCTATGAAAATTTGTCGGACATTCAAACCGGTAAATGTTGTTAATACTGTTTATTATAAACAGAGCATTTACTTAAATATTTGTATCTATAAAAAGAACATAAAAATGTCTTAAATAATTATATCTCTATATAAATATTGTAACATTGGTACTTGTAATTTTAAATCGCAAAATATTAGATAATTCATGTGGATATGACATTGAGATTTTAAAGGATAATATCGTATAACTTTTGAAAAGAAATTACATAGGGATGACAGTACTATAGGCCATATTATAACCAACGATATAATTTATTCCCTTTTTCAAAAATCACCACGGGGTCGTATTATTCTCAAGTCGTATTATTCACAAGAAAATACGGTATATACTTCAGTATTCTCAGGAGGTGGTCGAAGTTTTATGAAAACACTTAAGGTTAAGTGGGATTCTGCATATTTCTAAATTAGCCATCGACCACTGAATGCACATAAGTGGTTGGATGACATCAGCCATGCTGAAAATTTCATTTCTCACAGACAATAATTGGCGATGACACAATGTTTGCTCTGAAAGTTAACACATATTGGCTTACGACGTCAGAGGTGGTTATTGGTGGAATTGTAGTAGAGGTTGGTCCTTTTCACCAATAACATGTAATTTTTTCTTGCTTTGTTACAGAAAGTATCTGAGTGGTAATCTGTCAAAAAAAAATGGAAACCGGAAAGTGTGTGCGAAGCAAAAGTGTGCTAATGAATTTCTTTATTCGAAAAAAAAATGCGACTATTAAACCTATACCTAAACTATACGGAGACTAAACAGTGGATGTGAACACAGTCAGAGGAAAATGCGCTTCAGCAGTGGTGAAATCGATATTTGGGCCCTAACATACACCCACGTTATTGCTCTCCGGAGGTGGCATATTCTGAATTTCATCAATTCGCGCCAATGGAAGATGGATTACACTGACAGCGACACCCTCATCGCGGTTGTGAAAAAGTGGACGGCTTCCGAAAGGTGCTGATTTTCAGGAGCTCAGTGCGCAGGTTCTTCTTAATCTCTGACAAAAATGCATAGTCGGTGGTCGTGACTATATAGAAAATGAGGTTTTGCAGCTTAAAACATGCCCTGTCTAATTGTGTTCCTCTCATTTGTTGCAGTTGATATAGAATTAAATAGGAAGCAGTACTTTTGGAGCGATAGTCTTAGTTTTAATAAATGCAGTCTAGAATATGGTAAAGCAGGGATTAAAGTAATAATAATGGAAGCCAAAATGTGTGTTATTGTATGTGGACCCTGTAGATTCTCCTGTTAGAGTATAACCACCATAGCCTCACCACTCTAGGTGTTTTTTTAGCAAGTAGGTTTTTGCAGGGTCGAGTTATTAGTAGCACGCCCAACCCATTTTGAATTCAGGGTTGTCCTTCTAGACTGATTCACAACCACGCCCAGAGAGTGTAGTCTGCTCTTCTATTAACCACTAGCTGGTGTGAAAAGATATAGGTTCATACCTTTCCAAGTGCATTTGCGTGAAAGCGAATGCAATAGCTTCAGATGGAATTTGAAATCGAAACGCCAATATCATTTTTACCACCGATAACTCCTATGCTTTGTGCACAATGGAAGCCAATAATAATAAATTATTAATTTTAGACGATTATTTTTAAAATCTTATTTCATTTGCTTCATATTGCTATTTACAGATGGTCATTTTGCAATCGTTAAAGAAACGGTGCGTATAATAATAAGCCTCTGTGGGGACTTTGATTTTGACTTCCTTTTCATTTTCGTGACGTCTGCCTTACCAATTAGTCTATGAAGGTTAATTAGTAGAAGTAATTCAAATTTAACCATTAGCAATTAGAATTTTACGAGGAGTAATCAAAAAAGTTCGTGGAAAAAGGATGTTATAAAAAGAAACTTCCAATATTTTGGTATTTGTTTGCATCAAATTAAACATGGACTTACGTGTTATAACCGCTCTGAAGCGGAAGTATTTCGAAGTAATAGAAGGAAATTTACACCGGCTTAAAAACAACCCTCTTTAGAGTAGCAACGAGTCTTAGCAAACTTGAAGGAAGAAATAACATCGAATTTGTGGTAAATAATCTTGGTGTGAAGTCTGAAGACATTATTTGTGTTCTGGGAAAAGTTTATGGAGTTAATTCTCCGAAAAGAAATTAGCAATTTACAAATGGATAACTCGTTTCAAAGAAAGAGATGACGAAGTTGAAGATGATTAATAGATCGTTAGACCATTAACATCAATTTTTGAGGAGAAAATCGATGCTGTGAGACATTTTATTGAGAGTGGCCGATGATTGACAATAGGAATAATAGCCAACATTCTAAATATCGCAGTTGTTTCAATCTGCATAGTTTTATCGGACAAAATTAAATTTGAGCTCCACATTCTACGCGTTGGAAACTAAAACTAGTGTACACAGATCAGCAGCAGACAAGACCAGACTTTTGAATGGGAATTTAAGACACAAAAGATTAAAGCCCTGGAGGCTTTCTGAGGCGAAATGTAACAGGAGATAAAATTTAACTTTAGCAGTACAATCCTGAAGACAAATCTCATTCAAAACACTGATTACTCAGTCAAAGCAAAAACACTTCGGCCAAAAGGGGAGATTGTGATGACAATTTTCTGGGATAGTGAAGACATATTGCAAGTTGAACTTTCAGAGACGTAAAAGGCAGTGACATCTGTTTGTTACGAAATTGTTTAGAAAAAAATTAGCTAAAACTTTAGCAAAAAAGCTCCGTGGAAAACTTCATCTGGGTGTTCTCTCCCCACCCACTAACAATGTCTCTACTTATTACTTTCATTAAACAAGATGACTATTGCGAGAATTTCGACAGGAAATCATTAGACATCTACCTTACAGCTCAAGCGGCATTAAGATGGTTAAATTCTCATGACCATCAGTTCTGGGATTGTATAAATGGCTGGTATTATTAATTGCAAAAATGCCTTGATTTTGATGGAGCTTAAGTAGAGGAATAAACTTGATAATTAAAAATGGTTATTTTTAATTCCATTTTTCCACAAACCTTTTGAATACCCATCGCATTGACTGCTTGTCAAGTTTGATCACGAGCCCAAGTAAATAGATAAATGTACGAATTAACACAAAACATTATGGGGAATATATTTACAATGCATAACATCTGACAGAAAAATGGAGTGCTTACTCGCTTATACTCGATTATAACCGAAGGCGCATTGGAATACTGAAACATACCTTCCAAAAGCTAAGCAAAGTATTAAGAAAGAGAAAAAATAGTTAGAAACAAAGAAAACAGTTCCGAACTGCTATCCAATATCAATACTCCTGTATGGTAGAGAATGTTGAAAAATTCTGAAAACTTTTGATGGACGTGAAGATTTTAAGGAAAATGAAAACAAAAAGGGCAAAAACACCTCCTCCCCAAATTTATAGACAAAACATACAGGTACATGTTTACACTATTTACATCATTCGAACAGTTGTCCTCATCTTTATTGCCATATTTACGACGTTTCGGCCGTTGTACGCTCCAGCGTATATGACCTGAAGAAGGTCGGGGCGTACATCGATCAAAACATTTTGAATATAACAATAAAGATGAGGACAACTGTTCGAATGATGTAAATAGTTATAATAACTTAGAAATATAGACAAATATAATACAGATGCATGTTGGGATTTCTTCCTAGGCAATAAGATACACCATTTCTCGGTTTTATCCGCCATATTTCTGTTCTTTCTTGTCTTGAAGTCAGGATGCTGCGATCACGTGTCTGTATCCCCTTTTGTGTGTTAACACCATTCTTAGTTAACTTTTTTTGCCACATTACTGTTGCTTTGGCCACTTTTTGTTGTTTTTTGAGAATTTTTATCAATTCTGTTTATTGGGCATTTCTGCCAATTGCATTTAAACATGACCAATTGCGCTACAAAATGGATGGAAAGAACAGAGAGTGGGAGGGTTAGTAAAAACAAAAAAGGCTAACAGCTACAAAGTGTAGAAGGTTTCGGAGGGATACGATTTTCCATGTCCTGATATAACATGTCACATAAAAAGGAGTATATATACTTTTTTTACAGGCTGCAAGGTGATCCAGAAATATTTCCCGACGCTAAATATACGCGGTGACAATAAATTTCAAATATAAATTTCCATAATATCCAAATATATACATAGTCGAGCGTCGAATACGACGTATGAGGGTCAAGCAGATCAGTTCCTAGGAAACTAGCCCGACAACAGCACATGAGATTTGATTTTAGTAGTGAAGGTAGCCAACTTTTTGTGCACTACGGCCCTCCGCAGGTTTTGAATTCAGAGTTGTTCTTCGCCTAGACCAGTTGCCATCCAAGGCTATAGAATCCAGTCAATTGACAGGAGGGAGAAGAAGAGAATTCACACCTTTCCCAAGGGTATTAGCACGTAAATGAATGTAATGGATTCGACTGGAATTCGAACTTGGCTCTTCCTCAATTCAAGCCGCTATCCATTACTCCACCGTGCCTCCTCTGAAAGTACATATATATATATATATATATATATATATATATATATATATACTGTGTGTATTTAGGCAGCATTTTTTCATTCATATATGTTTCATTAAATAATATAGACAAGTGTTGTCTATTTATTTTATGTAAATTCTTTTCATAATGTCTGATAAGCTTAATAACATTATCATTAAACGAAGAAAGAAAATCACAATATTGATCTATATTTTTTAATCCAATCTAAGCTTTTGGCTTACTTTAGCCATTATCAAAGATGACAATTGCTGTACAATATATTAAGCAATACATGGACAAGACAGTGATGATAGTCTGTTTCTGTTTACATGGATGATTTTCAAGCAACGATAAACACGCGCATATAAGACGCTAGAAGCGAAAATTGCACCGCATCTCATGACGTCACACATGACCACGCGAGAGTGAATTCAAGAAGTATTAAGTATGGGAAACCGTTGGTATAAAACCAATGGCTTCTGTTACCAATTATAGACATTTAAGGATATTTGTAGAGATTCCATAGTTGATTTTGTTTTAACTGTTTGATGTATATAGCTTCAAGGATTTTTAGTTTTTGTTTATTGTTTTCATGTTTAAGTATAATTCGACAAGGATTTTACGGAATTGTGTGTCCGGCCAGGCATGTTGTTTTAAATGCCTAAAAATGTTAGAGTTTTCATTCAAATGTAGTATCAAGCGTCGTGAAACCGAGTTTGTGGTGTGACTAACATGAATATTATTTAATTCGTTGGAGATACAATCTCCCAAAGGGCACTTGAATTTATAAACTATGTTGGTTTTTTGCAAATCGCTAACCGAGGGAGAAGAATCATTGCGAAGAATTGTTGGATATACTAGATTTAGTGGTGTAATTTTTTTGCTAGGATCTGTTGTTGATATATTAGTATTTACTAAGCATTTAAAATTCATAATCTCCTTTGTAAATTCATTAAAGCGGTGAATATTGTTATACACTAAAAAATTCCAGATCAACATTTGCCTAATAACTATGTGTCAGGGAATGGACTTATTGACCCACCCTCTTTTTGTTTCATCTGAAACAATCCTATTAGTCTTGCAGATCATTAGTACTGTATAGCGAGTTCGATCCTCATTGGGTGCATCAAACTTGTGGCCTTATGCTAAACTAAGCGAATTGCATATGCTGGTATTGCACTCTAAAATGGAATCGAAAATTATCGAACAATAGAACAATTTCGCCATGATATCCAAATGTCGAAACTAAATGACATTGAATATAAAAACCGACAAAAATATGTTATTTAAGATAATGGCGCATTGGATATAAGAGTTAGTTAAAACTAGTATCACTGTCATTTACTCGTCGTGAGTCTAATCTTTGGATTAGATACGCGAATCATAGATTCACGGAGACAATATCATAATCAGCAGTTATCCCATATCAACAGAACTATGAAGATGAGAACGATAGTTTGAAATAATCAAATTATATTATTAGATCATTGCAAACGTTCGTGTGTGATTAGAACAAATTTTCACGCCGAACAAATTTTGTATCCTCCCAAGAAACATTTATTAGTCAAGTACATAGTCTCTATTGTGTTTAACAACTGTCTCCCATTTTTCTGCAAGCTTGTTGTGGCCTTTTTTGTAGAAACGTCCTGTTTTTTTATTGGGAGAAGGTTGTGAGGTAGTTTTCGACTGTTTCTACATAGTCATTTTTTTGTCATTTAAATCGTCCCGGAACAAATGAAAATCCAAAGGCGCCGAGTCAGGGCAATACAGTAGGTGTGGTAGTGTTTCCTATTTCGACTTTTTAATCTTCTTTTTTGCAAGATGTGGTCTTACGTTGTCGTGTTGCAAAATGACACCTTTTTGATTTGCCAAAATCTTGAACCCAAGTCTTGTCAAATGGCAAAAGTCAGTTGGGATATTTTTTTCAAACGCTTAGCAATCTCTTCCGACGAAATCTCCGGTTTCTTTTTCAGAATGGCAGGCAAGGCGTCTTGTTCGTCATAATAAGGTCGCCCAGGAAGTGGATGAGCGTCTGGATTAAATCACTCTCAGAAAATCTGTCAAACCACCTTTTTACCATCCGAAGATCTGGAGAACGATTCAAATAAACTGTTTTTTGTCGTACTTCCGACACTTAATCCTTTCCGAAATTCATAGCTAAAATTCATGGCTAAAGTGCAACTTTTCCTCGTCTATATATACGACATTCATTTGTAGATAAAACGTCAACATTCAACAAATTCTGACTCGCAACTGAGCGATGCAGAGTTTCAATCTAGAACACATCAGAAATCGTCACCAAAACAAACATCAGTGTCAAGTTGCGCTACTTTTAAATGAGCAATGAAAGTCGGCCAGGGAATTTTGCAATATATATATATATATATATATATATATATATATATATATATATATATATATATATATATATATATATATATATATATATATTCGTACTAAGACAGACAGACAATGATTGTTTCAGACGTCGTCATTTTTTTTAAGTCCGGTTGCTGGAATAATGATATTGATAACTGTATCGGTAATAGAAAAACAAGAACATTGATCCAAAATAGCAATCGTTATATCGATCTCACAGCGCTGTTATATAATTTGGGCGAACCATAAGTAACCCATATTTGGATCATATTGTTTCCAACTCGAAGACCCGACAATTCATCTAAACGACCAGGGATCCTGAAAAGGCAAATGGTTTTCGTTACATTTATAAATAGATGATGCCTTTATGAATGCAAACCACTTTAGGATAATTTCAGCTTAAAATTCTATCCGTCTAGACAGCACGTGTTAAAACACATTAGTGATAAGAAAAGCATCAGGAGTCTGTCCTTAGCTTTGCTATAGATATCTTCATATGCTCCGAATATCGCTTGAGACGTGAAACTGCCAGCCGCCATAAAGTTGATTCCTACGTCCACATTCTCTATACATGCAAAGGCTCTCTCCTCAAAATTGAGCATTCTTTTAGCATAAATACCGTAAATTTAAAACAACAACAACATACACACACACACACACACATATATATATATATATATATATATATATATATATATATATATATATATTAAGAGTACATCAATTCAAATGACGGTTATCCATACAGGTTCGATTCCTGTCGAAAAAGTGCATAATTTCTACGAAATTTCTCAAAAATTGAGGCCGGTAAATGCAATTAATTCTGTTTAATGAAAAAAGCAGAGCATTTACTTAAATAAATTATATCTATAAAAACAACGTATAAACAGAATATATATATCATCCACATACAAGCCTGTTTCGCTGTATCACTGCTCATTAGTGAGACTACAAGAATACACGTCTGATTGCTTCAAGTCGGGATCGAAACTCGACCGATTTGGCATCAGTCAGATTTGGCACAATTTGCGTCCAGAAAAGAAGGAAAATTATATGAACACAAGAAAAATTAAATAAAAAAGTTTTTCGCAGTCCCTTAACAGTCGTTTTTAATGAGACTTGTACGAAAGTGGGATTGCTGCCCATATATATATATATATATATATATATATATATATATATATATATATATATATATATATATATATATATATATGCAGCATCTTGAAGTACTGTGATATAAAGTAACATGAATAGTATATATATACAGTGTGGGTGGGTAACAATTTTTTCCAGAATGTACAGACATTACACTAATCCTATGCAGTAATGCCGGATACAGACATTTTGATATTTTGAGGGTAAGAACAAGTGCCACTCCACATACTTATAATTTTTCAAGGCTGCTATGTAAATTCAACTTAAAAGAAATTTTCATCTTTCTTTTCTGTTTCAAAAGCTAGAATTTCTTTCGTACATTTTAAAGGATTCTTCTATCCCTTCTTTCTATTTGGCAATTTGGGTTTTCATTGGACAATTCTTCGAGAAAAATTGCTCCTAAAAGTTTTTAGAGACTTCTTTTTGTAACTAGTTTTTTTAAAAAAAATTATTCTATCTGTTTTACTTTGTAATCTTTGAAAGTAAAGCTAATTGTTCCTGACAGTCACATAGATTGATTGGAACATATTTTATTAACTTTTGCAGAGTAAAGCGTTCAACAGTCCAGTACAAAATTAATTATGCTTCACACACACACACACACACACACACACACGCAGACACACACACACAGACAGATATATATATATATATATATATATATATATATATATATATATATATATATATATATATATATATATATATATATATATATACTCTATGCCGACAGTACCACCCTGAGTTTGTCTGTTGGAGTAGGGTATTATGTATATTTATTAATATATACTTAATAGCTCTGTTAATTTGAGTTGAGCACTGTTTTTCTTACACCTAAGGATATATATATATATATATATATATATATATATATATATATATATTAGGTTGGTGTAAAATAATGACGTAATAATGTCGTTTTTTGAAGTTAAAAATACGTCAAAAAACGACATTATTACGTCATTATTTTTGCACCAACCTAATATATATATGGACATTTATTTATTTTTATTCATTTGATCATATTTATATATATATATGTATATAAATATATATCTATATAATAAATGCGAATGCCAGTGTGTCACTGCGCCACATATTTTTAACTTTACTCCTCCAGAAGTAAAGTTCCTATCCCAATATATCATATCACTTTGGAATCAGACCGACCACGTGAGCAAATTAAAAACATTTCAATCCGGATCTCGACCCGCAATCGTGACATTTTGGATTCCCTTGTTTTCATTACTGCGATTCTTTTCGGCGTTGTTTTGGCGACGAATTTTTTTTGTATGCTAACAATTTTTATAACTTGGAAATATATTTGGGTATAATTGAAAATAATTGCGAAATTCGGCGAAAGTCATCCATGAAATAAAAACAATTGTTTATATGAAAAGTAAGGACCTACGTACATCAAATTGTCTTCAAATTAAATGGCGACAGTAGAATTATCGCTGAACTTTTAAAAGGTAAGCTTAAATATTAATGCAATGCTTAAATGCAGCTATCAATTTTGAGTTCTTCTGTAGTTTATTGTTGCCTATCACATCTACTCATCCCTACCTATTTTGATGAAGACCCAATAAAGAGATCATCGCAGAAGCTAGCTTAAATGCCGTCCAATAGTATATATATATATATATATATATATATATATATATATATAATGGAATACGGTAGATCAATGAACTGAATTAAAATTGCGTGGGAAAATGTTTCACTAATCAAATTCTGGATATATTTAATCTTTGTACGTGCAGACATAATCTATTATATTATTAGATATGCATTTTTTATGATAAGGAAGTTAGATTGAACATTATTTTTTGTGATCCAAATGATGATGAGAAGATGATTTTAATTATTTTGAAATGAAAAAAATAAAACAAAAATCAACAACCTGTTTGCGTGGCCCAAGATTTTGTGCAGAAATTATTTTTATCTCTTACGATATTTATTTTAGATACTCAAGGATGCAAAATAAGGTCTTTTAAAATATGAACACTTGCCAAAAAATGACAGTTTTTCTTAGTCTTTCCTGTAGACATCAGGATGTAAACATATCATAGTTTGAAGTCGAAATGCTATCTCAGGAACTATTTGCTTCTTAGTCGCCTTCCCGAGGGCAGTAGTGAATCAGAATACATGATTGTTTCAGTAAGTTTATGCTTATGAGAAGCCTTTGATCAACGAATTTATTTATATTTAATCCTTCTTAAGCCCTATGGACATACCATTAATATTTTCCAAAGAGTTGGAAATCAGTAAGTGTTTTATCCTATTCACTAGTCTCCTGATATCTTCAACATGTTGATTGCCACTTTTTAATAGCCAACTTAGGTAGTGAAATTTTTGAGTTGATTTATAGTTTCAACGGAAGTCTTAACATTGTTTTCACGCCTAAAGTATTGCTGCGAATAAACGCGTTGTTGGCACCCAAAGATGAAAATGTATCAGAAAATGCCAAGAACGAGATAACTCGTAGTCGGCACGAGATATCTCGTAGTCATAATGAGCTAACTCGCAATCTTAACGAGATAACTCGTAGTCGGCGTCTTAATAAAAATATCAACCACGGGTTATGTGTTTTAAAATCTTTTTAATTTTTTGTCTTTGCCGTCATCTTCCGCGTTTATGAAACCTGTTCTTTCCGTGTTTCCCGTTTAATTTTTGGCGGGACATGTTGTCATTGTTTGATATTTTTTTTTGACGTTCACTGACAAACAATAACCTAAGTCCGGGCTAATGCCCGTTGCCGAGGATAGGAACAATAGAAAGACGGAAAGGAAATATATAGAAGAGAGGGAGAGAGCGTTTTCTTTGTCACTCACTTAGTAAAGAGGAAAGTGTATATTTTCGTATGATATTACTACCTAATTCTACTACGATAGCAATAACAGTATGCGGGATAAGCACTTTAACTTTGCTGCTCCCCGGAGATCGTTTGAAATTTAAACTTTTAGCACAGAAATCGCATTTCAATGTTATCTTTGACACATAGAGTTAAAACCCGAACTGTCTGGTCTGACGCCAGCTTCTTCTAGCGTAATAAGATAACTTCGACCTTAAGGAATATTCTTTTCATTATGAATTTCTTATAAAGTGTGTAGAGAAAAAACAGTAGTTTCTTATGTATTGTCTTGTCCTTTCAGGACGTGGGCAATCATGGCTCGTCACAACTTTCTAAATAACATTTAACATTGCCATAACTGTGCATTCTATCAATTTCTGCAATTAGTGTTACTTTTCTTGTCTCAGCAGATACAAAACTGATTCTCTCAACTTCAATTTTACATTCTCTTAAACAGATTTTTATTCATGCAGGTTTGCATACCCGTCATAGGTTCGCTTGATATTGTAAATCAATCCCGGGTGTGATTGCTTCTAGAGCTTCTAGCTATGCCGTCCTCTGTTACTTTCCAAAACGTCGATAAAAATTAGCGATCGGGTTCTGGAGGTATGGCATTGATAAGTTGATCGAGGGATTTTACGAAAAATTTCCAATTTGCTTTCCCTAGATAAAATCTTGGAATATATTTTGATGATACAGATCTTAGAACCCCCCCCCCCCGCCCCCAAAAAAGAATCTACTTTCTGTGATTGGAGAGTGTTGAAATATATATATATATATATATATATATATATATATATATATATATATATATATATATATAAAGTTGAACATTGTATTTTTTGAGTGTTGTATATTTTGTACAGTGTATGCTCAATCTTTCTATATGCCTGTGAATCTTGGATATCGACAATAGAATTACAGCGAATAATCAAAGCATTCGAAATGAGGAGCTACAGAACTACCCTAGTCATCTATATAGTCAGCATCACAAATGACACAGTGCGAGACATCATCACACAAGAAACAGACCTTTTGGAAGATGTCATCATCTAAAAGACAGATTTGAAATGGTATGGCTACGTAATATGTGCCAACAATCTTTCTACTACAATCCTACAAGGCACCACCTTAACTAAAGTTCTGTTAATATTGAACGTCAGTAAATGGCAGTTGACGAAAATCCTGAACAAATTATACGAGAATTTGTAATACGGTTCAATAAACTCATTCTTGGATCATAAGACGCCTTTATGAACTCAAAAAGATATATAATCTTGGTTAATGGGATCTGATTGTCTCTCAGTTTAATCAAAGTGTTGCCCTTTGCTTTTCATTGAAGAGTAGACTTGCTAATAAACCTTTCCTTGGTAGAAGCATTACAAGTAATGAAAAGTTGGTTCTCTCTATAATCATATCCAATTAAAACGTCAACGGTTAGCACTCATTGAGAAAGAAGTATCCATCGTTAAAACCGCTACTACACCCGAAAAATGTTTTACTCTGTATTTCGAAAGACATGAAGGATCTCGTCTAACATGAAGTGCTAAACCAAAACGAAACAGTTAATGTGGAGAATTTTGCATCATTGCATAAAGATTTGCAGAAAATATTCCTATCATTGGTTAATCGTAAAGGCTTGTTGCTCTTATACGATAATGCAAGATCATATATTGCCCGAATAATTCTAGAAAAATTTATGGTCGAAAATGTGAATGTTTCACCTCATCCATCTTACTCACTTCATCATGCTCCATCTGACTGTCTTCTTTTCATATCTTTGTAATTTTATTTTAAAAGGGAAAGAGGTTAAAATTGATATTGAGTGTTTTATTTTACATCGAAATCCGAATAGTTTTATGCCCGAAGGATTAACAATTTGCCAAATAGATGTGATTATGTTATTAATAATAAAGGGGAATAATAACTTGATTTAACATATCTGTTATAGTGGAACAACCTATCACACCCCGACAGTGATTGGTCAGTCTAAAGAGACGTGAATGAGGAAAAAATAAAAGACGTGACGAAGTATTGTAGTAGCAGTACAACTACGGATCTCCGTGACGTATCTCCCGTTTTCCTTATTATTATTATTATTATTATTATTAAGAACTCTTATTCATTGTACTTTCCGTACAATAAAACCCATGTTATTTGTTTTGCCTAATTCCTGTGTTTAGCGTAATATTTCCACTCGGAATTACCTAGTTGCTTATATCGTATCATCCACGATATAATAATATCAAATTACGATTACTTCCGTTTTCAAATGCGGCAGGACTTCTTTTTTGAACCTAGTACAGCTTTTCCATTTACGCCATCTATGTATCATCGGTTGGCGCCCTGGCCGCTAAAGTCAGCAATAATGACATGCATTTTCCACTGGAAATATTGGCTGCATGGATGCCTCATTAAGAATATTGTAAACAGAAATGAAATTTGTTTTGATTCCATTTTTAAAAGATTTGATTTTTGCTGTGCTAGTTGTTACCGAATTATCTTTGACAAAATTGCACTTCCATACATTTGGCTAAAGGCATCGATATCCAAGTGTATTCTCGACATGCAGTGTTCGTTATTCAGCCTACAGCTTTCTTATACGCACAAGATATCCGGTACTGATAGGATGTCTACTTTTTTTTTGTAATTACAGTTTTAGATCTTATGTCTATTGATCTTTATGAATTATAATTTCTAGTGGGTCAATGGTTTATCCTTTTTACACCTGCCCCACTTTGATTCACAATGCCACGATTCATCTCCATCCGGATTAATAAGTTTACAACTTGAAAATTACTGACTTGACCCCGAGATAGCGTGTTATTGTTAGGTTTTTTGTGCGTAGAATTTTTAAGAATCTGTTGATATTATCTTTAGTGTGTGCGCAAGAATAATTTGGTTGATTGTTTTGGACGGTTGATAAACTGGAGTCAGAATATGAGAAAGATTATAACTAAGCGGGGTGCCGGGTGTGTGAATTTTGACCTCGTATAAGCAGCCGGTTTTGTTATCATCTACAATTTTGTTTAGCTTCGTAGATCCAATTTCTGCATAGTTAACAATGATAATATTGTTTATGTTTTGTTGTTGTTGTTTTTTTTTTTCGTATAAAGCTTGCATATTTCTCGAAGTTTAACAAATTTGGTCATGTCATTGAGTGTAGTTTTTGAGTAAATCCGTTCTTGTTTAATATAACGTAAATCTCTAAGTCTCTAAGTTGTAATGATATTTATTGGAGTGGCGTTATTTTTGCCTCTTTTATTTAATGCGAATTAATAGGAAATTTTGATATTTTTCTTTGGATCTGTTTTCTTTTGTAAGTTGCAATTTTAAGTTAGTAATTCTTGACATCTTTCATAAAGTATTTCAATTTACATTTTTTTTTTGTTGAGGTCAAAGTTGTTTATATGCGTCAATTAGGTCCAAGGCATAGAGTTTAATGTTTAACATGTAATGAAAGGAAAGTGGAACAGCTAATTACAAATCGGAGATACCAAAATCAAACAACAATTTAAATATCTGGGAAATGTTTTAACAGAGGATGGAAAGTGCAGCAGTGAAATCCGAAGGCGCATTGGGACAGGGAAAAATGCCTGCTAAGCAAAGTATTAAGAAAAGAAAATTTCATTAGAAACAAATAAAAGAGTACTGAACTGTTATGTAATATCAGACCTCTTATATTTTAGTGAATGCCGGTCAATCTCTCCACAGTCGAATAAGAGACTTGAAAAAGCAGAAATGTGGTTCTATAAAAGGATGCTGAGAATACCAGAGTTAGTCTGTTGTAAGGGTTCAAATATTCAAGGTAGCAGTGAATGCATTAATAAAAAGATAAGTGATAAAAAAAAAAATTGACATTTCTAGGGCACATGATGAGGAAAGAGGGCTTGGAAAATTTAATATTCACAACACAGATCGATTGACTGATTCATTTTTGACGGCATATCAACCATTTGTAGGTTATTTAAAGTCAGAAAATATTTTTAGATTGTAATAATTTTTTTTGAGATAATAATAATTTAGTAATACAAGTCTTACTAATTAACCCATAGCTGGAAGGAGAAGAGGTGGATTCATGCCTTTCCCAATCGTCTTTGTGCGTAAGCGCATATAACGAACCCAATCAGAATTAGAACTCGGCTCTCCGATTAACACTTCCGAGCCATTATCCATTACACCACTCGCACATTCAAGCTTACAACACCTGGTATTCACAAGCGGATTTATCCCCCTCCTCCCTATGAAGGTAAGCTCTGGATCGAGTAGGTGAAAGAAGATTATATGTCTTCCAGCAGAACTCTGCTCGCTGCTACATGACCCATGTGATCCAGAAGGTAATGGCCAAGGGTTTTCAGGATCATTTTACTACCGACATGCGGCGTTCTATCTCTTCTGATTTGAATTCCATGGATATCTACGTCTGCGTCGACGTTGAAAGGGAGACCAGCCAATAGTTTCACAATGCCAAGGGCACGGGGAAGGTCACCATGAAGACTGACCCCGGCAACAGGTCGCTTTCGCCACATTACTGAGGCTGATTTTGCTGAATAACAGTTTTCTATTTTTTTTTCGTTGAACATGTGTAATTGTAATAATTCTATCGTATTGAATATTTTTGTTTTTCTTTTCCTTATAAATGATTTATCAATTACTTCGCGGAATATATATATATATATATATATATATATATATATATATATATATATATAAAGCTTTTCCTTAAAAAATATGGCTGATGCTTAGCTACTTCAGTTAGACCTGATGAATTCTTTGAGGGTAAAAGTTTTTTTTATTTTAACTTTCTTCACACACACACATATGTGTATGTAAGTTTTGAAAAGTTGCACGCATGACACTTCCTAGAATTAGACCGAATGATCAAAAATTTTCAGCCATACTTCATATATATATATATATATATATATATATATATATATATATATATATATATATATATATATATATATATATATATATATATATATAGTCATCCGCAGACAGACTATTTCGTTGAATCACAGCACATCAGTGTGGCTTGAGATGCGATTGCTTCAAGCCGGGATCGAAACCTGAGCAATTTGACATCAGTTGGAGACTCTCACCCGTAGTTCATCAGCACACGGAGAAAGGAAATTTTTAACGTATTATATACGATATATAAGCATTACCTACTCTCTCTCTCTCTATATATATATATATATATACATATATATATATATATGCGTGTGTATGCATGTGTGCGTGCGCGTATGAATATATATATATATATTTGTGTATATATATATATATATATATATATATATATATATATATGCATAGAGAGAGAGAGAGAGAGAGAGAGAGAGAGAGAGAGATAGATAGATAGATAGGTAAAGGATATCAATAAGAATTAAAGATAGTTTAAACCACGAGGATTTCACCGTATTTCTCAACGAAACGTAATGCCTTTCCGGAGTTGGTTATCGAATACTGATAATGCGTTCGAGATTTTCCCCTACATAAGAGCCGCAGGCAAGTCTTTCGACATCGGATTACACACATAGCAGTAACGCTTTCATGACTGCATCAAGTTACGTTCTTTGTTGGCACACCTCAGTGATTCGGGTCTAAAATTCGAGGTCAAGTTATCTAATTCCCCTGCGTTGAACCAGTTGAAATTTTCAGTTTACGTTTGCAGCCGAGAAAATAACTCGTATTCAGTAAATGAAATTTGTTTCTCAACTACGTTTCAGTACTTTTTCTTTCAAAATACAGAGGTTTTATTTTAGCATATGAACTTTTGTTTTCCCCCTTGATAGGCAAATCGAAATGCTAAAGAATTAAGCCACAGTAAAATCTATATGAAGATTTCAAGAAAGGCACAGATGTGGAGCAGATCAAACAGCGCCAAGAAGAACAGACAACCACAAGGTATTTTCTCATCCTTGCTGTTCACAGACAACCAACCAACTTTACTTATTACATGCAGGATTCTCTAAATTTCTTCTTCTTCTTCTTTGTGCCATCTTCCTTCAGGGCGTGGACAATCATGGCTTGCCGCAATTTCTTGTCTTTTGTAGCTATTAACAGATTTTGTCTTTTTACTGTCTCTCCTAAACCCTGATCCGCGGTCTATTTATTCAAGCTCGCCAGGTAGAACATGCGTTGCTTTCCTCTGACGCTCTTACCTTTAATCTGTCCTGTGAGTATCAAATTTTCCAAGCTCTTTTTCCTCATTATGTGCCCCAGAAATTTCAACTGTCTTTTACTGATGTTAAGTATAAGCGTTCTTTTCGTTTCCATTGTCTCTAGAACTCCGTCGCTGATCACATGTTCGATCTATAATGTTCTCAGCATCCTTCTGTAGAACCACATTTCTGCTGTTTCAAGTCTCTTCTTCATCTGTGACGAGATTGTCCAGCATTCACTGCCATATAAGAGGACAGATACTGCATAATTTCTTTGTTTCGAACGAGAAACTAAGGATTTCTGTCAATCATTATACCATTTCTTCGAAGGACATGGCATTATTAAGCATAAGTAACAGTGAAACAGTGATTGAATGTAATCATTGAGGCCTTTAGGTGTACTATTAGAAATGATCTCTGAAATCAAATTCATCTATCAAAAACCCCAAGGATGTTCATTCCATTCAAGTAAACATAAGACTCAGTGGTGTGGACAAACGCTCGAACATCCCACGTTTTTCCAAATACTGGGTGTGGCAACGGACAGAATGCAGTCATTTTCCCTTCAAATCCTAAACACAGAACGAATGTTGCCTCCCCTGTAAAATTATCATGAACAAAACGGGGAACCGACATTCACGCATTCAAATGAGCTGCCTTAGCACTTTTACGAATCTGTCGAATACTGTACACCTGTGTGGAACAGATCAACATATGCAAATGAAAATCGAGCCTCTGTTTAAAGCAGTCTGTCAAATAATTATGTCACATTGATCCTTACAAATGCCAATATCATTTACAGACTTGTAGGCATTGCTAACTTGGAAATCCCTATCAAGTTTGAAATAAGTAGACACAACTTTGAATCTCAGCATTAACTACACCTTCACGTGTTCCAGTCCAGTGGACTAAAATCAAAGAAAAGCATTGAATGAATTACTAAATGCATTATAATTGCTAAATGTTTCTAAACAATTGTTTATATCGCAGTATTAATGGATTTGTATGGTGTCAAGCACGAATCAACACACACGTACGATTTTTCTCTGGACAGAATATTTAAATGTTGTTAAATACAATTTATTAAATGCAAGACACAAGTCCCGTGATTAAAATAATTTTATTCAGCTTTAGGTTCATTACGTTTATAATAAAGGCTTCTAACATCGTAAGCTGTGTTTTTGGCGGTAATATAGTTTAGTATACAAATATTTGACATTTGTTCAGGAAAGGAAGTCCATTATATTAAAATCCGTGTTAGACAATATGAGCACAGATCACACTTCGGCTTGATAAGTGGCAAGTTAATCTACAGTGTAAGGTGGAAGTTCTATGACTAATATATATATTAGGTGCAAAATGTTGTGCATACATCTACTTAAGTACTTATATAAAGGAATGGCCGTTAACTGGTAAGGACAAGAATAATTATTTATAAATATGATTGTTGTGGTTTTAATAAATTCATATAAATTAAAATTGCTGCACACATATAAACATACACAAAACACACAGAAGCACACTCATATATATATATATATATATATATATATATATATATATATATATATATATATATATATATATATATAATTTAAATAATAATAGTTTTTCGTTTCAACCTTTGGAAGTAAGGTTTTTCATAAACTATATATATATATATATATATAATATTTTTTATGAGAGAGTATCATAAAAACATTTTTAAATCGCTATATAAAAATTTTCATGTTTCAATACTTTGATTGTACTTCTTCAGGCGGTGGTAAATAACTGGTGATGAAATGATTTTTAAGGAAATTTAAAAACAAATTATTACCGATTTTCGAAAGTTAAAAGAGTGGGGCTTAATGTCAGAATTAAAATTAGACTTGTGGGTATGTCTTGATTAACCAATTAAATGTCAGATCTACCCTAAATAAAAAAAATATATATGCTCTGATGGTAGAGGTGGGTGAATTTTATCTTCATGTCATGTTAAACTAGAAGACAGACAGGTCATCGTTGTTGATTGCGGAAAATATGTCTGCGGCAAATGTATCCAGATTGTAGACAAATATGAATTTCAATTTTTTTAAAGGTTGTAGAAGGGAGGGATAGGTTGATCAGACGTAAAGTTAACAGAAATTTTTTTAAAAATTATATGCAGGAAATTTCTTAAAGGGGCCTGTAGATTAAATTAAAGATGTGAAACATCTATATAAGATATTAATAATACTGATTGGACGGCAATACATAGCAAAATTAAAGTTGAATAAACAAAATAAGGTACTCAGTCGTAGAGGGTGGACCATTATATATTCATAAATTATGGTTATAAGAAATGGTAATACGTAAGTTTTTAAAATTTAACTATGTTTTAAGGTAAAAGATAAACTGTGTCGGCAATTTACCGTTAATTCACTCCTCTGGCTAAATAAAGCTTTTTTGTCAGTAAACTATTAACTCTAATTTTTCTTGTAAACATAAGAAACACGGTTCAATTAAAGATTTACAAATTCTAGTCTTTTGAATATTTTCCATTTTAACCTCGGGGTTTTATTAACTTCTTTTAAGTTCCAATAATATTTAGAAAGGGAAGTCCTATTTCTGTACGCGTTGTTGGTACTCTCGATATCATTTTTTTTTAACTGTTGGATTTTCCACAGTAGAAGTAGAAATAATACTACAAATTATGGATTTTTAATCCATTTATTTTTCTCTCATTTGAATATATATATATATATATATATATATATATATATATATATATATATATATATTTTTCTTTTTTTTTTTTGAACAATAAAAAAATATTAAAAAATTAAAATCTTCAGACACACTGGGTTGTAGATTTATATTCTTTCGTTTTTTTATTATTATTTCATTTAGATTCCTCAACTAGTTTCGGCCAAAATGGCCATCATCGGGAGAAGAAATATTTCTGCTTGCTGTTAGCAGTGAACTACAGAAATGAATGTCTTGATGGAGAAAATGAACTTTTGTCTGTAGTTTTCATTTGTTTTTTTTATTTTTTTATCTTTTTAACATGAATCTTTTAACAATCCTTGTGTTGGTCAAACAGTCTCTTTTAAGTTGTTATTTGAGATAAGAGCTGGATATACATGCTGCTCCGAATTCTCTGGTCAGTTTGACAGTTTTATTGGACTTGGTGAGGGGATGTGTCTCTGTTTAGTGTTTGTGTGTGTGTTATTTGGTTCTTAGGGAGTGAGTGAGTATGATATGTGTAAGCGTGTGTATTGCTGTGGGTGTGTGTTATCATTTGGCTCATTAGGGAGTGAGTGAGTATGATGTGTGTAAGTGTGTATATTCGTGTGGTTGTGTGTATAAGTGTATAAGTGTGAGGCCCCAACACTTCCGTAATCATGTCTGTCTTGTGTGGGTGAGAAATGTTGGTAGGTTTTGATTTGTTGATTTATATATTGCTACTATCTGTATTGTTAAATTTATGGGTTAGCCCGGCTGGATATTTTGTTTTTAGACGTTGTATCAACTTATTTTCATGGGACTCTAAAATCTTTCTAATGTTATCTGCTCTGAACTTTCCTATTCTCTCAATTATAGTGAATTTGGCATGGGTTTTGAAATCGTGTTTTTCCAGGCAGAAATGTTGTTCTACAGGTAATAATTTTTCATGGGAAGTCGACTTAATTCGATTACGATAATTATTAATTCTGTAGTGAAAGGGCCATTCAGATTTTCCTACATATTGTTTCTGGCATAGTGTGCATTCTAGGATGTAAATTATGTTATGACTTCTACAGTTAGAATCGTGGTAGATTTTGAAAGTAGATTTAGTGATTGAGCTAGTGAATGAATTCGTGTTTTTAATATGGTTGCAACATAAACTTCTTTTGTTATTACTTGGTTGGGAAAATCCTGTCGTTTTTGTTCTTAGTTTATTGTCCCCTAAAATGTGGTTACTACCTATGATTTCTTTTAGGTTCTTAGGTCTACGATATGCAAGAAGGCCAGGTTCCTTAAACAATTTATATATATATATATATATATATATATATATATATATATATATATATATATATATATATATGATACCACAGAACTTGTAAATAGTTTTAAACAGATAAAACCGCATATTTTCCCAGAAAGCTAACTTTTCTTCGACCAACACCTGATCAAAAGAATCATTGGGCTAGTAACTAGTAAAAAGTTAACGAGAATTGCGGAGTGATATATATATATATATATATATATAACCAAAACAAACCAAATAATTTGTAAAGCCTGAAAGAACAATGCTGCCAATACTAATCCTTGTTGTTGTTGTTGTTGTTGTTGTTCTTCTTCTTCTTCTTCTTCCTGTTCTTGTTCTTGTTCTTTTTCTTCTTCTTTTTCTTCTTCTTCTTCTATGTGCCACGTCCCTTTCTGGTGCTTAGATATAAGTGTCCTTTTTGTTTCCATTTTCTCTAAAACATCGTCGTTGCACATGTTCAGTCTATGGTAGACTCAGCATCCTTCTGTAGAACCATTTTTCCGTTAACTCAAGTCACTTCTTTATCTGTGATGATTTGTCCACCATTCATTGCCATATAGGAAGACTCGCATTACATAACAATTCAGTACTCTTGTCTTTGTTTCTAGCAAAAGTTTCCTGTTTCTTAATACTTTGATTAGCTTTTGGAAGGCATCTTTCATTATCTTCGGATTTCAGTACTGCATTTTCCCTCCTCTATTAAAAGACTATCTAGAGATGTCAATTTTTGTACTTGATTGATTTTGGTATTTATTTTGTTGATAACTATACATTCCGCTTTCTTACAATTAATGTTTAGTCCTTTCTTCTTGCTTTCCTTTATTACCTTCTGTAGGAGTCGTTGTTCTTTCCTTCCCGTGTCTATTATCAACACTGTGGCATCTTCGTATCTACTGTTTTTAAGATTTTTAGCCGTCACTAATTCTTTGTTACTACTAATTCTTTGTAAAGGTTGAATAAGTCTGGTGAGAAGACACATACTTGTCTAGCCCCTTTTTTGTGTATGTAGTATCGTATGCAAATTAGACAGACAAGTATAAAGAGAGAAGACCTGGGAAACATGGGGTGGCTAGGCCTAGCAAACCCGGTTGCTATTCAGTTCACCGAGAACTGTACTACGACTACTACTACGCAGGGAGATATGCAAAACGTAACAATAGCTGCTCTAACAACTAAAAAAAAGAATTAGAATACTTTTGGGGGCTAGTAAATTTTTATAGTAAATACATACCAAGATACAGCGACATAATAGATCCATTTGCAAAATTACGCGCCCCCCCCCATCAAAAAAAAATGATGGATTAACTGGACACAAAAACAAACTATCGCTTTTGAAACACTAAAGATACGGAGGAACAAACCAATGATAAAAGTTTTTGATCCACAAAAAGAAATAACGTTAACCACAGACGCGAACGAAAAGGCGAATGCTGCTATTATATCACAAGAAGAACACCCAGTCATGTACATATCAAGAAGGTTAACGTCAGCAGAAACTAACTACTCGAATACTGAAAGAAGCACTAGCGATTGTATAGAGCATGGAAAGGGCACGAAACTTTTTGATAGGGAAACAATTCTTATTAAAATTGGACCACAAACCATTGAAATTCATATTTAACCCGAGAAAAGAATTGCCAAAAGTCACATCGTTATGAATTTTAAGATGGGCAATAAAAATCATGGCAATCGATTTTGACATAATATATGTAAAAGGGAACACTATCCGCTCACAAAGACGTTTTATCAAGATTACAGTTCAAGAATGAATCAGAAGAAAAACAGGAAAATACTGAAGATAAAATAATACACTGGGTAGAAACGGACGTTCTTTCTTTAAATAGACTCAAAATAGAAACAAAGGAAGACCCAATATTAAGCAGAATAGTAGAGAGAATAATATATATATATATATATATATATATATATATATATATATATATATATATATATATATATATATATGGAGCAAGCCTTTAAAGAAACGAAGCAGAAACTAACCATAGAAAATGACATAATATGCAATGGGGATATAATAGTAGCTGTACAAATACTGAAAATAGACATGTTAAAGGAGGTACATGATAACGTGAATTGTGGCATAACAGAAACACAAAGAAAACTAAAGTTACAAGCCTCGGGGCCAGAAAATTCAAAAGATATAGAAGAATACATTAAGAGATGCTCCAAATGTGCGGAAAAAAAACTTCAAGCAAGCAAAAATTCCCTCATGGTCAAAGGAAGCAGATCCATGAGGTTAGGGTCCATATGGATCATGCACATATCAAAGATAGGGAATTGTTGTTAGTATTAGTGGATTCATATTCAGGATGGCCAGGGGTTGTCAGAGTAAAAGTCAGAAAAGCCACCACAATAAAGCAAGTACTAAGAACTATATTCTCAAGGAATGGAGTACGCCAGAAATAGTCACCGACAATGCACCCGAATTTCGCGATGAGAACTTATGTGCGTGGTTAGAACAGATTGGATGCATCCCATACAAGACACCACCATATCACCCCAAATCTAATGGCATTGCGGAAAGAATGGTACAAACGTTAAAAATGGGATTAAAAGCATTCTCACCACTTAATGAAAGCATAGAAGCGTATCTACCAAAAATGCTCCTCAGTAACAGATCCATTCCATATGCAGGAAGAAAACTGAGCCCTTCGGCATTAATGGAAAGAAAAATCATAGCCCCCATAACTATGTCCTTTGCAACAGAAAATGGTATGGTATAGAAAGAATAAATAGGTGAATCCAGAAGAAGCAAATTTCCTGATACAAAAAGGACACAACACAGCTATACTTGAGAAAAATGGATAACATATACTGACACATGCAGATCAGTTCAGAAGCGAAGCAAAAACGAACTGGATGACAGAGAAATGGAAGATCAAGAGCAAGAAGAGACAGAAAGTTGCAAAAGTGGAACAGAGTAGGAAATGGAAGAAAGTGAGGATGAAAATATAGACGAATAGGAAGAAGAAAATGAAGAGAGACTGAGATCACGATTAAAGAGTAAACGAAAAGACAAGAGGAAAGACAACACAATAAGAAAAGAATCACGAATAGTAAAAGAAAAAAATGGGTATACGACCTTTCCGATTCAGGGACATGTAGTATCGTATGCAAATTAGATAGACAAGTATAAAGAGAGAACATTTGGCGAACTCAGTTGGTATTCAGGATACGGAGAACTGTACTACGACTACTACTACGTAGAGAGATATGCAAAACATAACAGTGTATTTACTGAATTCATTTTCTATCCGTATGCAGGTGGTGTACTCACAGTACAAATTCTAGATTATTCTAAAATCCTTCCTAAATATGCTAAACTTACCTAGCAGTTCCAATAGTTCTTTGTGACATACATTATCAAACGCTTTAGCATAATCTATAAAACACAGATACACGTCATTCTGCATTTGTATTGCTCTTTCTGATATCATTCTGTGCATAAATATCGCATTTCGTGTTCCAGCGTCTTTAACGAACCCGCACTGTTTTTGTCCTATTTCTGGTCTGATTCCGCTGCGCGCTCTCGTCATCAGAATTCGGATGATAAGTTTTCTGGTATGGCTCATGAGGCAGATTGTCCGATGGAGTTGACATTCTTTTGTATTTGGCTTCTTAGGCAGTGCTATGAAAATCAATCTACTTAGGTCTTCCGTTATATCACCACTGTTGTATATTTTATTTATTATGTCTGTAATTTTGTCGATGCCGAAATAATCTAGGGCTGCCAGCATCTCTATTACAATTCCAACTGGAAATCTCCATTGTGTGTACACCTAGTTTCGCATACGCCTAAAATGTTAAAATTTGTTTGTTTGGCGGTATATCAACTTCTTATGGTTCATTTAATGCCAAAATTTAATTTTCTTGGGAGCTTTATTAATTTAAGTTACAAAAATGTATTGCTGGTATTTTTATTATAAATATGTATTTTTATAATTTCATAGTTTTTCGATATCAGTTTAATGTGGTGGGCGGCATTATTTGTCCATAGCTGGGACCCTAACAGGTGCTACCGCTCCAGGTCAGGGTGGACCTTAGAAGAGCAGCAATTAAATGGTGGCTCCACGCTCCTGAAAACCTCATGGATCAGAGGCCTTGCTGCTGAATGTAGTTTCTTGTCATACTCAGGACGTGTTAACATTTAACCTATTCATTTCCTGATTTACATTCCCTAAATGGCCTCATTGATTTTTGACATTTTATTTCCCTAAAACTATATTTTGATTGAGGAGAACAGTCAATGGATCCGGTGACACCTGTCGCATATGATTTTTCTTAATGGGTGAGGAGTTAATTTCAATAGACCAAACCACTCCACGCCGCTATGTTTCATAATATCGTTCAGAGTCGTGAATGGTCTATGTCTATCAAAGGAAAAAAAATGAAACTACAAGAGAAAATGGAAATTTAAAAAACTGATCAATAAAAATACCAAAATTTTCTTTCAAATAATTTTTATTTTCCCAAGTACTTTCAATCTCATCTGAGCCCATCTTCATAGAAAATATTCGTCCTTCTATGAAAATTTCTCGGACATTCAGGCCAGTAAATGTTATTTAATACTGTTTATTATAAACAGAGCATTTACTTAAATACTTGTATCTATAAAAAGAACGTTAAACATAAAAATGTCTTTAATAAATAAATTGTCGGACTTTGTCCATTTCTTAATATATATATATATATATATATATATATATATATATATATATATATATATATATATATATATTCGACTCTCCCGTCGTATTCTATGTATGAGGGTCAAGCAGCTCAGTTCCTAGGAACCGACAGCCCGACACCAGCACATATTTGATTATAGTGGTGAAGGTTTTGTGCAGAACCATCCACACTTTTTGAAGGGCCGAATACAGAAACCTGGTGCACAACATGCTACAACGACCCTCCGCAGATTTTGAATTCAGGGTTGTCCTTCTCCTAGACCAGTTGACATCCAAGGCTATAGAACCCAGATAGCTAGAGATGGAGGGAGAAGAAGTGGATTCATATCTTTCCCAAGAATATTAGCACGTAAGTGATTGTAATGGATTCGACTGGAATTCGAGATCGGCTCTCCGATTCGTCAATCTAAGCCGCTATACATTACTCCACAAGTGCCCCCCTCTCTCTCTCTCTCTCTCTCTCTCTCTCTCTCTCTCTATATATATATATATATATATATATATATATATATATATATATATATATATATATATATATATATATATATATTGCCGGTAGTCTAGCAAACTCGTGTTACAGTTCATTATAATAAATTCATTTCCCTACTATTTTAACGATGTACTCCATTAAATATTATTTCACGAGTATTATGAATGATGAGGATAATAATTTGAATAACTCTTGGAGAAATGACACTGACTCATATAACTATTTCAAACCACATTTAAGATAAACATATCTATCTATCTATCTATCTATCTATCTATCTATTAGATTGGTGCAAAAATAATATCGGTTTTTGACGTTAAACAATACGTCAAAAAACGATATTATTTTTGCACCAACCTAATAGCTATCTATCTATCTACCTATCTATCTATCTATCTTAAGGGTTCTCACACTTTTTCTTCGCGTATACGATTTCATCCCCCTCGAATGAGTTAGCTTACCCTTTGATAAGTATATGGTGTTAAATATCTGGGTACTATGGAATAGCTGACAGATAAGTAGTATTTGGATATAATTTTATTTAATAAATTCATGAATTTAAGCGCAGTACTAGCTCTATAGCAAAGTCTCATCATTTTATTGTTGAAATGCCGACATGAAACCGTAAATTCTATGCTAGCAATTTCTTCTCCCGCACTTCTTCCGGTGGAACTTTCTTCCGATTTTTTGCTTTCAAGTCAACTTTGATCTTCAAAAATTTTAATTCAACATCAATCGTTATCTTCCGTCTTCATAATTCTTGTTCTTTCATTGTTCTCTTTTCTTAATGTTTTTCCTTCTCATATATTCTGACACTCAGTAACTCCTTGCGTCTTAGTGACTTTATTGCCTTGTCTGGTTGAAATTATTAGAAAAATACATGGTTACACATTTAAAGAGATGTATAAGCTTACTTCTTTTCAACAAATAAATCATTTCTTGGAACCGTTCTAAAAAGACAGACACGAATATATTTTTCTTGCATGAAATTTGATTTCTGAAAACCCTTGTTCCCAAGTGATTCGGAACAGCAAAATATCTTCTATAATTTTGTTTGGATACAGATGAGTATAATTTCACAATGGAACACCAAACTTTGCTTGCGGTGACATTTCAAAAATATCTTTGCGATTGAGACATTCAAAAGTTCTCCAAATTAATCTTGCAAATTATTCAGATCTGGTAACAATTCGAAAGAGATTCCATGTGAGTTGACAGTTAAGGAGGAATCCAGAGAAAAAAATGGCCTGTTTGGAAAAGGATAGAAAATTCGCGAACTTCTAATCCTAGAATGGGGCAATGTGCTGATTGTGTTAGACCTTATCGCGTACATCCTAAATTTATCTCGCTGGTTGAGGACATTAGATAGATAGATAGATAGATAGATAGATAGATAGATAGATATGCAATATGAGATAGATTGATAGATATGTAACATGAAATAGATAAACAGGCAGATAAATAGATAAATAGATAAATAGATAGATAGATAGATAGATATGCGATATGCGATATGAGATAGATAGAAACAGACTGTGATAGATATGTAACGAGATAGATTGATAGATATACAACATGAGATAGATAAACAGATAGACAGACTGATAGACGAACATCTAGATAGATAGATGGATGCATAGACTCAGATGAAATCAGATAGATAGATATGCAACCTGAGATAAACTGAAACAGACTGATAAATAGATATGAAATATAAGATAGATAAACAGATAGCCAGGCTAATAGATAGATAGATAGATAGATAGATAGATAGATAGATAGATAGATAGATAGATAGATATGCAACATGAGATATATTGATAGGTAAGTAACATTAAATAGATAAACAGGCAGATAGATAGATAGATAGGTAGATAGATATGCAATGAGATAGAAACAGACTGTGATAGATATGTAACGGGGTAGATTGATAGATATACAACGAGATAGATAGATAGATATGCAACATGAGATATATTGATAGATATGTAACATTAAATAGATAAACAGGCAGATAGATAGATAGATAGATAGATATGCAATGAGATAGAAACAGACTGTGATAGATATGTAACGGGGTAGATTGATAGATATACAACGAGATAGATAGATAGATAGATAGATAGATAGATAGATAGATAGATATGCAACATGAGTTTGGTAGATCGAAGTAGATTCAGTGCATCATAAATTTGACAACAGCTGAGAATTCAACTCGTAGAAGTTAGTTATAGATCGATTTTTAGAATCGATGAAATTTCCCATAAAACCGTGAAAACCAGTCGGCAAGCTAAACTATGAGTTTGCGTAATTCTTTAACGATTTGTGAAATGTACCGTCTGTTTTTCCGTACTTATATATTGATATTTTTGAAGCCCAATACATATTCGCATTCGTAGTAGAAAAATGTAGGTGAAAGACAACGAACATCTTATAGAAATTCCAAATGTAAATTTTAAACTTATGGTTAAATGTGTTTGTCATATACCATTTTACAGTGTGACGAAATGATTGTGTATAACAAAATATTGTTATTTTGTTTACAACAAAAGGAGAAGAGAAATTACAAAGGTAGCGACGGAGAGTTAGAAGAAAGGACTAAGTATAAACTACAAGAAGACAGAATGCATGGTCATCAGTTAGAGGAAGAGTCCGAAATGTAATTTGCATGTCGGGAACGCTACAATCAAGTAGATTCAGAAGTTTAAATATCTGGGAGGCGTCATGACAGGACGGTAATTGCGACACTGAGATCCGTAGACATATTGAAATGGCAAAGGACATATTCAAAAAACTGAGCAGAGTATTGCGAGACAGGATGATTTCTTTGGTAACGAAGAAAAGAATACTGAGTTGTTACGTGACGTCTATCTTTCTTTACGGCTGCGAATTTTGGACGATTTTCTCATAGATGAAGAAGAGAAGACTTATACTTAATATCAGAAAGAAGCAGCTGAAGTTTCTGGGACACATAATGAGAAAGGAAGGCCTGGAGAATCTGATACTCACGGGTCGAATAAAGGGTAAGAGAGACAACGGACAACGCGTGATATACCTGACAAGATTGAGCAGGTGGATGACAGAACGTGGTCTGGGGGAGGAAGCAGAGGGGAGGAACTTGCTGAAAACTGCAAGGGATAGAGAGAGGTGGAGGGCCATGATCGCCTACGCCCTGAAAAGACATGGCACATAAAAAGAAAAAGAAAGCATTGTTATTGTTTTATTCTTTTTCTCTTTTCTATCTTTCATTGAGTTTTCTTTGATTTATTTCTTCTTTTTTATTTTTTAATCCTTTCACTACAAGCAAGGAGGAAATGCCTCTAGTACACAGGAGGTTACAGAGAGTGAAAGTGAGAGAAAAGACTGGGTATAGTAAAGGATAAAAATGAACGGGATTCAAGAAGATAGAAGATGGCGATTGAAGATGCATTTAAACTTTTGAAGATTGTAGGGAAGCGAGGAAACGGAAGGGAGTTTCA
>OZ010584.1:88998865-89181365 GCA_963932145.1 Acanthosepion lycidas
AAAGTCCTAATATTTAACACAGCTGGAGAGAAGAAATGGATTCATACCTTTCAGAAAGGTATTTGCGATTGAGTGAATGTAACGAACCCGACTGGAATTCGACCTCGTATAGTGGATGAAGCTGAACTGGATGATAAGCAGGTTTGCATTATGACAAATCTGAAGCAGTTGTTTAAGGAAGGTTTTTTTTTTTATCAATTCAGTCAAAGCAAAGTTATGATGCCACTAAAACGCAAAGGGCTTCTGGAAGTGAATGCGAAGACCTTAGAAGGGACCGGAAACCCAATGCCAAACAAGAAACAAGGTATAAAACTCTACTCCTGTTAAAAAAACTGGGGAGGAGTATGAACCGGACGATAGGCGAACCTATATTGAGTAACTTTTTCGTCCCCTCTATGCAAATGCATACAATGTAAAACGTGGAACAAAGTCAATTTTGTTTTCAAGAAATTTCTTTCGCTCAATATGAGCCACTCAAGGCAGAGGTTTAATGATTGAAATTGTTGCGCGTAAGAGGAGGAGATAAGAAGTGCATTTTAAGGGGATACATTGGAAAGATAACATTTAACCCTAGACTTAAATAGGTTAAGATTGTAGTGATCGGGAAAGCAGCATCCACACGGGAGTTTATTCTATAAAGCAGCGGTTATTGGGAAGACGCTGTCTAACGAAATACGAAGGGAATGGAGATGATTCATTCCTGACGGGACTTAGCTGTGAAGGTTAGAACTGGTGGAACTAATGTAGCTGGTCAGAATATTTGATATTGAGAAACGCGATAGAGTAGCGATACCCTTGCGACGTTTAGTCTGCAGGAAAAGGACGGTAGCGTGGAAAACAATTCATCACACAGTCTCACCGCGCTAGGTGTTACTACTGTGGTTTTTGTAGCAAGAAGTCGTAAGACAGTTTCACTAGCGAGAAGTGTGAAACTGTTAGCACAGAACTTACGGTTACTAGCCATTTCAGCTATAAAATTATGAAACCTTGCCGCCAATCTAGTACTGCGTTTAAATTTAAAAGTCGAGGTACGAAAAAGGGATGTTCATCAGAACAAATACCATGAAAATATTAATAGAAAATGCACAGAGAAGCTACGTTACTATGGCGAGAAAGTATCTAAAACTGAGATGCTAGGTCAGGACCACTAACATTGCAGATTCTTTGGATTTTGTTGAGAATCTCTAGATACTTAGCAAATGCACCAGACCAGATATAACAGCAATATTCAATGTATGGAAGTTTATTTTGCAACAAGATTCTGTATAAAATTATGTATCAAGTGAGGCATAAATATTTACTCATTAATTAAACATGAATTAAAATATCTATTCGTAAAAATAGCTTCAGATTTTACATCAAGCTTAGTAACATTCTTGTTTTGTTGTTCTTCCTGCGCCTTCCTGGTTTCACGTTTTCCACTGACATGAAGCGGAGCGACAACATTGAATCAATAGCTGCATCTACTGCAAGGAAATTTGTGTCACTGTGTCGTGTCAGAAAATTTTTCTCGTCAGGATCCATCCGGTACATTTACAAATCTACCATTCGTCCGTGTATTGAATACTGTTGCCATATCTGGTCTGGTGCTCCTGATGAGATTCTTGGCAAAATCCAAAGAAGGATCTGTAATGGAATTGATACCGACACGCATCTCGACTTCAGTTACTTTCTCACCGACATGACGTGGCTTCTCTCTGTCTTTTCTACAAATATTTTCATCCCAACTGCTCTGACGAGCTTTTTCCCCTGGTGCTCCGACTAGATGAATTTAAGTGTCTTACTAGATTGGCATTTAGGTCCCACCCTTTTACTGTTGAAATAGCTAAATGCAACCGCCACTTCTATTCAAACAGATTATTTTATCGCACTTCCCACCTGTGGAACTCCCTTCCGTTAACTTGTTTCCCTGATAGCTACAATCTTCAAAAATTTAAATGTAGCGTCAATTGCCATTTTCTATCTCATTGAATTCCGTTCATCTTTTATCCTTTCCTCAATCCTTCCTATTCCAAGTCTTCTCTTTCACTTTCATTCCATGTAACCCTTTGTGTACTAGTGGCATTCCCACCTTGCTTGGGGTGAAATGATTAGAAAAATATATCTCAGAAATACTTCCCACACAAGACATGAGCTCGATGAAGGCACCATTGTCACTAATGTCTTACCATTGTATGAGGTATTTCTGATAGGTATATTTTGAGGTATTTTGGCCGCACTCTCTCTCTCTCTCTCTCTCTCTCTATATATATATATATATATATATATATATATATATTTGAATCTGGGAAATGTTTTACAGAGGATGGAAAATGCCACACTGAAATCCGAACACACACTGGTATAGCAAAAAAAATGCATTCCAAAAGCTAAGCAAAGTATGAAGTAACGGGAAAATTTCGCTTGATAAAAAGAAGAGAGTGATGAACTGTTATGTAATATCAAACCTCTTGTATGTCAACGAAGAAAAAACTGAAATATGGTTCTACAGAAGGATGCTGAGAATACCACGGAAAGAGCGCCCAAGCAACGAAGAAGTTATAAGGAAAATGGAAACAAAAAAGACATACTCAGAATCAGAAAGAGATAGCTGAACATTCTAGGATGCATAATGAGGCATGTGACACCCACGGAACATATCGAAGGAAAAAGTTAAGGCCGCAGCCCGCCTACTTGACGAGCTTATGGGAATGGATGGCCGTGGGAGGTTTAGCACAGAGATAAATATTGCTAAGAGCTACAAGGTATAGGAGTGTGTGGAGAACCATGATTGCCCAGGTTTTAAAGTGACACAGCACATAGAAGATATAAACACACAGTATATATAAGTTCATATGAAAAAATAACAAACTTCGACATTCACTCATTTCCTATCTATGTATCATCCGGTTTTTTATGTTATGATATTAACTAGCATCACTGAACCATTCGCCTAGAGACATAAAAGCTGCCATTAATCTCATCAATTTCTTTATCTTATATCCAATGAATGTTTTTGTAGTTCTTTTGGACTCTTATATTATTATATCTCAGTGGGATGTACACCTAATTGGCCATTGCCAATGTCGTTTTGTTGGTTTCATTACGGACTTTCCCTCTTCAGCCGTAGGCAGAGTCGACTTCGAGTCAAGAGAAAACAATGTGTGTATCAACGGGTAATGACATAAGTGAGTGTTAAGATCGAAGGTTCGATTTCAAACACAGTGTAGCCAAGGCTCGAGGCTTACGGCATTTATTTTAAAACAAAGAGAAATTCTCCAGCGAAGACAATGGCACACTTTTACAGAGACACAGACAAGAGAGATATTGTCAAATGAAAAATGATCTTAACATTCATGGTTAATAAGGTTAAATATATGAGAATATTGCGGGATAAAATAAAAAATGGATAATGGAACTTGTTCAGAAAGTACAGATCGATATAAAATTTCAGGTTCATCGATATCTATTGAGGATTAAATCTTCAGGAAATATTTGTAAGATGTTTTCCGATGATTTAATGAAATTGATCTTTTTTATTATCATGTGATTAATTTTTTCATTTTGAGCGACAAATATGCAAGTGCAAAACAGAGAAAGCTTTTGTATATTATATAAAATACTGACTTGTAAGCGTACTACTAGATTGGCAGTTAGGTATCATCGTTTTACTGCAGAACTAGCTAGATGTAACCGGCTATGTATCTCTGAATTCTCGACAAAATCCAGAGACTGTATGGTAATCGGTCCTGAACTAACATCTCGAATTCTGTTACTTTCTCACCGCCGTGATGTTACTTTCATGTGTCTTTTCTATAAATACTTTCATGGCAGTTTTTCTAATGAGATCTCCTACTTGGTACATCGATCGCATGAATTTAAGCGTTCTATTAGATTGCTAACTAGGTATCGTTTTGCTGAACTAGCTAGATGTAACCGCATATTCTATTTTAATATTTTCTTTTCTCACACTTCTCACCCGTGGAACTCTCTTCCGGTTTCTTGTTCTGCTGCTATCTACAATCTTCGAAAATTTAAATGCAATGCCAATCGTAATCTTCTGTCTTTGTTGTAGAGTAGGATCCAGCGTACTTCCTGCTCTTCCCTACTATTGTGACAATGGACTGTTCCTACTTATAAATATGGCAACTACATTAGAGTTGGAGGAGATCTTCCGAGCCAGGTTACTCTCCCCGGCAGCACGCTGCTTAGACAGAATCCTCGAATCTGTTCCGTAGCATGGTTATTGACTGACTATGACTAGCTAAGACCAGAAGCCCGAGTGGTGACACTCGGGTTCCCCATGTTAAAACAAACTGGCCTTGTGTCGCATCCTGATTCAGTGAGGATCAAAGGTAAGTAGGCGATTTGAGTAGTATTTGATTTACTCAAGTTTTCCCGTTCTATGTATGAGGACTTAATAAACCTCCTCTTCTTTGTTTCCTCTACCTAGTTTTCTGTTTCTTAGTTCAGTCAGGCGATCATGTATCTTTCGATACATGACTGACGAGGCAGATTTTTTCCCGCAGTAGGTTGCCATTTCTTTCTCCGGTACACAAGTTACCATCTAAGGTTATAGAACCCGATCTGTCCTGTTATTTACACATAGCGGGGTAGAAGAAGAGGATTCACACCTTCCCCAAAGCTATTAGCACGTAAGTAAATGTAATGGATTCTACTGGAATTCGAACTCGACTCTCCGATTTCTCCATCCGAGCCGCTCTCCATTACGCCACCGTGCCTCTTAGATACTCTCTTAGATAGTCTTACAAATTCTCGGCTATTTTGAACAAAGACATTACATCAGTCTTCCTGAACTCTGTTCGTTTATTGTCTTTTCTCCTTACTAATGTTTTCCCATTTTCTTTCGCTCCCAGTAATGACCTGGCGTCTTAGTGGCATTATCGCCTTTATTAGGGTGAAATGATAAAATAATGTCGAAGTACTTCAAGACATATCATGCGAGGAATGTTTGTTTTGGCGGCTGGCGAGATATCGCGTTTGGAATCTATTTGTCCTGTGTGTGTGTGTGTGTGTGTGTGTGTTTTTGTGTGTAGTAGTGAATCAAAGAGCAATCCAAGACAATTTGTTCAGGTTGATGAAGGCAGGAATGAATAACGGTTTACCTGAAGCGTTTGTTGAGATATTTCTTCGACATTACATGATACAAAATATTCCTCTCACAAACGCATGAATCATGTAATTCACCTTTTTCTTCTATGTGCTGTGTCCTTCCAGGACGAAGAAGTTTATGGCTCCCCACAACTTCCTCGCCTTTGTAGCTCTTTGCGATGTTTGTCTTTTTACCATATCTTCCATTCCCTGTTCTTCAATCTATTTACACAAGCTTGTTAGGTTGGTCACTCACTGTTTCCCTCTGTTTAATTTACCTTCAATATGTCCTGTGAGTGTCAAATTTTCTAACCCTTCTTTCCTCATTATGTGTCCTAGAAATTTCAATCTTCTCTCATTCTAAGTATAAGTTTCCTTTTTCCTTTCATTTTATTTAAACCTTTTCGTTGCTTACACGCTCTGCCCATGGAATTCTCAGCATCCTTCTGTAGTACAACATTTCTGTTACCTCAAGTCCTCTCTTCATCTGTGTGGAAATTGTGCATCATTCACTGTCATATTGGATTGTTGATACTGCATAGCAGTTCAGCACACTTTTTACTTTTAATGAATATTTTCCTGTTTCTTAGTACTTTGCTTAGCTTTCGGGAGGCACCTTTCGTTATTCAAATGCGCGATCAAATTTTATTGTCTCATGATAGAACACTTCCCAGATATTTGAATCTTATGTTGGGCCCTCATGTTGGGCTGTTTTTTTTTATGCTGACAGCTATACATTCTGTCTTCTTACAATTTTCTTTGGTTCGTGTAATACTTACTCCGTAGGATATAACTCCAGGGATCTAACTCAGATGTCAAGACTTCTCCATCGCTTACGAACTGAGACAAATCCTTGATGATTCCTATGTTCCCAATACAAGAAGACATCACGCAAATCTCTTAGATCACTTTCAAACACCCTACCCTGAAAAATGACCCGCTGATGATGATCCTCTCTTTGATAATGTTCCCTTCCTTCCACTTTATATTAATAATCTGCCTAAGAGCACATTCAGATCGTTAGTGAATATCTATGCAGATGATACAAGGGTGCACTTCCAAAAGTCTAGATTACCAGAGCCTGAGTGATCTCTTCTTTCATCGAGCTCAATGGGGGTAGGGGTAACTGGCTGGTCATATCCAATATCCAAACTAGTTACTTTCTTTCATCACTGAGCTGAGTCTGGATTTTGGCGATGAGCGGGTGTTCTTTTAAGGAGGTCCCTTGATTTGAACGCCTATTGGGACCCAGGATCACTCCAGTCCAAGTGGAACACGTATATGCTACCCATCTTTAAAAATACTGGATAAATGGTCAGTTCCCTGTACTGCACCAGTAAGCACCTAATTCCTCTTGCTATGCTCTACCTTTACAAGAACCAGATCAGAGCGAAAATAGATTACTGTTGCCATATCTGGGTTGGAGTTTTACGGTCTAAAAACGTCTACACCGCCTTGTGGGTGATTAATTATTTTCTATCTTACAATCCCTTTTCCACAGGCGAAACGTTGCAAGTCTCTCGCGATTTTATCCCTATTTCCATGGAAAATATTCTGACGAATCAGATTCCTTAGTTACACCAGCTCTGACCTTCACAGCTAAGACCCACCACACCACGTACACTGTGGCACATAATTCTCATTCCCTTCGTATTCCATTAGTAAGAAGAGAGTTCCACTCCAACGGCTTCTTTTCACGAACCGCGACTTTATGGAACTGAGTTCAATGAATTTGTTTTTCCGACCACTATAACGTTAACCTGTTCAAGTTTACGGTTAACCGTTATCTTTCCCGCATTTTTTAAAAGCATTTCACCCCAAGCAAGGCGGGAAGCCACTAGGACGCAAGGGGTTACAGAATATTTAGAACAAGGTCAGATAGGAGTGATAGAAGAAAGGATGAGGAGGAGGGTAGTGGATAGATCAAGGCAACTGGAGATATTGATTGATATTACACTTGAATAGCTGGAGATTATAGCTCTCAGGGAAACAGGAATAGGGAAAGGAGTTCCACAGGCAAGAGGTGCGAGATATGAAGCTATTGGAGTAGAAGAGACGGCTACATTTACGAGTTTCGACAGTGAAGGGGTGAGAGTGGGATGCCAGCCTCGTAGGGCGCTTGAACTAATGACGTCTGGGAACCAGCGAATGCAGCTCCTTGGAGCAATTTCCATGAAAGTATTTGTAGAACAGACAGAGGGAGGCGACGGCGCGTCTGTGAGAAAGTGACTGTAGACGAGACGCCAGAGCAGGGCCAACTACATTGCATATCCGCCTCTGGAGCCTATCAAGAACCCCGAGGCAAACAGAAGAGGCACCAGACCATATATGGCAGCAATACTGCATGCAAGGAGAAAGTGACTGTAGACGAGACACCAGGGCAGGGCCAACTACATTGCATATCCGCCTCTGGAGCCTATCAAGAACCCCGAGGCCATCAGAAGGGGCACCAGACCATATATGGCAGCAATACTCCATGCAAAGGCGAATTGTTGATTTGTAGATCCTCATAAACTCTACTTCTTATCTCTTACTGCTCATACAACAACCTCCCTCCGTAACCTTCTACTTTGAGTGGCTCTTGGGTAGAGTGAACATCATTAAAAAAACAATCTTTTGATTTCTGAAGATATGTTTTATTCGTTCAAATAAATTCATACTTTTAAGATTGGTTTTTATAATAAAGTCAATGACCAGCAACAGTTTTTCGCTGGAAAGTTGATAAACAAATATTTCGGTCCAGTTTCCTAGTTGCCGCAGTTGTCACAACCTTTCGGCTGATGACCCTCGGGTCATGTTCGCGATTGGAGTGTTAAAATTATCAACAATACATTTTTAAAGCAACGTGACCAGTAATACATTTTATCTGTAGCTGGAGGCATACAATTACGTTCAAAATATATTTGAAGCTTTAAAATTGTTCAAATTATTTACATTTCGGCATTGAATGATCCATGGAGGTTATATCGCTAAACAAAATCATCCGACCAAACAAGCAACACGAAAGAAATCTTTCAGGACATTAATCTATATAATATCCTACAATTTTAAAGAAATCAAACATTATTCCAAAATATAACTTCAACAAAATTACAGCATAAACACACGTATCATCACCTCTAGTAATTATGTCCACACAAACATGTATATGCATAAAAGCTGAATATCATCTGCCATGTATTCAATTGTGAAAGCAGAATAATCTCTATCTATAAAAGGCAGGATGTGTGTGTGTAACGAATGTACGGCCGCAATTTTCGACGGATTTGCACCAAAATTTACATGCACATGCTCCAAGTTAGCGGGAAGGCCAAAACCGACTTTGCATTTCCAACTCCCATCGATAGTGGAAATAATAGATTTTTTCATGCTTCTACGGCAGTTTTCATGTAGTTTGCGGCCATTTTCTACTGGCCAGAGTGAGAGCCTATAGCTGGCTACCACGAATAGGCAGGAAGATTCTATTGGCCAGCGTGTGAGCCAACAGCTGACTGACACGAATATTAACTAGCATGCTAGCATGCAAAAAAAAAAAAAATCGATATCTGCATTCGTCACAAGTGGGAAAAATTTAAATCTGCATGGCACTTTACTCCAATTGGCTCATTCGCTTGCTTAAACTCAACGTTGATTCTGATTCCGCAGAACTGGGTTGGGTGTGAAAAAGTATTTGTTGTTAACATTTTTTTTTCATTCGGTTTTTCCAGTTACGAGTCCTTTTTTTAAAGCTGATCGTTTTGTGTTCATTTTGTTTAGTTCTTTTTTCGTAACAGATTTAATGTTTAGTATAGTGCTTAGAAAAAAATCGCAGTGTGAGATAGGCAAGAAGTAAGCCATGTAGCAACATCAGCATGGCAAAGGGCACTCCTTTAAAGGCAAGGAAGGGCAAAACTATTTTAAGTCAAGTGATAGCGATTGCTGTATAAGTCGTACGATTTTTTAATCAAGCACGGGCAACGCCGGGCCATGCTGCTAGTATATCATATTTTTATTACTTCTTAGCTTCCTAGAAAATTAAATTTCGCGACTAAATGAACCATTAGGTGTTGATATGCCGTTAAATATACAAAGCAATCAATAACTATTACGCTACGGAGAGGCGCCGAAAACGATTTTTTCGACTATTTACAATGTTTAGCCTAATTTAGGCAAACTATTATCATGCACACAGTAGAGCTTGAACTCACGACACAGTGAGACTAATTTATTTCGTATTGCAAATGTAGGGAGTAGGTTCAACTCAGACAGCTTTTACCCAAGAACCTCGACTTTGTGGAACACACTCCAGCCGGGATGCTTCCTTGAACACTGCAACCTCTTCAAGGCAAGGCTCAATCCTTATCTATTTTCCTTATCCTCATAATCTTCACTTCCTATCAACTTCTCTCTCATTTTTATCACACCTTATTGTGATTTTCTAAGCTTAAAGTATAGGGTACCCAATGAGGATCAAACTCAATATTCAGTTGTAAGTGATACCTTATACATCATAACCATTTTAAAAGTAAACATCTACTTTGAGCATTTTATTGTATGAACTTTAGTATAAAAACATCTTAGGAGAGACTAATTTGTCCCCCATTAAGGACAATAACTCAAAATATAACTGAGTTACTTTCCTTGTCCGCTAGTGGGGGTGAATTCAACATGGTGACAAGCTGACGCGCACGTGGAATTCATGGTTTAAATCCAAACTAATCCTAGCTGTTCTCAGTAAATGAATAAAAATTATCTTATTATGTGTTAAAATACATTTGTCTTTTATTTACATTCGTTTTCGTTCATCCCAACAACCTGGAATATAACCAAAACATTATTAATCATCCCCAGGGTCTGCTTACTAACCTTTATTCCATAAAGAAGTACCTCACTGAACAAATGTATATTTCTACACTGCCAATCCTAGCGACCGAACTCACGACCTCCAGATGACATGTCTCTTTTGAAAGGATGAAGCTAAATTCATTTAATATGTAGCTTGCTGTGTGTTTTTAAGTTCTTGTTTCTCGTTTGGAAATAGTTCATGAAAGACAATAAATATTTTAAATGATATGCACATTTTAAAAATAGCAGACACGGTGATATTGTTAATATGCGGAAACAAGACAGACTGGAAGCCTTTCTCGTTCTGCTGCTAATAGTAGCAGTCTATTTGAAAAAAGTTTTAAATAAATCCAAATTGGTGCAACCAACTTTGTCCGACTAATATCCAAAATAGCGACCAACAAAATTAATGTAACTACACAAATGTGGAAAAACGACGGAAGGTCTTTTCTTCATATTTTGTGTACCGTAATTCTGTTTGTATAAGACGCGGGCTCTTTTCATCTAAAATCGTGTACAAAAATCTACTACGTCTTATACTTTAGTTTAGAAGATATACCTATTTTTCCAAAATGGACAAAATAGGCTTAAATTGTTTACTGGAGAGATAATGTTTGTCTAATGGCGTATTGTAACAAAGGGAAATAAATCTTTCATAACGTTTTTCGAAGTCCCATAGGGTTCCGTAATTTTTATGGATTTTGTTGACTCTAGACAGTTACGCGAGTTTGGAAATCAGTCAAAGGTAAAACTATTATTTAATTTACGATAAAAAATAGAAAAATACAAGCCATTATCACGTTTTCGTAATACTTACGAATCGCAAAAGTAAAAAAATAATGTTCCTTTTTCATTTTCGTTGCTTTAAAATCAGGTGCGTTTTATACATGAAAATAAACTTTTTTCCGCTGGAAATTCTCTGCTTTTTTAACCGCGTCTTATACTCGCTAGCGGACTATACACAAAGGATTACGGTAATTATTCTTTAATATACATCAAATTATTTACATTATTTACAGTGTTCGAACTCTTGTTTTCATCTTTACTACCATATTCACGACGTTTTGGCCGCTGTACGCTCCGGCCTTTCTTCACGTGATCGGAATTTCGAACTGGCCCAGTGGGTTGGATCCAGTGACTTGATCAAAAGAGTTATGAGTTCAATACCTGCCTATTTCAGAGGTGAACAAAAACTGGGAGAGTTGAGTTAACTGCCTTTGAGATAACTGGGACACCCGGAAGAGGCATGGTACATGCAACTAGAACAGTCTATCCCGGTGGACGAAATAAACGGTTCAGTTCGAAATTCCGATCATCTGAAGAAAGCCCGAGCGTACAACGGCCGAAACATCGGGAATTAAAGATGAGGACAACAGCCCGAACAATGTAAGTAATGTAAATAATTACAATACCTCATCTCAAAAATATAGACAGATACATCAAATTGGTAAATTATTGATAGCTGTTGTCCTGTTTGATTTTTTAGATGAAGAATTTTAAATATGCATTTAATTTATTCGAACTATTCTTCTCATCCTTGCTGGTTATATATTCTTATTATAATAGACATAATATAACGGTTAAGTACCAGACGGATCTATTACATTCTCTTACGTGCTAATAGCATTGGGAAGGGTATGAATCCTCTTCTTCTCCCCCCACCTATGGGTAAATAGCAGGACAGAAAGCCTTCTATAGCCTTTGAAGGCAACTGGTCTACCGCAGAAAGAAATAGCAACCTACTGCGGGAAAAAATCAGCCTTGTCAGTCATGTATCGAAAGATACATGATCGCCTAAGCGTCTATCACGCATCGCACATTGACTAAATAATACTACAGTGCCTCATTTAAGGCACAGTAGAGTAATGGATCGTTGCTAGGATTGAGGAATCAGAGAGTCGAGTTCGAATTCCAGTCAAATCCATTAGTCACTTACGTGCTAATACCCTTGGGAAGGGTATGAATCCTCTTCTTCTCTCATAACTATGACTAAATAGCAGGCGTTGGTTCTATAGCCTTTGAAGGCAACTGGTCTACTGCAGAAAGAAATGGCAACCTACTGCGGGGAAAAATCTGCCTCGGCAGTCATGTATCGAAAGATACATGATCGCCTAAGTATGAATCACGCATGACACATAACTGACTGAATAATACTGCTGTACCTCCTTTAATAAGCCACAGTAGAGTAATGGCGAAGAAGGGCGTTATTTGCTAAAACACAGAGGTTTCATTCAACCGAAGCCCTTTCTAACCATTGATCTGAGAAGGGGTTTGTATATAGCTTACAATATCTTTCTGAACACGCTTGGCTCCATGCATGACACCCATATAAAAGCCACGATCTGATGAGGCTTTTTTAAGAACTTGAATCGAGTACAGGTTGTGATGGGTAAATTGTCGCCATTTTAAAGTTTTCATTTCGTGTATGTATGTTGTTTGTTTTTGTCAATTACACATTATAGTAGGTTCAGTTGGACACCGTCTGTTAGAAAAAAGAGCACTATGACGGAATTCATTCCGCCAGAAATTTTAAAATGGCATGCTGTACTGTTTGGCATTTGGGCCGGAAGCTCCAATACGAACATTTCAGAGTATTTGGGTGTCAATCTGAAGACAGTGCAGAAGATTCGGAAAGAGTTGGATGAGTTTAATGGCTATAACAAAGGTAGGGCAGCTCGGAAAAAATCACTCTGATTGTTTAAAGAAAAGAACTCCCGAATTTGAAGGTCTCAGACTCAACACGGATGCCTACATCAATTGACTTGAGGAGGTAGTTCTGTCCTGGGTCAAGAGGGTGGTAGCTGGAAGATCCTATGTCTGGTAACATGACTCTGCACCAAAACAGGAGAACCCAGTCATGGCTGTCGTCTGGTGGCTGTGGTTGAAGCCAATGGCGATTTATGGAATAAATTTACTCTTTAGTATTTGAAGATATTTTTTGTGCAATTTTGGTAAATATATCTGTTAATATGAGATGTCAGTGTTATTTTCATTTTTGTGTAATTTAGACGACAATTTATGCATCGCGCCCTTTATTTATGTTGAATCGTGCTAAACTTATGTCAAAACCATCTGACGTAGGATATAAAAGGCGGCAAAATGTATCATATGATGTCGTTCAGAACGGCGGCGCAATGGATGTAGATATTGATTAAAAGTATCCTTTAACAGTTAAAAAAAAAGAACAAACACAAAAAGGAGGACACCTGATGATAGTCAATGGGTCGAAAGGTTGTGTTTATAATAAAATTCTGTGACAAAGATGAAAATAAAGTTCAACTAAATTGGAGAAGATTTGAAAATATCGCAAACATAATTGTAATCAAGTCGTGACGACAAAAGTAAGACGAGCAAACTGATTAATTCAGAGCCCTCACTCGGTCGTGAACCTTACATTTTCGTCTGCGATGTCTGGAGGACTGCCAAACTCTTCATTTCACTTGTTCAAGAAAATTTGGGAACGCCAACTAGCTGCAGAAAACAGTGCGAGATGAATGATACACCAATGGGATTAAAATCACAGTGAACAATTGTCAGCTTATCGAAACAGCTTAGTTTCATGAGGAAAACAAAGAAATCTTCTTTTATGTGAAATATCACTTGAGGACATGGGCGATCATGGCTTTCTCCAACATCCTATCATTCATAGCTTCAAGTAATGTTTGTCTCCTTATTATCCGTCGCAGTCTTTGTTCTGACAGCTATAGAATTTAGGGTTGCGTGTTGATGTATTGTAGGTGTGTACGTGTTCATATATAAAAAAATAAAAAAAGAAGCAACAAAACATGTGTTTATATTACGGACCGTTAATTTCTTTTATAGAAACTGTATGGAAACAAAGTTATGGTCCATAAGTAAGTTGGGGTTACTAACGGATAAGAATGGTTATAATGGTCGAACTCAAGTCAGCCATGCGCATAGTTGGAACGAAGGTTTTCTTTATTTCATCGATGGAGAAGTTCTGCAAAACACATCCGAATATTATGCACTGGAAAGTGGAAAAAGAGTTCATTCGTCAGTTTATCGTAGAAAAGAGACGTTCCACAGTGGGGACGTCTTCATCAGCGTACTGATACATCGTGGACCAAAAGAACAAAGAAAAAAAAAAGAGGAAATGTATGTCTTTTTATAGAACTTATACAGCGCCACCTATAGGCGTTTAGCGAATCAAGTGGGTAATAAAATAGACGACCAGAACTCTTTCTGTTTTTTGTTATTAGCATCATGGAAAATATTTATTTTTATTCTTTATTATTATTTTCTTCATTGATTTTATTACATTTTCACACACCATCCATTTAAACAAGCTCGTTAGATAATTATCTTTCCTTCCGCGCCTCTTGTCTTTGATGCGTAAACAAAGGGATAGCCATCATCTACTAAAATGCACTTTTCCAACAAACACTGCTTGATTGTATAATATTCTTGTATATTTCTTATGTATTTGTAAGAATACAAAAGTAAATGCAAAGAATATCTTTTTGTAACTTTTACCTCTGAGTATATAAAAAGACATAACAATAATCCCGAATATCGTTGTCACTATTGTTTTTTTTTTTTGCAAGGGTAAGCGTTGAATAATGAATATTCGATTTTCGTTTAACATACAGCTTTTCACAGCTAACCATGATGTTGCTATGTGTTTTCGAGAGAGAGAGAGATTGGTAATATTTTAAAACATGTGATACCCTTCGCGAACATGTCATAGCGTGAAGTAGGATAGAAAAGACGGAGAGATTTTACAATCTATTTAGATGTTTAGCATGCATGCGAGTGTTGAAGGCGTATCTAGTTTCAATGTGAAGCGTCCTGCAGTTGGAATCTTTCGATTTTCGTTGTTTGCTGTTTACTGCGGTATGTCTAGGGCTTCGGAGTTATAATATGAGATAAAGTTGTTACATCGCGAGCTAGCTGATCAAATATGTATTCGGAATAGAGATATAGAAACATAGATAGTGATGAATGGGGGAGGAGAGAAAGAGGGAGAGAGAGAGAGAAACGATGGAAAATAAATATGGTTAGGAGGGTGATAAAAGGAAAGAGAGAAGACAAAACAGGAGTGGTAAAATATACAGAAGAAAGAAGGAAAAATGAGATTAGTATTGTCAAAGAGGAGTTAAGAGGAGGAAGGAGAAAAGAATGGACGAAAAATAGGGAGAAGGTGGCTGAAAGTTATATGGTTACGAAAGTAAAAGAAATAGACAGAGAAAATTAGAGAGGGGAAGGGAAAACGACGGTTGCGGTACATTAATAAGAATAATGGGAAAGAGAGAGTTAATGGAGATAACAGTAAACTAGGAGATAAGAGGGGAGAGAGACAGTGTGAGAGAGAAAAAGAGGAAGTAGTCGAAAACAAATGCAATAAAAGAGGAGGTAGAAGAGGGAGACACAACATGACAAAAGAAAGAGAGTAGAAACGTTTTGGAAGGATGACGGAATATTACGTAGCAATGGAAATCTAGGTAAGAGGAAGTGGAGGAGGGAAAACGGAAGGAATTGAAGGAGGAATAATATATATACTGTTGGTCAAAATCTTAAGGACAATGAAAATAAAGAAAAATATAGCTTTTGCGTTGTTAGACTCAACCACTTATTTGAGTAGAGACTCAACAAACGTAAATAAGAAAAGAAAAAGAAAACTTGCTAGCATTTAATAGGGAAATTTGAATACTTTGGAATTATACGAAATACTAGCTGATCAAACGTTTAAGACCAGATTTAAAGAAACTTTAATTTATAAACACGTAACAAAATGTTGTCATTTAGGTTCAAGTATCTCCTGTGTTACATTAGATAAAAATATGACAAAGGCTAAAAAGTTGACAGAGTTTGAACGTAGCACAATTATCGAGCTTCAAAAGCAAGGTTTTTTCTCAATGTGGCATCGCTTGTGAGATTGGCAGTAGTAAAACTAATGCTGCAAATTAAAAAAAAAAAACAAGAGATTTTCGCCGGCGTTGAGCAGGTGGATTCAACAGATCGTCGGGTAAGATAGCAGCCCATGATCCAACCAGATTAAGACCCTTATAGACGCAGAAGGCAGCTCAAGAACAACGTCGGTATCTCCAGGGGAAAGGCTTTAAAAACCGTAAACGTCTTCAAAGTCCATGCCCACTTCCACACCACAAAACAGCTCAGTTAAACTTTACCGACAAGCGCCAAACATGGGATTGTCCAGATGGCTTCCAATGTTACTGGCATGATAGGGATATGTTACCGGATAAATTTTCTACATGACACAACGAAGAATATTTTATCATGATCTGGGGGGCATCTCTTTTCAAGAAACAATGGCGCTTCAGATTATACAAAAGCAGTTACGTTATCATGCTGAAGAAAGCATCCGTATTGACTGAAGCCTGTTGCTTGTGTGGAAATGGTTGGATTTTCAACAGGACAACGCTGCAATCCATAATGCAATTTTTTCATGGCGAATAGTGTGATTCTGTTGGATTATCTAGCGTGTTCACCCGATCTGAAGCCCATTGAAAATGTTTAGGGCGGATGGCAAGGGAAATCTATAAAAATGGACGTCAATTTCCAAACAGTGCATGACTTTGTGGAAGCCATCTTCACAACTTGGAACAACATTTCAGCCAACCTTCTGCAGACGCTTATATCGACAATGCCAAAGCAAATTTTTGAAGTTTTTCACAATGACGGCAGGGCAACTCACTATTGATACCTGTTCTTGGGCATTTCTTACTATGTTTAGGACTTCATTTACGTATAATCGTAAACTTTTGACCAATTACTACTTAGCCTAATATCCCAGGTTTCAATTTTTTCCTATTAAATGCTAAAAAAAAGGTTTTTAATTTAAATTTTTGCTTTTCTTATTTTCATTTTTGAAGCTCTACTCAAAGTAGTTGGACCTAACAAAGCAAAAAGGTATACGTTTTGTTTATTTTCATTGGCGTTAAGATTTTGGCCATAGTGTATATATTCTTCCTCCTTCAATTCCTGTTTTCCTTCTTTCTCTTCCTTTTATCTACAATGTGTTTATGGTCAGAATCCATTTTGCACATTTATAAATTTGCATTCGTCCATGCATCGAATATGGCTACCATATCTAGTCTGGTGTTCCTGTTGTACAAGATTCAAAGGAGGATCAGTAATATAATCGATCCTGACCTGAAATGTCGACTTGTATCCCTTTATCACCGATGTGACGTGACTTCCCTCAGTCTTTTCTATAAATATTTGCAGGACAACTGTTCTGATGTGCTTTTTCCCCTGCTGTCCCGATTACACTGAATTTAAACGTTCTACTAGATTGGCAAATAGGTCTCACTATTTTATCGTTGAATTAACTAGATGCAACCGCCAGTTCTATTCTAATAGTTTCTTTTCTCGCATATGTGGAACTCCCGATTTCTTGCTCCTCTGCCATCTACAATCTTAAAAAAAATTAAATGGAATTTCAATCACCATCTCTTTTGCCTACCTGAATCCTTTATCTTTATTGTCCTTTTCTTCACTTCTCTTCACTAAAATCTGATCCTTCTCTTTCAGTATCCCCTGTGTCATAGTGGCATTGCCATCTTGTTTGGAGTGAAACAATTAAAAAAGTACTCCATTATGTTTACTTTAATTCTTGGTGGTGACTATAATGAAGACGTCCCTAAAATGTGTCAGTTGTAAAAATCGCGAAGGCTACACAAATTAATTATTTCGTTTTGAATTGGCATCCATGTTGATTATAATTTTTCTGTCTATATCTCTGAGATGAGGTATTATAATTATTTATATTATTTACATTGTTCAAACTGTTATCCTCATCTTGTTCTTTACCTGCATTCTGCACCTATAATTTTTCTTCCTTTTCCCCTCTCACTTTAATATGTCTCTTTTTGTAGCTCCGAGAAAATCTTTTTATCTGTAATTTTTAACCTTAGGCTGCGCATAACAGGACGTCGATTCTGAGTAACAGATTGTATACGACTGTTGAGAGTCTCCTCTTGTTACATTGTGTATTGTCTCTAGCTTCTTGTGGTCTATCTGCAATTCCTCAGACCACCAACGCTGCATCCCAGAATGATTGCCGGACACTTTTATTTAAGTTTCTTTTTACTCGCTTTATTTCAGAGTGGGACATAGTAGTTTCGTTTCTTGGATAAAACGAAAGGGGAAGTGTAATAGAGAGAGCGGGCCTCAGCAAGTCGGCCAAAGACTTGCCATTAGCACGTGGTGGTTTGTCTAAAGCCACGGCACACCAAAGAATATTGGAGCGAAAGTTTTTTTGGTCATATATTAAAACTTAAAGATAATCCATCATCATAGGGGTTCACCTCCACCCACACTTAGTTCGGTTCCAAAATGCCAAAACACTGTATACTGATTTTCAAAGTAAATAAGATTGGCACAACACAGTATTATATATATATATATATATATATATATATATATATATATATATATATATATATATATATATATATATATATATATATATATATATATATATATATATATATATATATATATATATTATGCGTCATTTTTATAGATACAAATATTTAAGTAAATGCTCCGTTTATAATAAACAGTATTAATAAAATTTACCTGCCTGAATGTCCGAAAAATATCATAGAAAATATGTGTCCTCCGACAGGAATCGAACATGCATCTTACACGGAACTGATAGCCTGACGTGCCATACCATTTAGTTACAGAGGAAGCGTCTGGTTAGCAAGCTCAATTACTGTTTTTTAATTACAAATTTCCCGTGAATTCTCGAAGCCTATCTTAACGTAAACAAATGACATGATATATATATATATATTATTAAATGGACTAAGCCTCCCTCATATATATATATATATATATATATATATATATATATATATATATATATATATATACACACACACACACACACACACACTTCAGGTGGTTGGAATGTCGAACTGAACCCTTTATTTCGCTCACTGGGGTAGACTGTTCTAGTTCAAGGACACATGGCACAGTGGATAGAGGCAGTGGTTAGATCCAGTGACAGGACCCAAAGTGTGTGATTTCAATACCCGGTTAAGGGAGTGGAGAACTTTTAGGGGGAAATTAACAGGAGATAACTGATAACTGACATCCATTAAAACATGGCATGTGGAACTAGAACAGTCTACCCCAGTAAGCGAAATAAAGGGTTTAGTTCGACATTCCAACCACCTGAAGAAGGCCGGAGCGTACAACGGCCGAAACGTTGTAATAAATATGGCTACAAAGAGGTATAGTCCGAATAATGTAAATAGTGTACGTAATACATCATATATATGTAAAATCCTTTTAGTCTTTGTTACCTTATACATATTTTATTTTATATTGGATCCTATTTCTAATAGCCCAATTTTTCTTCATAGTATTAATATTCTCTGACATCATTTAATAAACTTTCTCCCCTTTCAGATAGATATTGACCAAATTCCCTGACCCGTGTCCGGTGCCATCGCCTGAATTATACATCGAAAATGTCCTAACCATATTACTTCCTTACCAGTAGCTTTTACTTCCTGCTTCCTCTAGCTCTACGAACCTGAATTCCATTCCATATCGAGAGTGAAAAGACAGACGACCACATGTATCGACTGTTGAAATAGACTATTCCCCATATGAGGTACAAAAGAGTTTTCTTTTTTGATTATTCCTTATATTGCCCTGTACAATTAATATACATCGAGCTTTCTTTGTAGATCAATTTCAATATTTTTATATTATGACCCACTTCGATTATATACCCACGGATTTATTTTACCTTTACTCTCTCTCTCTCTCTCTCTATCTATCTATCTATCTATATATATATATATATATATATAGATAGATAGATAGATATAGATATATATTACTATAAACGCTATATTTAAAAGATACATATCTTTGAGTAGATAACGGCAACATGTCTAGTCAATCAAAAATCGCAATAAAGAAAATATGCCTCTTGACAGAGATTGAACCTGTGTTTCCCTTACACAACTCACTAAAGAATATATAAGGATGTCCACTAGAAGACGTGTAACCTCAAATTATGAAGGCTATAGTAATAAGAAATAAATGGCTGATGAGAAAATGAATCAATTCCTTAGAGATTACTTTCTATACATTACTGTATTAACTATTTGCCAAAAAAAAAAAAAAAAATGTGAATAAAAAGTTCTCAACTCGAATTCAAATAGCGAAAATATACAGTAATTTAAGACTTAAAATTTTACAGGAAAACTAAACTTTCCGTTACCGTGGTTTCACCATCTTCGGTATCTTCAGGCAGTAAGATAGACTTTCCGTCTCCATCTATGTATAGATTTTCCATATATATATATATATATATATATATACACACGCAGATTTTTGTTTATCTCTTTTGCACAAACTTTCTTTATAATTGTGTGTTTGCATATATATACTAGCAGCATGGCCCGGCGTTGCCCGTGCTTGATTAAAAATCGTACGACTCATACAACAATCGCTATCACTTGACTTTTTGCCCTTTATTGCCTTTAAAGGAGTGCCCTTTGCCGTGCTGATGTTGCTATATGCCTTACTTCTTGCCTATCTCACACTGCAAATTTTTCCTAAGCTCAATACTAAACATTAAATCTGTTACGAAAAAAGAACTAAACAAAATGAACACAAAACGATCAGCTTTAAAAAACGGCTTGTAACTGGAAAAACCGAATGAAAAAAGAATGTTAACAAATACTTTTTCACACCCAACCCAGTTCTGCGGAATCAGAATCAACGTTGAGTTTAAGCAAGCGAATGAGCCAATTAGAGTAAAGTGCCATGCAGATTTAAATTTTTCCCACTTGTGACGAATGCAGATATCGATTGTTTTGCATGCTAGCATGCTAGTTAACATTCGTGTCAGTCAGCTGTTGCCTCTCACGCTGGCCAATAGAATCTTCCTGCCTATTCGTGGCAACCAGCTATAGGCTCTCACACTGGCCAGTAGAAAATGGCCGCAAACTACATGAAAATTGCCGTAGAAGCATGAAAAAATCGATTATTTCCATTATCGATAGGAGTTGGGAAATGCAAAGTCGGTCTTGGCCTTCCTGCTAACTTGGCGCGTGCATGTAAATTTTGGTGCAAAATCGTCGAAAATTGCGGCAATGCATTCGTTACACACACACACACACATCCTGCTTTATATATATATATATATATATATATATATATAAACACTATTTTCCACATAATCACCACTATATATATATATAAATAGTGTGTGTGCAAAAGAGATAAACAAAAATCTATATATATACATAAATTTTTGTTTATCTCACACACTCTTTCTCTCTCTCTCTCTCTATATATATATATATATATATATATATATATATATTATATAATAGTGTATTTGGGTAGAAAAATAAAAGATTCCCATAACTCTAGTTACAAGCAAAGAAATCCCTACATTCATTTAAAAGTAAAAATAATATAATCCCTGATAATGACTAAAAGGCTTGCCGAAAGCGCTATTGTATACAGAACATTCGTACAATTTCTATAAAATCTATGTCCAGAAAAGAAAATTGCAAAAAAAAAAAAAAAATAATAATAAAAAAATAAATAAATAAAAAACGTAACCGCTGTAACCTGTCAATCGTTTTTAAAGAAAATTATATATAATATATATATATATATATATATATATATATATATATATATATTTGGAACCTTCTTCATTCAAGTATGTATGGTTGAATAATTTAGACATATTATGTCTATTTATTTTTGTTTTAGTCCTCTCATATTCATGGACATTTTTTCTGCTGGAATTAAACTGATTGAGAAAAACGCCATAGCTGTTCTACTTTCAGTCTCTTTCAAGATCATCTTCAGCGGTTAATTGTTAAAACAGGGAATTTATGCAACTGACGCACGTGAACGGGCCCAGTTAATTCAAAAATTTACTGCTATGTAAAGGAGGTAACTTATTAAAAGTTGTAATTTCGTTTTTTGAAACATTCTGTTATAATTATAGTTTTTTTCAGTTATGATTTTTTTCTATGTGCATGAATGCGCAATTTTAATTCAAAAATGTTTATATAATGGAGGTAACTTAATTTATATTGTAAAAATCTTTATTAGAAATTGTAATTACGTGTTTTAAAACATTGTTATAATTGTAGTTTTTTCAACAATTACTATTTAGATTTTTTTAAACTTTGTTGCTATATTCATAATTAATTTTATTTACTGTTGGCTGTCATTTATTTATATGAAGTGCTTCTAGAATTTGAAGTTTTTTGTTTCTTATTTTCGTAGTGGAGTATACTTGTATTGTCGATTAATATTTCTCTAAATCATGAATGCGGACAGATTTGTTTCTTTAAATGTTGTGCGATCGAACTAGAATTTGACATATAAAGTGTAATTCTACTCGATAAAGTCGTCGTCGTTTAGCCAACATATATATTTACTTTTTGTCAGATATATAATCTCCCAAACGTTACTTAAATTCATACACAATGTTTGTCGTTTGCAAGACACTAGCTGACGGAAAAGCGTTATTGTAGAGGATTAAGTTGGTTCTGTTAAATTTAATATAATATATAATTAGTTGTTTTTTGTTTTTTTTTGCTGGGGTCAGTGGGGTATATATTATTACTTACCATTTTTTTTAGGATTTTTTCATCTTGTTTGTTGTTAGAGTGTATTTCATTGTGGTATAGTAGGTTGATATATTTAGGGCTATTTGAGGAAATATTATGTTCTTTTTGAATTATGCTAATATTTCTAATGGCTCGTCTGATTTTTTCATCAACAGTGTAATTAGGGAAGTCATCATTAATAAGAGTTTAATGTTTGTTAATTCAATGTAGAAAATCTTGTTAAAGAGTTAACTTTTGCATGGTTTATTGAATTTTGCATAATCACGATTTTGTAATAGGACATTCGCTTTTATAGTTGTGAGTGCACATTTTTATGCTAGTTGTTTTTTTTATATTGGGAGGTAGTAAATGTATTATTATTGGTGTCTATCAATAGATCAAGAAAAAGGATTTTATTGTTATTTTTAAGTTCGTATGTGAACTTAAGGACGGAGTTTATTTGGAAGTTTTTTTTTGTATTTCCTCTATCTTTTTGACTAAGATGACAATATGATCTAAACATTTTAAGTAGATGGAGGTTCTTTTAAGTGTTAAATATCTTATTTCCAAGGTTAGCCATGCAGAAGTTACTAAAATTTGATCCTAGAACTGAACCCATAGAAACACCATCACGCTGTACGTATATATTATTTTGATGGTCATAGACGGGAAACTCACTGGTACAAGTCAAAAGTAGTTTTCGTAATATGTTAGGTTTAATTTTTTGTGGAGGGAGAAATAGATTGTTGTAAATATTCTTTATAATTATATCAATCTAACTGGGACATTGGTAAATAAACTTTAACATCAAGTGAGGCTGTGGTTTCATTATTGGGTTTTGTGTTTCTAAGATTGGAATTAGTTCGTGAGTTGATTTAATGTTATATTTATTAAATATGTATGGTGTAATGAGTTAGTTGATGATTTTGGTTAATTGATAAAGTGGAATCGGGATTTGGGATATGATAGAATCGAGTGGGAAGTTAGGTTTATGTATTTTATAGTTCCATACATTTATTCCACTTTGTAGTCAACAATTATTTCGTGAAGTTTTAAAGTTGTCCTGTTCTGTGTTGATCAGTTTGTTGATTCTTGATTGGGCCTTCATCACAATAGGTAGGAAGGAGTAGATACGATAGGTAGCAATAAGCTACAGAAGAACTTAAAATTGATTACTGAATTTAAGTATCCCATTAATATTTAAGCTAACCTTTTAAAAGTTCATCGAAGGAGATGAGCTATTGAGAGATGTGTCCCTTTAATTGAAAAAGTGTGACACACTGATATTGGCATTTAATATATATATATATATATATATATATATATATATATATATATATATATATATATATATATAAACTAGTCGAGGAACCTAATTGAAATAAGAACGCAAAAATATTAATATACAACTCAGTGTGTATAAAATTTTAATTTTTTAATATTTTAATTTTTCAAAACACGCACACACATACACACACAATTATATATATACATATGTATGTGTGTGTAAGTGTGTGTGTGTCAGTGTGTCTGTATGCTATTTATGCACGTCCACATCTTCGGACCGATTTCGATGGAACTGTACACATATATTGCAAATTTATCAAAGTTCGTCAAGATCAATTTTCCAATCTCTAGCCTTCCCTTCAGGTTTGGCAGAAAAATAGCTCAAACTGAATGTCGGCACGACTTTTTGCAAAAACCAAGGTAAAGTTACACGCGAACAAAATCTTTACTGTATGAGCTTTTGTTCTTTGCACTTAATGCAAAACATCAGCTCATCTTACGGTGTTTATTTAAAGTGCTTGATAGTTTTTCCTGCAACAATGGCTTCACACAAATTGCAAAATCTGTGAAAAAATCGGGTTTTTCTTACGGCTTAAAATAAAAAAAAAACTTGAATAATTTGTTCGTTTTTATCTGATTTTCTTCAAACATGTCGCCAAAAATTTGCCATCATGCAAGAAATAAGATAGTGTGGTTTTAGTCCTCCTCGTTTTCCTGCGTATAACGAAAAACTGTTGAAAAAGCCCGTTTTTCCGCCATAGCCCCTGGTTTTTCACCCGATGCTTTCCAAATTTGCCATGTAAACTACATATGACACACACATTGTCTTGCGTGAATGTTTGGTTTAGATTATTTCAGTTAAGTGGACGTAATCTGTGTCAAACTAGGTACAAAATCTGCTTTTGCCATTTAGTGACTATTCATATGATACCATCCTAAATTGGCATTCGACCAAACTTTGATGTAAAGATTGAGAAGAATTATTGAAGCGTTAAAAGATTATTAAGAACAATCAAACACTTGCGAAGGACATACCATATAAAAGATGAGGGAGGTAGCTTAGTATACCAACGGAAGATTTCTAGACAAGGGGTGCGGGGTATACAGGGGTGAGGTGCGGTTATACAATTGCAGCCATGTACACCCGGGCAACGACGGTTACCTCGGCTAGTATATATATATATATATATATATATATATATATATATATATATATATATATATTAGTAGTAGTAGTAGTAGTAATAGTAATCTTATAAGTATAAGAAACTATACTCGTTCGGAAAACCTTCGGTGTCTTGATTTGCAAATAATCAAACCAATACCAAAGGGAAAAAAAGGAATAAAAAATAGAAAGAACCAAAAACATGTACGTTAGCCGAAAATAATCATCTAGCATGCAAGTCCAAAGCCCAAAGGAAAAAATCCCGACGATCCGCTAAGGTGAAACCCTGCTAGGTTGTCTAGCTCTCTAGGTTATATATATATATATATATATATATATATATATATATATATATATATATATATATATATATATATATATATATTAGGTTGGTGCAAAAATAATTTCGTTTTCTCACATAGTAAAATATGTTAGAAAACGAAATTATTTTTGCACCAACCTAATATATATATATATATATATATATATATATATATATATATATATATATATATATATATATATATATATATATATATATATATTTGCACACAAACGTATACTTTTCCGTCTAGATCAATTCAATGGCACGCTGACACGTGCATCCATGAAATATGTGGCTTATGGTAATAAAAAAATAATATCTTTATTAAAAATACATTAATTCCATAGAGATTACTTTAGTTACAATTTATACATACAATTCATTGCCAAAAGTTCAAGACACACAAGATTTTTTTACAAACACGGACACTAATTAGAATATGATACAGATAATAAATACTCCTCACATCTATGCGTCAAGTTTATTAGGACAATTTTATTTTCTATTAATTTCAATATAAACTAGTATTACGTATAGACACCTTTCACGTTAATAATTAGTCAGTTAAGAGCCATACGTAATACCCGCTTGGGCAATTATTTATTTTTCGATACATGACGAACGAAGCAGATTTTTTTCCCACAATAGGTTGCCATTTTCTTCTTCGGTAGACTGGTTGCAACCAAGGTTAAAGAACCCAGTCTGACCTGCTATTCAAACTGGGGTGGGAGAGATGGATTGATACCTTTCCCAAGGATAATTGTTACCGTAAGTTCGTCGTATTGAAGCAGATATTATCGCGAACGAAGGTGTCATCTTTCGTTCGCGTTAATAACCGCTTCAATACGACGAGCATACGGCCATATCACGTTGAAACATCGGTTCCCGTACGATCACCGAAGTTAATCAATGTCTAGCCTGGTCAGTACCTAGATTGGTGACCGCTTTGGAATACCAGATGCATTATGCTTAGATATACGTGTGATGTAATGGATAACAGCTCGGAATTGTTAATCGGAGAGCCGAGTTCCAATCACCATTTTGCTTTGTTATATTCACTCATGTGCAAATATCCTTGGGAAAGGTATGACTCCACCGCTTCTTCTTATGTTATGAGTGAATTAGTAAGATTTGCATTATCAGGTTGTTGCAAGAATAATGTCGTTTTTTGACGTATTTTTAACGTCAAAAACGACATTATTTTTGCACCAGCCTAATACTAAACCATTATTATTTAAAAAAAAATCTTAGAATTTAAAAATATTTTCTGTTTTTAAATAACCTAAAAAGGGTTGTTAAGACGTGGAAAACGAATCAGTGGGATTATTGTCAAATTTTCCACTTGGCATAACTTATATTTATTTTCCTATTTTTTTCTGTTTCTTATTTTCCATTTTACTTTCGCACTCTCTCATGTAAATAAATCAGTCCCACTAAATAGCATATTTATCCGCGTAATCTTTTAATTCTTAAAATCCCAACTATAAACTGACTTCCATTAATATATTCCCCCAACTTATTCTCAAACCGCGTCATATGATATATTTTTTTAATCCTATGGAAATAAGGAAGCTTTTTGTGCTCGCTATTAGTACATAAGTGTTTCTTTATTTGAATAGATTGAGGTTAAACTCGGTACTTTGCGAAACGAGTATTTAAAGTTTAAGCGAACATTTCAGAAAATCTTTTAGAATTTTGTAAATGTACGTACGAGAAAAAAAATTACAAATTTAATTTGGAACATTTAAAAAAAATTATCCCGCTAGCTCAAATGTAAGAGGAGTTTTAACTGATTACGAACAGTGAAAATAACCTGGCAGCCATTTTGATGTCATGGGAAGCCTGACCGAGAAAAAAATGGGTTCATATTTTTATATCAAGTTCAATATTCTGAATAAAATTATGTATAGTTTTTACTTATAACAAAATGTCCAAGTGGGAGCTAATTTCAGGCCAAAATCGAGTGCAGTATGTTTGTTAACAGTGGGAAAATACAAAATTAGAAACTTCGTATTAATTCACCAAATAGGGAAGGCTCGTCTATACAGAACATCAGCATTCAAGGTCTTGACATTTTTCTTGTGCTAGAACACTGACGATTAGCGCACACTGAAGAAATACACAACTTCGTCAGCCACAAAGTAGGCTTATTGTATTAATTATACTGATTCTTGATAAAATCCAAAGAAGAATCTGCAATGTTATTGGTTCTGACCTGACATCTCGACTTCAGTCCCTTTTCTCATCGCCCTAACATAGCTTCTCCCTGTCTTTTCTATAAATACTTTCATAGTAATTGTTCCTCTATGGTACGTAAACTTTATGGATTTAAGCGCAGTACTAGATTGGTGGCAGGGTCTCATCATCACAGTTGAAATGTCTGGATGTAACCGTAAGTTCTATGTTAATAGTTTCTTCTATCGCAATTTGGAGCTTTCTTCCAGCTTTTTACTTTCCAGTTAAATTTGATCTTCAAAAATTTAAATGCAATGTCAATCGTTATCTTCTGTCTTTTTAATTCTTGTTCTCTTATTGTACTCTCTCCTTACTAATAATTTTTCTCATGTTCTCTAACTCTCGGTAACATCTTGCGTCCTAGTGGCTTTATTGCCTTTCTTGAGGGTGAAACGATTAAAACAATACATTGTTTTAATCTAGCACAAAATTCCATAGAGATGAGACATCAAGTTAGGATCGAACATCTCCCACGTGCCGTGTTTCTTTAGGACGTAGGCGATACTGGCTCTCTACAATGTCCTATTCCTTGTAGCCCTTTTCCAAACATCCTGTCCCGTTTTGCAATCCATTTACATAAGATCATCAGGTATGTGGCCCGAGGTGATCCCTTGTCTCTCTTGTCCTCGATATGCCCTGTGAGTGTTAAATTCTCCAAGGTCCCCTTTCTCATTATATGTCCAAGAAATTTCAGCAGTCTCTATCTGATTCTGAGTATGTTTCCTTTTTGTTTCCATTTTATTTTATACTTATACGTTGCTAAGGCGCTCTGTCTATGGTATTCTCAGCATCCTTCTGTAGAACCATATTTCTGTTGCCTCCAGTTTTTTCTTCATCTGTGAGGAAGGATCGAACGTGCGGCAAGAATTAATGTTTTACGAGACGAGATGGTTAAACGACGCTTAATGTAGGCGCCCAGTGGCATGTATCTTATTCATATAACCGAAAGTGTTTTCTTTTACACAAAGATTTTTTATGGGCTCTCAGGCAAAACTTTAAATCAATATTGTGGCTTAAAGAAATGAATCCTTTATTTCTTAAGGCAAAAAATAAACACAGAAGAAGTTTCTTGGCCTATCAAGAATGATTAATGTATCGTAAAAAAATATTGAACATGCATTAAAAATACATATTTCTGTCTGTCCGTGTAATTTTCTTTTTAGGCATTGTGGTGTCATCAAGCTAAATGACGAGAAAATATTTCCAAAATGCACACGAATTTGATACGAAGCGAAGCAACAACGCATCGTATGTAAAAGAAGAGAGCCTCGTTTAAAGTGACCTTATCAACAAAGTTTTCGATCTTGCCAGTTTATATTGAAAAGCATCCGCGCAGAAGTCGAAATAATAAAGATGAGTGATTATCGTGAATGAAATTTTAGAGACGAAAGAAAACATTTATCTATCTATCTATCTCTAAAGAAAGGAGAGGGAATTTTAACGTTTAAGCAATAAAATCTATCTATCTATCTATCTATCTATCTATCTATCTATCTATCTATCTATAAAGAAAGGAGAGGGAATTTTAACGTTTAAGCAATAAAATCTATCTATCTATCTATCTATCTATCAGTCAGTCAGTCGTCGTCTCGGCATAGAATAACTATAAGCAAGACTAGTCTAGTTGAGTAGTAAGTTCGATTCTAATTGGGTACCTCATAAAAAATGGTAATATTATCTATTTCCTTATAAGGAGATATTCGGCATCCGTTGACGGAGCAGCAAATACTGTTTTCGATTAAAATTTATAAAATCTTTGTCTTAGAACATTTTTTGAGGAAAATAGGTTTCTCAAGTCCAGTAGCTGTTATCCCTCCTTTCAGTACTGATGGTGATGGTGGCAGGTGGGTGTTTTCGGTTCCTCCCTTGCCTTTTGTTTGGGATATTGTAGAACGTCACCATCTTGATTATGTCATTGTTCTCTCTTACATGCGCTATCCATTTTTGTTACTGTTGTTGTTGAAATCCCTCAAGTGATGTGGTTTCTGTTATCTGGTATAGTTCTTTGTTTGTGATTCTGTAGCGCCAATTCACGAAGTTCGACGAAAGATTGTCACTCGCTCTGTGAAAGTGGTTGTATACAGGCGACGGTTTAGACAGCTCTGAACGAAACTGGCGCCATCCATGGGTATCTATATGAAAGTCTTGATCTGACAAGGTTAAGAATATGACTCGAGTTTCGTAGCAACGTGTGGAGTTGTGTGAAACTATCTCTAGCACAGTCTATTCTCTGTTCAATTTCCTTATCTCCTTTACTAAATTTTTAATAACTGATCCATACACTGACGTATTTGAAGTAATTTACTAATTCCACATCCTGAATTTTTAATGGTGGATTCAGCGTATGCGCATTCATTACTTTCATTCCAATTACAGATAAAAGTCTATGTTTTGGAAAAGTTTATTTTGAGTCCTGTTTCTTGGAGAATATGGTAGAGGATGTGATTTTTTTCAAAATCATTCTTATCCCAACTATGAATAGTTATATCATCGGTATAGCCACCCTCACCTTATGTACATGGCCTAGGGAATGGAAGCATGAATGCCGTTTTCTATTTCTTGATTCATTTGAAATATGATTTGAAATACTTAAAGAATCAGTGACCATCTCTTCACATCTGAGCTTATATATGCATATTCTAAGAAGAGATTACAGAAACTAAGCCTAATTCGTTTTCTTATTCGTAAGATAAATGTTGTTTGGAAGACGAAGTGAGATCATTGTCCTTCAAGAATACTATCAGTGATTGTGTCTAAAATATAATCCGGCGTGAAACATCTATCTATCTATCTATCTATCTATCTATCTATCTATCTATCTATCTATCTATCTATCTATCAAAATGCACATTTTCAGATGAACTTGCATGATGTTCTGGCCATCAAATTATTCCATGACTGCCAGGCTATAGAATAATTTCACTTTGAGTTTTGTCTGGTACAGGTTTGCAGTTATATAGCAATCAAATATAAGTCACTACGCGAACAACGATGTGGCAAACTCGCCGAGCATGGCTCTACGCTAGGCGAAACTCACGTATACGAGGAAAGACGTCCGATCAAAATTATCCGTAAGGTGCTAAATTATTCGTGGGTGCCATATTGAAAACTCCTGCGAATCTGTTACTCTTCTCTGACCCAACCTTTCTTTTTGCCAGAACTGCTCCACGATCTAAATGCTTTTGTGAGTTCATTTTTCATTCATCGTCGCTGGCTGTTAGATTTCATTTGCTTTTGCCTTGGTTCTGTATGGCTTTTCCGACAAAATTCACGATTGTTCGCATCGGTTTCGGCGTTTATATGCGTATAAACACAGCATTTAGAAACGACTCTATTATGTTCATGTTAAACAAGATTTATTTAATAACAGGGAAACAACTTTCTTGAATTTTTTTTACGGATTTTATGCTTTTGCTATTCCTGATTTAATTAGATCAGTATGTACTTGAAGCTCGTCTGTGGCATAAGATGGTGTATAAATCAACAATTAGAACTATTTACTTAGCTTAATCGGGCACAAGATGAAATTTCAATGTAAACGAGATTAGAAAGACTGAAGGAGATTGATATAGTTATGAATAATCAAGAGTGGTCTCACTTTCTTTCGTTACTCTCTTCTTTGAGAGAACTATTTCTGTTTACTGGGACTATAAAAGGACACTATACGCGGACTTTGTATTCTCAGTTGAATAAAGCTTTCTCAAAGCCTGCACCTGCGTTCTTTTGTCATTACAATAGTAATATGGTAATAGATACATTTTTTTATAGTGTTTATAGAGCAAGTATAAATTTTAATGCAATTTTGGTACGAATCGGGCATTTCTTTGTCTGGTAAGAATATTATCAGTGATAGTGCCTAAAATATAATCCCGTGCAAGTGTTTTCAGATGTTGATTGCCAATTGCAGATATGCATCCTCTACAACCTTGATCTTCAAGACAACCTATATGTGACGGGTACACACCTGGCCCAGGGTCGAATCCTTTGGTTACGGCGCCAACTGTGACGTCGCTCCTCCTGGTCGCTCCTCCTGGTCGCTCCTCCTGGTTCCAAGCGTGCCGCTCCAACCTCTTGGTTAGATGATCACCAGCCTCGCCTTTCCCAACCCGCTTCCAATACCTGGTTGCTAAAGCAACTGTACTGATCTCCGGTCTGTCTACCCACGCTGTGTTTAGATCTTAGACAGACGGGACCAGCAGGGATTGGGCCGTATGCAAGTTGAGTCCGACGGGGGTGGCAAAACACAAGTAAAGGAAAAAAAAAAACTCACGAGACAAAAAATTACTGATAAAAAAAAAGGGTGACAACCTTTTATATCTAATGTCCGTTACATAAAGAAAAATTGTTCTCATTCCCGACCCGCTCTGTGGACTATGGCACCAAGCTTCTATCATACAACTTAACGATTTCGAATTGTCTACTCTCTAGAATTGTGCATGTCGGAGTGTGGTTTAGTTCGACACTGGGGCTAATTTCTATCAATCATTCGCAGTTGATTCTTCTCTTCGACCTGAGTTGTATTTCTTCACTTCGATCTGGTTGGGTCGAATTCTGTTCTCGGCTGGGCTTGATTTTAACTTTTTCTTCTTCTTCCGTCCAGTAACTCTTTGGCCTTGTCTTCGACTTGGCTGCAACTTCTCCGCGGCTTTCGAGTAATCTTCTTCTTCGTCGACTTAGATAGAACTTCTCTTGTCTTTGACTTGGGCCGGAAGGATTTCTTGTTTTCGACTTGGGCTGGAAGGATTTCTTGTTTTCGACTTGGGCTGGAAGGATTTCTTGTTTTCGACTTGGGCTGGAAGGACCCCCCGCCGCAACCCTCCGTCGTCCGAGGTGATCTCTTCTCGCTGCCGTCCGGGGCTGAACTCATCTTTTTGTCGATTGGGGTCCTGCTTTTATTGACGCCGCAGCAAACTGGGGTGGGTCTGTCGGCGTCAGGGCTCTCTCGATAATCCCAAAAGTCGCATTAGTTCTGATTTCCCATTCTCGCTATTATTTTCACCCCTACTTCCTCACAGTGCCTCTGGGGGGAAGACGCATACCCATCTCTCCCGGTCTCTCGTATGTCAGGTGACCGTTTTCGACCAATGGTTCTTGATCGAGCATTCTCCCTCCTCTTTCCGCATATCACGTGACCGCTTTCGGCTAATGAGACTGTGGTGGGACGCCTCCCGTCTCCAATCGGGCGTGGCTTACATCGTTCTTGTTCTAAAAAAAACAAAATCTAATTTGGCCTTTTTCACACGTACGAAAAATGATAATCTTGGCTTTTTCTCACCTGGGTTCTGTCAAAACAGCCTGCCGCTAATTAGATGTGACTTCAGGAAAGAATATTGGCGCTATCTGTGAGCCGAGACAATCGTTTTCTTTCCTTCTTTGTTTTTGGTCAGACCTGATAGTCAAAAATCTTAATTATCTGAATTGAAAATGTCTCCACTTCATCATCGTGGGGTTCCAATTTTTAACAGGTCAGAATCTGTATACAGTTCCACCGGTCACCACCTCAACACAAAAAACACCTTTCCTCTGATTAAAATTTCGTTTTCATTGTTCAAAAAAATCTTTATTGTTTCAGCCAACCTTAACAAAACTTCCATCCTACGCGGACACGGAATTAGTTCAAGTGCTTGACCTGATAATTTTGACACTTGTTAGGTGCTGGTCGTACGTGTGTGTTTTCGCTTACGACCTGGTTTCGTATTATGTTTCTGTCTTTCCTCTTCTTTTTGTTTTATTTTATTATCTCCAAACTCTATTTCTTCAACCAAATATAACAATTTCTATTTCCCTGGATTTCGGTCAGGTAATTTGACCTGATATATTTTGAAACCTGTCTTGTCTTAGTTTTACTTATGACCGGGTTTTGTATCATCTATTCCTCTTTCTCTTTCTTTTTATTATTTTTTTTTCTTCTTCTCTTTGGATCGCCTAAATACAGTTAGAGAATTATTCTCAAAACTCAATTATTCTTCGTTTCTAAATAACTAACAACTGGTTAATAAACCGAATAAAAATTAAATCATATTTCTATGAATATCTCTTTTTAGTCTTTCTAAAAATGCAGGGTGCCACCTATACATACGCATCACGGAACTTCAGGAAGTAACGTCGTACTGTCCGGTCACAAGTGGATCCTTCACCCTATGCTCTAATATTGACACTGATTTGAGAATCATTATGACCAATCTTGAATGAGGCAAAAAAATAGAAAGCATTTCTTTTTTCTAGTTCAAGATGATGAGTATATGATGTTTTAGTTTCATTCTGAAAGGGATTGATATAACATCAACAGAGAGAAAATTTTAATCATTAGTAATGAGTAATATATTTCATGCAGTGATTATAATAATATATTAGAAGATTTATTCTAAAATCGGACATAATTTTCCGAACAACCTAATAATTATATCGTTCTGAAATTTAAGCCATCTCGTCTATGGCACACGAGTTTGTGTCTAAATCAACAATTTAGCTTAGCTTAATCGGGCACATAGTTCAACTCGCAGGGTAAACGATGTTTAGAAAACTGAGGGAGATTGATATGGTAATATAGTAATGCCTTCCTTTTGTTATTCTTGGTATTAACAAGTATAATTGTTAATGTAATTTTGGTACGAATCGGCGAGATACAATAGTTTTCTCTAGGACAATGAAATGTCCTTCAAGAATACTATCAATGATGGTGCCTAAAATATTATCCGGCGTGAAATACTTATGATCTCGAAGTAGAGGAGAGAGAATAACCATTTATCATTGCTACTTCGACTGGTATAAATTTAGTAGATTCTGTTTGTGTTGGCTGGTCACGAAAGAAACTTTTCCTATTATAAATACATAAGTCATCGAGTAGTTTTATTTATGACGTCAATTCTCTCTTGTGAGTCACGATGTAATCTTTGATGAATAGTATTCTTAGAGAGAGAGAGGGGGGAGTGAGGAGAAGAAAAGAGAGAGACTGAAAGAGAAAAAGAGAAAAGGAGAGAGCGAGGAAGAACAAGAGAGTAATGGAGAGAGAGCGAGAGAAATAAGAAAAAGTGAAAGATAGACAGAATGAAAGTGTAAGAAATACGGAAGAGAGAGAGGAAGATTGATAGAGAGAGAAGAGAGAGAAAGGAGAAGAGAGAGAGAGAAAGAAGGACAGAGATTGGGAATAAAGAAAAAAGAAGAGCAAGAAAATAATTGGGAGAAAGAAAGAGCGAGAAAAAAAGAAAAAGTGAAAGACAGAGAAAGAGGAAGAAAGAGTAAGAAAGAGAGAGAGAGATAGAGGGGAAGATCGACGCAGAGTGAGAGAGGAAAGAGCGAGAAAGAAGGAGACAGAAACGGAGAGAAGAAGTGCAAGAAATTAATTGCGAGAAAGAGCGAGAGAAAGAAGACAGTAAAAGATAGAGAGACAGAAAGAAAGAGTAGGAAAGAGGGGAGATATTGTGAAAGATCGACAGAGAGAGAAAGAGAGAGAGAGAAAGAAGGAGAGAGAAAGGGAGTGAAGAGAGAGGAAGAGCAAGAGAGTAATGGTAAGAGAGATCGAGAGAAAGAAGAGTGTGAAAGATAGAGAGACAGAAAGAAAAGGAGTGTGAGAGAGAGGGGGAAGATCGACAGAGAACGAGAGAAAAAGACCGAGAAAGGAGGAGAGAGGAAGGATGAGAAGACGGAGGAAGAGCAAGAGAAAAATGGGGAGAGAGCGAACATGAGAAAGAAGAAGAGAGCGAAAAATAGAGCGACAGAAAGAAAGGGTAAGAAAGGGGGAGAGGTAGATCAACAGAGAGTGAGGGAAAGAAAAAGAGAGGGATCTACAGAGAGAAGGAAATAAAGAAAGAATGCGGATAGTGAAACAGTTATCATTATTGAAAACCAAGAAACGAATTCCAAGCTGAAGATGTTGATATTCAAGTTACCTGCACGCCTTTAAGAAAACTTACCAATGTCATTCTTCCTGCCACCAGTCTCATTATCACTTTAACAAAGTGTCTCGTCACTGGCATGCTAAATGGTGTGACAGAGGAGAGCATTGCTCTATTGTCGCCCCTGGATAAAATACTCTCTTAAATACCCAAGCGGTTTCAAATATACGGCCGAATGCAAACCCGACTTTATCTAAAGTCAAGTTTAAGTAATTACACGCATGCGCAAGCACACACAGAACACACATAAACAGGCACACACATACGCAAGTACACACACACACACTACACACACACACATACACACACACACACATACACACACACACACACACACGTGGGGCTATCCAAAGGTTCAAGCAATTTGAACAGATGGATCACTCGATTATATTACTCTTCGAAAATTTCATACATCTCTTGAAATCTTTCATTGCCGTGTCCCTTCAGGACGTAGCCGATCATGGCCCCTCACTCCATCCTGTCTCTTGTAGCTCTAAATAAGTATTGAGTTTCTTCCAAACCCTGTTTTACTATTCATTTGCTCAAGCCCATCAAGTATGGATATTTACTTGACCTCCAACTGAGTCAGGTTGTGACACAAGCTCGGTTTTTAACGTGGGGACCCGAGTGTTTTGGTCTTAACTGGTCGTAGCATGTCCAAGCTGGTCAGAGCTGGTCTAAGCTAGTCATAGCTGGTTTTGGCTGGTCATAGCTAGTCTGGGCCGGAGCCGTCCAAGCTAGTCATAGCTGTGATGCTACCCGCGCAGGGACGGATCCCTGCATCAGGTAAGTATCCAAGCTCATCAAGTATGTTACGCGCTGCTTTCCTCTCTCCCGCTTTCCTTCAGTCTGTCTTGTGAGTATCGGGTTCTCCTCCCTCCTTATTTTCCCGAGAAATTTCAACTGATTTTTCCTGATATTAAGTATAAGTTTTTTTTTGTTTCCATTTTCGCCAAAACCTTGTTGTTGCTCATGTTTGGTCCATAGTATCCTCAACATCTTTCTGTAGAAACACATTTCTGTTTCTTCAAGTCTCTTCTTCATCTTTGAGGAGATTGTCTAACACATATAGGAGGACAGATATCATGTGACAGTTCAGTACTCTTTTCTTTGTTTCTAACATAATTTTTCTGTCTCTTAATACTCTGCTTAGCTTTTGGAATGTTTCTTTAGCCATCCCAATACGTATTCGGGTCTCAGTGTCGCACTTTCCGTCCTCTGTTAGACCAGGCCATGAATTATCTTGGTGGCTCTTTTATAAGAATCCATATTTGCTTCTTAAGTTCATGAAACTTTTGACTAGAATCTCACGCCCACGCGCCTCTGTGTGTGTGTGTGTGTGTGTGTGCGTATGTGATTTCGTGTTTGTTAGTGTATATATTAGGTTTGTGCAAAAGTTCCCAGCACCCACTTTTTTTTTTGAAAACTCGGGACAATAGAAAACCTTTTCTTCTAATATAAAGACATAGACATATGACTAGCTTGGACCGGCTCCGGCATTGTTTAAAAACCAAGGATAACTAATCATGACTATTGAAACACGTACAGCCACTAAATATAACGTTCAAAATAATATGATATATATATATATATATATATATATATATATATATATATATAAAGAAATAATCATACATAGAATCAATCAGCAATATTAATGCGATTAATGGCGAAATCACTTCGCTAGTAGAACATAATCTATGCATTAAAATACTGTTAATCCATTGAGTGATGTGAATCTCATTTATAAAACTGTTGTCAGATGTTTCTAGTGTATATTTTTTTTAAGTTAAGCAAGCACTTTCGAAGATCCATGTCTTCATCATCAGGCTGTAATTTTTTTCCTTTAAAGTTAAAATTGAAGTTGAAATAATGGTTTGTAGACCGAAAGATGTTTTTTTAAGAATGTGCTATTTATTGACGGTTGTACAATCTCGGAACATGCGAGTCGCAACGCTAAAGTTGAAAATTTCAAGTGAGAATTTTTATATGGATTTTGTAATATGGTAAATCCACGAATTCTTTTTTACAAGTGTTTTTCAGTTAACATGACATGAACTAAGTATACAGTTCAATTAATATAGTGATATGTCTCAGTAGTTTTTTTTTCTCGGGAACTTCGTACGTATATAAAATAAAATAAAACGAAAAACCAAAACGAAAAAAGGAAAAGGAAGCATACATAGAGAAGAAAAAATAAAGTTGGGTGCGCATGTAGAAAAAATGTTATCTATGCCTAAATTAGTAAGAAAAATTAAATATGCTATTCAGGGACACTGCTAAAAACAAAGTTTGGACTACTACACGAGTTTAAAGCTAACGCGATTGTCAGGCGATCAGAACGCATATATATATATATATATATATATATATATATATATATATATATATATATATATATATATTGAAAGAAAAAAAGGAAAGAGAAAGATGAAAAAAGACAGAAAAAAGAAAAAACACACCAAAATGGACTTATGCTTTTCCAGTTTCATTTCATCATACGTACACACGAGACAGATGAGTGCATGCGCATGCGCGCGTGTGTGTGTGTGCATGTATCCCGTTGCTTTTAAATTAGAACGCACGTGGAAATATGCGTGTGTTTGCGTTTGTATGTGAGCGCTTGTATTTTTATTGATTTGTTATTGTGTCTGTATGTGCGTGTATCTGTAATTATACATTTGCCACAGCAGATAACTTTCTGCATACGCATGCAGAAGATTTCCTTCATTTGCATATGTCTATGCTTACAGAACCGTGTAGATCTTAACGAGTTTTGATAAAAATGGCGATGTTCAGATTACCGAAGACTCAAGACGACTCATTGCTTTAAGCTCCAGCTGGTAAAAAAGAAGATAAAAGATAGTTTTTCTCAACGTTGCAGCAGATGTTGGTCGGCAAGTTCTAGATTTAATAACGGGATTTGGGTTTTGTATATCGAGTAGTCAAGATTGGGTTTAGCATTAAATTAAGCGAGGAATAATGAAATTTTGAAAAACCTGTGTTAAATAGAAAGAGTAAAAGGAAAAAAAAATAATCTGGAATTTTTATATTCAGCCAGACTACCCCATTTAATCAAGAAGACAAGACCTGGTTGATGAGAAAAGGCAACAAGGATTTGGTCAGATGTAGACATAGTTACCCCAGTAGAACACTTCTGTGATGTCAATCTCTTTCTTTATATATATATTAGGTTGGTGCAAAAATAATGTCGTTTTCTCACATAGTAACATATGTGAGAAAACGACATTATTTTTGCACCAACCTAATATATATATATTGTCTCCTTGATTATGTATATATATATATATATATATATATATATATATATATATATATATATATATATATATTGTCTCCTTGATTATATATATATATATATATATATATATATATACATAATCAAGGAGACAATATATATATATATATATATATATATATATATATATATATATATATATATAGAGAGAGAGAGAGAGAGAGAGAGAGCGAGAGAGAGAGAGAGCGAGCAAGAGCGAAAGCGCGTGGCCGAATGGTTAGAACGTTCGCTTTCTAACCATGAGACCCGGTCGAATTGTCAGGAAGGCGAGGTCGATCCCAGCATGCGGCACCTTTGGAAAGGGCCTGAAAACCATATCACGGGTTGACCCAAACCTTGTGAGTGAAATTGGGCAGACGTAACTCTTGTGAGCCGTCGATAGATGAGGATTTCAGCGTGCTGGCCTTGTTCCAATTGTTGATCACGCTAGATATCACGCTCTCTCCCAGAAACTGTAACTAAGGTCTGTTCAGCATAATTGCAGTATAAAACACAAGTGGGCTCTGTGGGTGTTGAACAAATAAATTTGGGCCTGAGCGAGCACCTGCAGTAGGCGTTGACTAGCCGGCCTAATAGAAGGCTATCCTCGAATAAGAGTGGCCAGCTAATATATATATATATATATATATATATATATATATATATATATATATATATATATATATATATATAGTGTTTATTTGAAAGTCTGTTTTTGAAGTCAAAATTGCTGTTTTTTCAGTGGTTTGCTGATAAGGGGGCATTTAAGGTAAACAGGCTTTGTAGTAGACTGCTCAATATCGAAGATAAAGATAGATTGTTAATAGAATTAATATATATATATATATATATATATATATATATATATATATATATATATATAGTTCAAGCGCACTACGAGGCTGGCATCCTGCTCTCACCCCTTCACTGTCGAAACTCCTAAATGTAGCCGTCTCTTCTACTCCAATAGCTTCATATCTCGCACCTCTTGCCTGTGGAACTCCCTTCCCTATTCCTGTTTCCCTGAGGGCTATAATCTCCAGCTATTCAAGTGTAATGTCAATCAATATCTCCAGTTGCCTATCCACTACCCTCTTCGTCATCCTTTCTTCTATCACTCCTATCTGATCTTGCTCTAAATATTCTGTAACCCCTTGCGTCCTAGTGCCGTCCCGCCTTGCTTGGGGTGAAATGCTTAATATATATATATATATATATATATATATATATATATATATATATATATATATATATATATTACTTAACTCATGTTTACTTCGAAATTTCGTGGCTATATAGATTTAAGCACTCGTCAGAACAGAGTTAAACTGTTAATAGTTCTCGATTCTTTTGTACTTTTATTGTGGCATGAATGTCTTACTTTGCTTTTCGCTTGATGGGTTTTGACTGGTTTCCCATTTCTCTTCCTCTTCCTTCCTTTTTTTTTTCTTTCATTCTTTCTTCACCTTTTCCTTTGATCTCTGATTCATTGTTATTATTTTGACCGTTTAGTTTAGGTTATGGTTGGATTTGTGTGTGCGCGTGTATGTATGGTTTGCGGGTGTGTGTCTATGTGTGTTCCCATGCACGTGCACGTATGTAAGTATACATACGTACAATCATATTCGCACACACATATCCGCACGTGTATCTTTATGTGTTCACGCATGCGCGTCTTACTGCGTGTTTGTATTTGCGTGCGTGTTTCTGTTAACTGTATTAGAGAGAGCAGTTCTGTTTTTGTATTTTATATTGCCATTCGATGATGGTAAAAACGAAATTTTCAAAGATTTTCAGTGGAACCTAAATAAAATGTAACATCGTTACTGGAATCTATGCGAGCTAGGTATACAATATTATCAGTCATATTTTGACCGTTTAAGGGACAGATCATTTCCACAGTTGCATTTCTTAAAAAATATAGCCTTGCTTTGTTGGAAATATATTTATTTAATATAATGTTGTTATGTTGGGATATAAATTTATCGATGTTATTAACGCAGCTATAGCTGATCTTAACATTATTTTTGTTAAAAGTCTTTTTTAGTGTTGGTGAATGTTTAAAGTGCTTATGAATTAAATCTAGGAACATTCTTCGGATATTAGTTTTGTTTGCAGCATAAATTAAATTAAATAAACATTTATTTGCGTATGCACGCTATCGCACGCATATACAGCTACTTATATCTCGATTTTTAGTTTATATTTACATCTATCTATCTATCTATCTATCTATATATATATATATATATATATATATATATATATATATATATATATATATATTGTTGTAATCTAGGGAAGGCTACTGAATCTGAATAAAATAACGAAGGCATGTAATTAACGATAATACTTAGGACAAGAACAACACATATAAGATTCTCCAGCGGTGCGTAGAAGTAGTCAACTGCTAGAAGTGAGTCAACTGAATTCCACAATGAATCTTCAACTACAGGATATCTATCAACCATCCCACGCGGTCAGATGTGGCAGAAGGCCGAATTAAATGTAGGGTATCGGATCGCGTATATAAAAAAAAAAAAAAAAAAAAAATCGGATCCCGGCCAAAAATTCCCCGTAGACCCCGTATAAAACGGGGTCGGATAGCTGATTTGTCCGGGGATCCTCTTCTCCCCGGAGGTAGAGTTTGACCTGCACAGCTGGAGATGAATCTACAACTGCAGACCAACATACAATATTTACGACTGTATTTTTTGTGAATGGGGACATACCCATTATCGTTTGTAGGTATGCCACAACACACACACACACATACACACACACACATATATGTATAAATGTGGATATAAACCAAATAATTAGATATTAGCAACTGTATATACGTGCGTTAGCGTACATAGACAGGTAAGCGAATAAATATTTACTTAATTTAATATAGGGCGCACCCAAAATAGTGTTCAATGTGGTCAGACAGAGCTAAGAAGTATATATCAATAAATATGCATATATGTACGTTCATAGTGTAAATTAAAGTTTCATGGTTTTACCAACACATCAGGCACGAACAATTACGGTTGTGCTTTTAAAAAATACTGGGTCTCATGGGAGGAACGCTAAATTAAACGCAGATTCAAAGCTCAAAGTTAATATCAACTTAATATAGTATTGGGGCGTAAATACAAAATGTCAATTGTAGATAGGGGCGGGGGGGTCTATAGTAAAAGGAAAAAAAAGATGTATGCTTAAAGATTAAAAAGGGAACGCCGGGTAATTCGTTAAGTATTAATAGACATTAAAATTGTTAAAGGGTGGGTTAACCGAAAATATGTAAAGGGCATGTGATATTTGGATAATTTATCTATCCAGAATTAAAATACTTTAAAAGAGTTTTTTTTTCTGTGATCGCAAGCTAAAATGAGTTCATTTCGTTTATTAAGTAGATTTCGGTCATTAATATTTTTGAGGTTGAATCTTTTTTTTTCAGTAAACACAGGCTGCATTGGTCGCCGCGGCCGGAAAAGGGTGTAGTTTTGGCGACGGAATTCCAATTTTCTACCGGTGTATAGTCATCTGTTTTAATATTCCAGTAAAATTTTGGCATTTGTATATTGCTTATTGTTAAGTTTCCTTTTATGGTAATAATACTGGGTTTTCCAGTGGTTGGCTTTGGAACTGAAATAAAATCTGGTCTCGCCATTATGCTTAATGTTAGCCTTGCAGATGACACCTTTATACATACATTTAGGATTTATTGGACAGTTAATGTTTTATTGACAATTACACTTTTTTCTGTGTTAATATTGTTATTTGGGTTGTTTAAGTATTTATTTAATGTTACATTATTATGCTTTGCTATATGTTGCTCAAGGTGTTTGGTGCAGCTATAGCTAATCTTAACATTGTTCTTATTGAAGATTTTGTAAAGGGTTATGATTGAAATGTTTGTGGATTACACTTAGGAAAATCCTAGCCAGGACTTTACCCGATAACTAAAGTAGTTGAAAGACAGGCTAGTTGCCGATAATCACCCCGCTCAAAAATGAGGCGAGAGGGAAAAGAATTGGAATATTTGAGTAAAGGTTGAAATTTTTCAGACCACAACCGTGTTTGGGCAGGCAAGAGTACTATGAAGGTTTTGTGGATTTGATGAAATTAGCTATCGTTCGAGTACCATAAGAAACTTGATATAAATATATAGAAATATCCAGAAACTATTGACCATACTGGATCAGGTTGCAGTGTTAGTAGCCATATAAAATTCGGCATGATAGAATGGACCAATATCTGCACTGGAAAATCTGCAACTTTTACGGGAAGGAAACTGCAAGAAACTGGTATGAACATCACCCGGATCTGGTTACAGAGATAGAACCTGTGGCAGTTTTATGAGACTTTACGATATATTAGGTGGGAGAATGTTTCTCGCGCCCCTGGAGTGATTACCTTAGTGAGTGATTCCGGGAGCTACCTCAAAGTTTGGAGCCACCTGTTCGAGGCCAAGGAGGCCTATACCAACTTGAGAGTTTTCGAGCTGGAAAATGCCAATTTAAAAAAAATTAAGACATTTTTGCTCTGGGAAGGTTCCTGTGTTGGTCCACCCCTCTCTATATAGGGCTATCAAACTAACCTACCCTACGGACGTCGGTGGTATTGTCTTAGACGGTCGTCTGACGACCGAACTGGGAACAGGGAGCCTAGGACAATCCGTCGGGGTCCTGACAGCTGCAGATTTCCGCCCGGTATGTGAGTAGGCTTTTTGCTTGTTTTTTCTCCTCTTCTTTTTTGCAGGTCTAAACCATGTCTATCAAGATAGCGACTTTGAATGTGAAGGGCTTGAGGGATCGGGGTGAGGCGGCCCTCCTGCTCCGGGATCTCTTGTCCTTCGGCGTAGATGTCACCGCGATCGAAGAGACCCACTTTGTTTGCAGTTCAGATGCGTGTGTGCTGTCTAACGACTTAGTCGTCTGTTCAGCATATGGGGACCGGGTTGCCAGAGGAGTGTCTTTGCTGGTGAAGCGGACTCTAGATGCGAAGGTGGACCTTGTGCATACCGATGCCGAGGGACGGTTGATCGTGGCCGATATTGCCGTGAAAAGTGGTTCGTTTCGGGTCGTTGCGGTTTAACAACCAGGAGGAGCGGGTTTCGTTTTTTCGGCTGTTGGGGCCTTTCCTGGTAGATTCAACGCGCTTAGTTCTAATGGGGGACTGGAATGCCATCCTGGACCCCAAATTAGATCTGGGGCGCGGTGCTAACGGGAGAAGGGGCGATCGGAGCCTGGTTGATCTGATCAACGATTTTGGTCTCGTTGATAGATACCGGGTCGATCACCTTGGGGGAAAAATGTGAACGTGGGCTCTTAGATGACCTTGTGACAAGGTGGTTAGCTACCTTGACAGAATGTTAGTCAGAAGGGCCGACACAGATCTGTTAGATTGTCCCACGTTCCACTGGGTAGGCTATACGGACCACAAACTCGTTTGTGCCCGTATGGCGTTAGATCATAGGCCTAGAATGGCTGGTTACTGGAAGTTCAACCTGTCTTTACTGGACAGGCGGGACTTCCGGGAGCAGCTAACTAGCTTAGTGCAGCGGGAGCTAGTGGGGGTGGTTATTGGGGATAGTTGGCGGGGTAGACTTAAAAGTAGGATTAGGTCCTTCACCACTGATTTCAGTAAGCGGCTCGCCCTAGAAAGAGCTGATAAGGTGAGGACGCTTAGAGCTAGTCTTTCCCGGGCGGTGGCTGGGGGGATCCCCTAGAGATAGCCTTAGCTAGGGAGGCCGTGGCGCGTTCGAATAGCGAGCGCTACATGGACCAGGTAATTAGACATACGTTAAGCAAGATGTCTTTCGAAGCTGTGAATATGGGCGCAGAATTGCGCAGGGAAGAGGTCCGTCGAGGTGGCGATCGTTACATTCGTGAAGTCAAAACCCCGGAGGGGCGTACTCTTCGGGCCACTGACGATGTGTGCGAGGCGTTTCGGCGGCATTTCGAGAGCCGCTTTACAAAGGAGTCTGGTCTTCGTGAGGACGAGTTTCGCAGCTATTTGGCTGACATTCCCCTGCTTTCGCCGACTGAAGCGGCTAGCTGCGAGGGAGAGATTACCGAAGGCGAGGTCTACGCGGCTTTCAAGAAGGTCGGCAGAGGAAAGTCGCTCGCTCTGGATTGTTTGCCCTATGAATTGTACTTGAAGCTGTCGCACATCTTTTTCCCGATTTTGACTGTCGTGTTCAACAACTGGTTCCGGCAGAGTTCCCTCCCCGACCGGTTTTCCAGGGGTGTGATTACGCTGTTGAAAAAGGGCGAGAATGTTGGGGTTACTTAGACGATTACAGGCCCATAACTCTGCTAAACACAGAGTTAAAGATTTTGGTCAAGATCCTGCAGGAGCGTTTGCAGTCAGTTGCCGAGTCTCTGTTGGGTCCTGAGCAGAGTTGTGCTGTGAGGGGCCGAACAGTTCAGAGCAACCTGCATCTGATCCGCACGATCATAGAGGGTGTAAAAGACGGCGATGAGGCCGCGCTGATCAATTTGGATCAGTCCAAGGCATTTGATAGGGTTGACCATCGCTACCTTGCTACTGTCCTGCAGGCCGCCGGATTCGCACCCCACTTCTGCCGCTGGATTAGCCTCCTGTATCGCTCCCCCAGTGCTATGGTACAGGTGAACGGGAAGTTGTCGGGCGCTTTTGTGCTGTCTAGGTCGGTCCGTCAGGGCTGTCCGCTGTCACCCCTACTTTATGCTTTGGCGTTGGAGCCTCTCCTTCGCCGGCTGAGGGACGGGGCGTGCAGTCCGGCCTTACGCGGAATCGCCGTTCCTGGAGGAGCTCGAGCCAGGGTTTCTGCGTACGCCGATGACATATCTGTTTTCGTGTCGTCCAGCAGCGACATTGAGGCGGTACTGAAGGCGCTTGATCGGTACGAAAATGTGACAGGGGCCAAGATCAACCGCGACAAGTCGTCCGGCTTGCGGTTAGGTGCCTGGAAGGGGGTCGATCTTCCGGGCTTCTTCGGTTGGACGGACGGTCCTGTCCGCATTCTTGGAGTGTGGTTTGGGCCCGACCTCCAGCTGGAGAAGAATTAGTCTGAAGTATGAGCAAAGGTCGATGCTGCCTGTCGGACTTGGCATCGACGGAGGTTTTCCGTGAAGGGAAGAGGAGAGGTATATGCTACATACATTTTCCCTCTTGTCCTTTATCGATTGTCCATACTTCCTCTCTGTAAGGGCCATCGGAAGGCGCTCGAGCGCTCGCTAGCCTCAACTTTGTGGAGGGGACGCGGGAATTGGGTCGACAGACGAGTCTGTGCACAACGTCCGTGTCATGGTGGGCTGGGAATGCCACACTTGGTAAGCCATTGGCGTGCCCCGAGGTTGGCTTTCCTACGCCGCGCGTTGACAGGTGGAGATCCGATTATCGAGGGAATTGTGAGGGCCGCGTTCACTCGCCTTACTATCAGTCCTCCCATCTCGCGGGTTGAGCGCCATCGTAAACCCAGGGATCAATCGATTTTCTTTCGCGAGTGCCGGTCGGCCTTGCTAGCTGTTCCTTGGTCCAGTGACCTTTCTCAGCCTAGGAAGGTTTTCTATCGTTTGTTAGTGGAGGGGGTCACGAAGGATTCCCTACGTGAGGATCTCAAGTTGTCGGAGGAGGAGTTTCGCTGTTACTGGTCTTGGGCGCCAGCGGCGGATTATCTCAGTAACCCCGAGTTTTCGCTTACCTGGCGATTGGCTCGGAATCGGCTGCCTCTCAAGGACAAGGTCTTCATATGGGGTTTGGCGGATTTGGCAGACTGTGACCATGGTTTAGAAGAAACGGCTTCGCACGCCTTCTACCATTGTCCCCGGGTTCGCCCCCTATGGGACCATGTCAGCGAGCTGACGGCTCGTCTCGCTCCCGAAAAGCTTGTGCCCATTGATCGCGCATACGCGTGTGACAATGTGTCGCCCTCGTATTCCGGGGTGAAATGGATGGTGTTCTTGACGCTGCTAGCCACTGCTCGAATGGTGATTTGGACGACCTGACAGGAGGAAGTCTTGCGAGGTAACCGTCTTTCTTATCAGGATCTAATCCGATTCTTTGAGCATCAGCTCAAGATGAAGATTAGAACTGATAGAAAACGATTGCATTCGACAGTCTTCAGCGAAAGGTGGGTGAAAGAGGCGGGCTTGGTTCGTTTGAACGGGGCTAGCCTTGATTTTCTCTTTTAGGTCAAGCCTACGTCACATCGGGGTGGTTTCCTGAGGATCTCTCCCCCTGGTTATGTTAGACAAGCTTTTGTGTACCTAGTTAATATGAGTAAGTGTTGTTCCCGGCCTGTTCCTGGCCACTTCTTTGGTTATGATCCAATTTGAGATTCCCAACAACCCCAGTTTGTTTTTGGCCCCCACCTTTTATCTCGTCTGGGTCAGCGTTATATTCTCCCATGCCTGTACGATTTTTTATCCTATTCCCACTCCCTTAGCGAGAGAGCTTCTTGATTTTGTCCCATGGGCAGAATACAGCGGCCTCTTTGTTTTTGAGGGTTGGACGGGCCCTACTAACATCTGTTATGTTTAATTTGACTTATGTTAATATTTTAGTTTATTATTGGGTTCATCTCCCTCCCCTCTCATCCTTCATTATGAGATTTTTATGTATTATTTATTATCATTAAATTTTTATGGCATGGGGCGCGTTTTGTAGCCTCCCCACACCTTGTGAGGATGTGATATTATGGTGTAAGGAGGATTGATTGGTGATGGATGGGTTCTTGTGGTGAATCGGCAAATTGTAATAAGTGAATGGGTTGTGAATCGGATTAGCTAAGTATAGGATAGTTAGTGAAGACCAGCCTCAACCCCTCTCCTTTTCAGGCCTTGTGCACAATTGTATTTTTCGATACAATAAATATACAGTCGATGTCGGACGACCGGCTGAACGGTTGAACTCTCTGCTTTCGGGCGGGGAGGAACCCGAACGAAGCTATGCCGAAGGGCAGAGTCTCGTTCGGGTAGGTAAACCGACCCTGAACCCGTTTATACGGATTCAATGGGCATATTTTTGGCCGAGTCCACGGGCTCGGAGATCCCACGTTAAACTGGCCTTGTGCCACATGATACCCTCGTAGGGGGGTGACTAAATACTAGTCGATTTCGGACGACAGTAGTCGACAGTTAGTCGAATACGAAAGTAGTCAGCGACCACAACAAGATTACTCTGCGTAATACCTATTATATCAAGTTCCTAACGTTTTGTACGTCGAACTTATTTAGAACTGATTTAGTACAAATACAAGCCTCCACTGCGAAATAACTCGACAACACTGACATAGAAGTCATTGCAGATTGTAATGAATCTTTGACGATCTTTAAAAAATAATATCAATATACAAGTATGTTGAAGTAAAAATCTAAAAAATGTGTAACATGAGGACTTCAATAATTCAAGTATTTGGAGTCGTCGGATTTATTGGAAAAGGTTCCGATAAACTCATTGAGGGGATTCTGGGTAGCCCATGTCTTAAAGAAATACAAAACAATTGTACTCACTAGTAGGAAGAAGAGCCTTATCTATGTAAAATATCTGTGGGTTTATTTTTGTTTAACAAAAATGCTCAGTACAAAATGTCTTGAAACTATTTCTGACGTTAGTTTTCTAGTTGAGACCTGAAAAGAAATGTGTAAACAACAGAAACCAAAGGATAATAATAATAATAATAATAATAATAATAATAATAATAATAATATTTTTAAGTTGTTTTTGTTTTATTAAGCGGAAACAGCAAAAACAAAAAAACACCCTCCAAAAAAAACAAAACAAAAAAAAAAACTCGTATTTTGTTTAATCTAATTGGTTATAGCTGTTTTTCTAAACACAATTTAGATGTGGCACAAGGCTGAAAGTATGGAGCACACAGTGAGGATTGAGCTCACTACTCACTTGTAATGTTTCAAGCGTGATAATATTGTTAACCATTACATCACGCCGAGCTGCCCTAGCTAATTGGTTATGGCTCAACATTTGATTATAAAACAGATGCAGGTCAAAAAGAATTTAAACAAAAATAATTCCACTTGAAACTAACTACATTTAATTTACCTTATCATGTACAACCGGAGTATTTAAGACGAGTTAGTTTGTACATTCATTTGTTTTTTTTTTTTTTTTTTATTTGCATGCATTCTTGTTTTATTTGCAACCTGAATAAAATAGACGTACTGTCGAAATATTGTTAAACATTGTATCTTTTTTTACAAATTGCGTTGTTCCGGGAGTATAATAATAATAATAATAATAATAATAATAATAATAATAATAATAATTGCTTGATGTTGCACCAGACATGGCTCTGATGGCTTCTGATACTGTTTGACGGCACATATATTGTCTTGGTGAATTTAGATGGGCTACAGGAAATAACTCGTTTAGTACCAGGGATTTGCTTGTCATTTGCCGGACTTTAACCGTAACCCTAGGAACTGACGAGAGCAGGAGTAGCGGGGGCAGTATTGATCATAGCTGGATGTAGAGAGAACTGATTTTTGTTTTTTAAGTTTGTCGGATGACGCAGACTTGGGAATCACATTGAAATACTTGGGGATACCTTTAATCGAAGAACGCTTCAGTAGACTCGGTTACTGGATTTGAAATTATTTTTAATTGGACCTTATTTGCCAGGCTATACACTGCTTTTATCAAGACATATCAATAAAACACGCATATTGCGCTATGATGCATGAACCTAGAACGCCCTTATTAAACTGGTTGTCATGGCGGATATATTGGCTTCATATATTTGTACCCCAGTGGCATTTTGTCAGCGTGCTGCTCTATCAATCAACAACAATAATAATAATTATGGTGAAGAGGACGATGACGATAAAACAAGATTAATAAAAAACAATCATCATGACAATAATAGCTTGATGAAGATGATGCTAAGATCATCTGACTGATAAGCAATCATAAAAAAAAACCCACACACACTATCGTTTTTGTGAATGAGCTCTTAGCGTTTCTTTCAATTTTCAAAACAGTCTGCAAACAGCGCTCTTTGGATTTCTATCAGCTGCCTTTTCGCATTCTATTTAATCTCATCTACGGTCTGAAATCTCCTCTCTTTCAGTGACAATAGACAGAAGTCTTAGGGAACCAAACCCAAACTACAAGTAGGCTGAAGTACCTGGGTGATGAGTTGAACAAGGTTTCATTGATCTACTCGTTCGATTACTGTGAATATACAATACGCAAGTTTACTTACTGCCGACCGATTTGATCTCTCTAGAAGAGTGGATATTCTCACATGCGCATTAAGCCACCTTTGATGAACTGCCTCTGAACCAATTCTTGTGATATTAAAAATGACATCATATTTTCGGAATAAACTGTATTATGGGTTATTTTTCGTAGTGATATATGAACGATTTTCTCAGAGAAATGAATATTTTTTTAAAATTAAAATTCACTCAATGAGAGCCACTCAAGCTGATATCAACGTAAGAGGAGGTAAGTGGATATTATGAGGATAAGGAGGATAGATAGCAATTAACCTTTGACTTGAATAGGTTAAGATTGAAGTCTATAGGAAAGCATTCACATAGGAGTCTGTTCGATAAAGTACTAATTCTTGGGGTAAAAGCTTTGCGAGTAGAACATTCTTCTTACTATTGGAATACGAGTGGGGGGATGAGAGTGATTCGACTCCGTGGGCGTGACATGGCGTGTCTTAGCTGTAAAGGTCTGAACTGATGGAACAAAAGAATGGAAATCATCTGAACATCTGCCATGGAAATTACGATAGAGTTGCGATAAAAGAAATATAAGATATATTGTGATCTACTCTATAGCACCTGAAATATTATAAAGATAACTTCAATGACAACATTTAAAGAAATTCATTTTTATTGGTATATTTCCAAGATATCCCCAACGCGTAATGTTTCGAGTTGAATCGTTTGGATGGTACAATTCCTATTTTGGATTTGATAGTTACATGAAAATCTCTATTTCGTGAGTTAAAATCTATCACTGTAAAGGAATCTGAGTTCTTTGTCTAAAAGGGGCCAAGCAAAAGTTCAAGGAATTTGACCATGGAAAAAAATATTAAACTTCATTTTTTTTCATTTTTATCTTCAAAGCAATCTATTGCTTGATGTCTACTCATCGGTTCACAATGTGTAATGCTCACAAAAGCTAGCGGTAAAAGTTCATACTACATTCATTTTCGCTATTTTAAAATATCACTATGCATAGTAATTGTTTTTCACAAGAAAGTTCAAAAGTAAATCAATTTGAGAAAGGTTTTCAATTTCTTTGCTTGAATCGATAGATTTTGTATGATTTCAGATGAGAGTTATAACCAGTGATGTAGAAAATGAAGTAGATTCGCAATTGAAATTAAAATCCCATCACGTATTTTTATAAATGTTGCTGGATTGCTTTAAAGATTTCAACAGCAGAAAAAAAAAGTATTCGCTTGTTATAAGTCGCTGTGTCGAGTAAAAACGTTAAAAGGAATATGGAAACAATAACAAAACAAAAATCAGAAGCGCAGATAACCGACAAAAAAGAAAACTCACAGTTAAAGTCGTTTTGGTTGAAAAAGAAAAATGTCAATGTCTGCGCAAATGTATGTTCAGTTTCGAACACAGTTGAGAGATTCTGTAAGGTTTCGGTTTAACGCTTTGCATATAATATACTTGCTTTTCTGGGATGCTTCAAATTCTGATTGTTGTGGTGTAATGGATAGCGGCTCGAAAGGAGAATTTAGAGAGCCGAGTTCGAATTCTGGTCGAGTTCGTTGCATTCTCTTACGCGTAAATACACTTAGGAGAGCTACGGAGCCATTTTTTCTTTTTCCAGCTATGGGTTGAACAGCAGGATAGGCTGGGGTCTATAGGCTCGATTGGAAATCAGTCTACCGCAGAAAGAAATGGCAACCACATGCGGGAAAATCTTCTGCCTAGTCAGTCATGGATAAAAAAAGACGTGTTCACCCAAACATCGCACTTAACTGACCGCGTTTTAAAGCATCAGTAACGATAATCGGGTCCCTGAGGGATGGCATCAACGAGTACAAATTCCGGTGTAATCTGTTGTGTCTATTTTCATGACAACTAAGTAACTTGTGATGTGCCTCAGTGACTTTGAGCGTCAGTTTAAAATAATAGCTTAAGACTGCGATAATCTCATTATTTGTATCCACTATGATAACATTTAAGGTCAAAATTATAGCGGGATATTACTGATATTACTGATAAAGATATGATATACGAAATGGTATCTAAATGTCTCATGACAAGTTCTGTAGCGCGCCAACAGATGGCAACACATGGTTGCGCGTGCAATGAGAGCTAGCAGTGACCTTCATCCGACAGTGTGTCGAATGACATCATAAAGGGTCAACCAATATTCAACGCAGACGAGGAGACGTAGAAATAGGTTTGGTGTCCAGGCGCAAGCAAGGATCACTGGGAGACTTGCACTTCTTAACCTTTGCTAAGGTATCCAACTAGAAGGAAAACTGATGCATCACAAACAGGGCATATTTCCTTCGTGTTTATATATATATATATATATATATATATATATATATATATTATTTACAAATAATTTGTTGAATGAAATATGTCAGAATTAAAAATTTGTCCAGTTGACAGAAACAGACGGGGTTGTATCAGATTCACACATTAAGCCCTTCCACCATCCTCAAATGACATACTGAGGTCAGTATGTCAAAATAGGTCAACACTCTTTGCATTTCCCCTCCACTCTCTAAAGAAGATAGCAATATCTCTTGTTTTTAATCCAGAATATTTTTTCCTTTTCATTTGTGATTTGTTTGTCGGTCTTGAAGGTTGAGAGCTGAAGGTCTTGAAGGTTTTAGAGCACGTATGAAATAAAAATTATTACCTATTGGATGTTAAGTGTTTGATATTCTTTAATTAATAATAATAATAATAATAATAATAATAATATATATATATATATATATATATATATATATATATATATATGCATTTGGTTGGATCCAATCCAACCAAATATGTTAGCTCTATCTCTGATATTGAGCGTTTTCTAATAAGTACCGCGCATATAATATATAAATAATTATATATATATATATATTTATTTATATTTATATATACACACACACACACACACACACACACACATATACATACATATATATATATATATATATATATATATATATATATATATATATATATGGCTAGCAACCATTATTTCAAAGGTATTTTGTTGAATATGACAGACAAACAAAATTTGATTAATTTTTATTTATTTTTTAGAATATTCTTGCATTTTTCCATTTGGTGGGGGTAAGCTAATGTAAAAATTGTCCGTAGTGTCTATTGTCTCAAACCGTTTCGGCCATGTCTTTAGTGATTTTCAAGGTCTGTGTTATTGAGTGTTGTTAAATCTTTTCGTTGTTGTCTGTTTAAGATGTACTGGTGCGATGGAATTCGAGTATGCTACAATATATATATATATATATATATATATTGTTGGCATCTTTCTATTTTAATATATATATATGTATATATATATTTGAATAGAAAGCTTCTTACTCGCTAAATCATATAATATATATATGATTAATTGTTATATAAAATTTGTCACTTAGCTGGTTGATGTTATTTTCAAGCATCTTCACTATAGAGTTACGTAGACGCACAATCCAGCAACCACCCTGTCCACTCGTCAGAAGATACCAGCAATAAACTGTTCATTTTCTTGTTTTTCGTTACATTTGTATTGAGGCAAAAATAAATATACATGTATAATGTCGTGGGTATATATATATATATATATATATATATATATATATATATATATATATATACTGGGTGTATTAGCTAAATTGTCCAAATCGTGTTACAGCATAATCTAATTGAGTTTCTTTTTCCAGGTTTTCAGATAAGACGTTTAGCCATCTTGATACAATTTGTTGTAAGAATCACTGAAAAACCCTTTGAGTTATTCAGCAGTGATAAAAGACTTGAAAATGAAATCGTACGTGAAACGTCTGAAGGACCTTGTTGCTCAGGGCAGAAAGTTAGAAGGTTAGAGAGGGCGAAGATCATCTTGAATTAGCTGGAAAATGATCCTGGAATGATATATATATATATATATATATATATATATATATATATATATATATAAATATATATATATGTATGTACATTTGAACTTTATTTCAATATTTCATGAGCTTCCGATCCTTAGATATGATTAATTAATGATGAACATGTCATTTTCGTTTATAATCGATTTCATCATGATTCTTCTGTTAAGCTTAGAGAGTGATTATACTTTCTTATCACCCCAAGTAGAGCCTGTTAGTGTTCTAAAAACCTCGGAGAATTTCAGTAAGATATTTTTAATCATTTCTAAGATACAACGGTTCAAAGCTTAATCTAACAATTGGTCAATTTTGATGTTACACGATTTGGACAATTTTGCTGTTACACTCAGTATATATATATATATATATATATATATATATATATATATATATATATATATATATTGTTATTTTTCTTTCCGATTAAGTACTGTTATATATTAATTGCCTTAATTACTATGTCGTGCACTCTAAGTGAACTTTCATTTTTAGCTCAAAATAGAAAAATGTTAATAATCTGCTTTGAACGTCTGACGTTAATGGTGTCTCGTTAATCCATGCGTACTTAATGCTAGAGAGATTTTACATTCGAATTGGTGGGAATTAAGCACCAAAACATGATACAATTAATGCAAGGAAAAGTTCAAATGTTCTACATCATTTGCGTTAAGCAAGCTCGAGCGATTCAAATCCTGCCATAAGTAATCTCCTGTGTTAGAATTTTGATGGCGCTATAAAATGAAAAGTTCTCCGAACATATCAATCGGCTTGGCCTCTAATCTATTATCTGCCGAGGATAATTGCTGATAAAATAAACTTTATATTAGGTTGGTGCAAAAATAATATCGTTTATTGACGTAATTTTTAACGTCAAAAAACGATATTATTTTTGCACCAACCTAATAATTTGGAGATATTCAATAAAGGAGTTGTTATTTTTTTTTTTTATCTGTTATCGATTTACTAGTTGTGTTTACTTAGCCCTATTTATTTATTTTATTTGTTTAAGCATATCAACTCTTAATGGGTTATGCCGAAATTTAATTTTATTGGGAGGCGACAGTCTGTTTCATTCTAAACGCAATTGCCTGGCCATTGAGCTGACAATTGCGTTATTTATTGACATTGATACGGGTCGGCATTTATGTCATACCGTGTGACAGTGTTGTCGAATGTTTCGATGAATGTTTTCAAGTTTCGAGCACTTACGAGATTAGAACGTGTTTAACAATTGTAATTGTAATAAATAAATGCAAATGTAATAAAATATTTAAAAAATCTATGTCTACTTTTGTCTGAACGTGTAGCCTCGTTTTCGATTAGTGAGCTAACATTTTTATATACCAAAATTCGATTAGTGCATACATAATACTCGATTAGTGCGGTAAAATATTCTTCAGTTTAACCATAGTAATTGATTTTTCATAGTTACCGATGTACACATTAGCCGCACTAATCGAGGGATACCTGTATTTCTACATATACTCACTCTTTTTTCTGTTGATTTCATGCATAAACGCAGAGAGGCGAGCAGTTGTATACATGACATGTGCATATCATATGTCATTATTTTCCTGCACCCGGGGCTGTTTAGACCCAAAATACAAACATCCATATTTGATCAAATGATGCTAAATTATTCTTTCGAGAGCTATTCTTTTTGAAACCGACAAAATGACTAGGCCCATTTGCAAGCCACGCTTATACGGTTTTAATGTCAAGACAAAACATCTATATGCCACATTGCATGTGTGTGTGTGTGTGTGTGTGTGTGTGCGCGCGCGCGTGCACTCATCTCCATATTTCAATGGAAACCTTGTGATATATTAGCGATAAAACAAATCCTTAGTTTAGAATGTAAGCATTAACTTCAGAGGTACATTTCAAACAGAGTCACTCAATCAAAGCAGTTGACCGCGATTGGAAAGGTTCAGTGTTCGCTCCCAAGTGTAATCAAAAGTACAAATACTCCCATTAACATCAGGAGGTAGGTCGCATCGCAAGTACTTACTTTCACACCTGCGATCATGACGCTCCACAGTTTCCCTTTCTTTATTATCTGTGAATTGCTATACATTCTCATAAAAGATAGCGGAGTGGTTATTCTGTTGTGTTCTCCAGGCGTACATTTTCTTTGTAAGTCTCCATTTCAGCTTAAGTGTTTTCCCTGCCCTTATTTCTGAATTCTCACAAATATCTGGAAAGTGTTGTACTCTTAGCGCATTGAACTTCTCGTACATGCAATCTTGAGGTTATTATGTCTCTTCTTCCATGATTCCTTAGTGGCACCAATGTAGAACATCCCAAGTTTACATCTAGCATCTAGCTCCCATATTTTCTTGATAAACTACGTTAGATATTAAGCGTTTACCCACCAAAGGACAGTATCATACAGCAAAGCTAATCGGGAGATTAGAGGTTTTGAGCGCGATACCACATCTTAATTGCTGTTGTTCCCAGGTCCACCCTGACCCAGGGTGGTAGCACTTATTAGGTTCTCAGCTTTGAGAAAATAGGGAACTTCCAAACAAAAACAAAACACTATGAAAGTATAAAATAATTTTTATACCATTACATCAGCAATACATGTTTATGGTAAAAATACCAGCAATAAATTTTTCAATTTAAAAAATGACCAGCAATACCTATTTATAGTAAAATGGTTAACAATACATTTATCTGCAATTGAAGCTATAAAATTATGTTCAAAATATTTACATTTCAGCATTAAATAATCCATAGAGATGTTGACATACCGCTAAACAAAATCAACCAGCCAACCAAACCAAAGGATAGTTACCTCTATTTCTGCAATTACAAAGTGTGTGAGTAGTATTAATATATATATATATATATATATATATATATATATATATATATATATATATATATATATACAATACTGAGAAAGTACAAAAATTGCCCATTAGAAACGATAACTTTTCACTAGAATTAGGGGTGATGTTAAAATTAACTTGAATGCACCGGTTAAGAATCAATGAATCTTTTTTTTTTTAAATCAATTTACCCCAAGGAAGGCGATAATGCCACTAAGACGCAAGTGACTACTGAGAGTAAAAGAGAATGAAAAGACTTTAAAACGAACCGGAAATCCAATCCTAAACGGGGATCAAGGAATAAACCTCTACTGTGATTTACTCAAGAACAACGTTGAATAAGATTATTGTTGGCCGAATTTTGCAAAGGGATTCGCATTCGAATAGACAGGTAGTTTTTATGTTTTTTCCTTTTGTATTTTAGAAAGAAACAAAAATTGATTAATTAATTCGTTTTCTACTACTTATCAACCTTTTCCAGGTTATTTAAAGCCAGACAATATTTTTAGATTGTAAGAATTTTTTGGGAGATAATAATTTAGTGATACATGTCTTAATAATCAGTCCATAGCTGGAGGGTGAATAGATCGATTCCCACATTTCTCAACGACATCTGCGCCTAAATGAATATAAAGAATGCAACTGGAACACGGCTACAAATGAACAATTCTGAGCCACTATTCATTACCTTACTCGCACATCCAAGCTTAAAGCACCTGGTATTCCTAAGCGGTCACCCATCTAGGTACTGACCAGGCTCGACGTTGCTTAACTTCGGTGATAGTTACGGTAACCGATGTTTCAACAAAAATTGCTTAACATCGTAAACAATTCTTACTCTTGAAAAAAAACAAAAAACCTGTAACTATTCCTGCATCAATTATAAATTGAGAGATGTTGTCTTGATTTTTGTTTACTAAATGTTCACCAATAAATAACTGAAGAACCACTCAAAGTAGAAGATTACTGACTGAAGTTTTGTGTAGATTTAGAGGAGGTGCCGCATTTTCTTTCCTCTGTTAAAAGCCTACCGCCCACCTTGAGGATTTAGAGCTAGGTTAGAAGAGTCTTCAGCTGCAAGGCACTGCTCATCTAGATTTTTGGTGGTACGTATAATCGATGAAGTACTGTATTAAGGCATAGTTATCAAGTAGTCACTTGTGGAAAGCAAGAATTGTTCAGCGTTTCTTCTGGTACTTCGGAAAAGGATTCGAGTTGTGAGATTTAAAATCGATTCCATGGGTTTTCATCTTATCGATGAGTGAAGACTGATCTTCAAATCATTGGTGAGTTCTTTATTTTCGCAGCCGATATATCTCATTGTTGAAAAATAACGAGTTAGGTTTTACTGTACCGTTCTTCTGGCGCATGACGTTTCAAGCGCCCGGATGTCATTTGGTTTTATGTCTCTTTGACGATTACTGAAGGATTAAAATCTCTTGCGTCAACAAGAATACATTCTTCCCGCATTCCTTGTTGCGATTACTCTTTTCAACTTTGCTTACGATCACATCACGTTGAAACATTGGTTCCAGTACAATCACCGAAGTTAAGCAACGCCAAACCTAGTCAGTACCTAGGTGGGTGACTGGTTGGGACTACTAGGCGCTAGTTGGGTGTGTGGGAGGTGTAATGGGTAATGACTCGGAATTGTTAATCGGACAGCCGAGTTCTAATTCCCGTTTGGTTAATTATATTCCCTTGGACGCAAATACCCCTGGGAAAGGTATGAATCCACCACTTCTCCCCCAGCTACGGGTTAATTAGTAAGATATGTATCACTAAACGATTATTATAAAAACAATTCTTACATTCGAAAAATATATCCTGGCGTTAAATAACCTGCAAAGGTGTTGATAAACCGTAGAAAATGAATGAATGGATCAATCATTTTAACTTCTTTTTTTCTTCAATGTCAGTTACTGTTTTATTGCTATATACAGTGCCGCGTAAAAGTAAGTGAACATCTGAGATAATATTTTTAAAAATTCTCTCTTTTTTCCAGATAATCAACATCTCAATAAAAATATATATTGATTTTTTTTTTTAAGCATTTCACCCTAAGCAAGGCGGGAGTGCCAATAGCAAGGGCTTACAGAGTGGAAGCAAGAGTTAAGAGGCGTCAAAGAGGAAAAGATGAAGGACGGGGAATAGATCAAGGCATCTGGAGATGTCGAATTATTAGGTTGGTACAAAAATAATTTCGTTTTCTAACATGTGTTACTATGTGAGAAAACGAAATTATTTTTGCACCAACTTAATACATTGCATCTGAATATTTGGAGATTCTATCAGTGAAGCAAGTAAGCGGAAGGGCGTTCCACAGACGGAAAGTACGAGAGATGAAGTTATTCGAGTAGAAGAGACGGCTACATTTAACTGTTTCGACAGTGAAAGGGTAGGACTTAGATGCCAACCTAGTAGCACGTTTAAATTCATGCATTATGGGAAGCAGTGGAAGTAGATTGTAGGAGCTACCGTGAACGTATTTGTAGAAAAGACAGAGGGAAGCGATGGCACATTTGTGAGAGTGCGACTGTAAAAAGACAATCTTTATTTAATGAATTACAACCACCTTCAAAAAAGCTGGATGAAAAATATTAAGATGTGCAAAAGAAAGTGAACCTTTACCTTTAATATTTTGTGGCTCATCCTTTTGAGATCACGACGTCAGTCTTTTTCTATAATTTTTAAGACGTTTCTGGCAGTAGTGATCGTCAATTTTGGATCATTTTTTTGGCAAAACTCCCAAAATTCTTCGATATTACCTGCGTTCCTTGCATATAATGTCTTCTTTAACTTGAACCACAGATTTTCATTTGGGTTTAGATAAGGATTTGACTAGGCCATTCTAAATCTTGAAATTTCTTTTTTCAAATCCATTCTTCTGTGGATTTGCTTTGATGGTTTGGATCATTGCCTTGTTGGAAGATCCAACTCCAATTTAACCCAACTTTCGAACCGAGGACAAGACATTTTCGTTCAAAATTGCTTGGTAACTTTCAGCGTCCATTGTGCCGTCAACGCTTACTATTTTGTCTGTTCAAGCTGCAGGAAAGTCCCCCCCACCCCCAATCATAATGCTGCCGTTGCCATGTTTAACTATTGGCACAGAATTCTTATCTTCAAAATTCGTATTAAGAACTCACCAGACATACCTCCCATCGTTCCTTCCAAAAAGCTCTAATCTGCTCTCAGCTGGTCATAAAACTTTTACCAGAATGTTTCTAGCTTATTAATATGAGTTTGGAATAGTTGAGCTAAAATTGTACGTTTTGTAAGCATTGGCTTTTTTCCTAGATATTCTGCCATAAAGACCGGCATCGTTCACATTTTGTCGCACTGTAGATGTATGCACTTTGATTCCGATATTAGCCAGAGTCCTTGAAGAACCACAGAAGTCACAGCAGCATTCGTATAGGGTTGTCGAACTAGATTTCTAATTGCTCTTGCAGTTATTTTTTTTTTATTTTGATACCGTCATACCAAAGGCCTTCCATTTAAAATAATTGCTCGCAAGGTGGAGAAAGGCACTCCAAATCGTTTTGATAGCTTTTTGTAGTCTTCTCCATCATTATAGGCTTCAAGTATACGATGTTTTAAAGCTTCAGGAAGTTCTTTTGATCTTGGCTCATTTTTTAAAAAATTTAGTCTCTAACTGCACGCTTTTGCATACACAATGAGTTATATTGCTTGATTGCAGGATACACAGCTTACCAAAAAATGAACAAGTGTCATTTTGATTTTTATACATGCACAAAAAATTATTTGCACGGCCAACCATGTAAAACAAAAATGCAGAGTGTAAATGTAAGGATTTGATTACTTTTGCACATTTTAATTTTTATAATATTTTTTATTACAGCTTGTCTAAAGTTTTTGAAGGTGGTTGTAATTTATTTAATAATGGTTTTTCCTAATGAATATATAGTTTGATTAAGATTTGGAAAAACAGACAATTTTTAAAAATATATAAGTTCACTTACTTTTGCACAACACTGTATATTTAATTTCTGTTTTTTACTAATTTCATTTTCTCGTTCAAACATTTAATTAATTTGTCCCTTTTGAAAATGTGTGCTTGTCAAATATACATTAATTCCGAGAATCAAAATTTATAATAAAAATATATAATTATTATTATTATTATTTCTAAAGATGTAGGTTTTTATCTTGACGTCGAAGTTTATTTTACTCCATGCGTCTACATTCGACTTTAATCTCGTTCACTCAGCAATGTTTCCTTTTTCCTTTTAGGCGAGCTTTTCCTTCGTCACATGATCGTCTTTGTGAAAAACATTAAGTTAAGGCGCCTCTAATCATTGTAAATTTTCTCTAAGGAAATTCTTTGTTCTTTTCATTATACTTTCTTCTATTTTGGTTTTCAAAGGAGAACAGTAAAAGTAAATAACTGCATTTGAATTACTCGTCGCCTAATTTAATACGAAAGCTATAATTGCCCAATTTGGCGATTTCAAATCATTATCTCGTTATTATTCAACATGCCGACGGGAAATTAATTAGAATCTCCAAATTGCATTATGAAAATGAAACTAAAATTAGAATCCCTAAAATTAAGCCGCATGATAATCTTTGTTTCGAACTAAAATTGATTGATTAATTCGTTTTCTACGACTTATCAACCTTTTCCAGGTTATTTAAAGCCAGACAATATTTTTAGATTTTAAGATTTTTTTGGAGATAATAATTTAGTAAAAATATACATGTCTTAATAATCGGTCCATAGCTGGAGGGTGAATAGATTGATTCCCACATTTCTCAACGACATCTGCGCCTAAATGAATATAAAGAATGCAACTGGAACACGGCTACAAATGAACAATTCTGAGCCACTATTCATTACCTTACTCGCACATCCAAGCTTAAAGCACCTGGTATTCCTAAGCGGTCACCCATCTAGGTACTGACCAGGCTCGACGTTGTTTAACTTCGGTGATAGTTACGGTAACCGATGTTTCAACAAAAATTGCTTAACATCGTAAACAATTCTTACTCTTGAAAAAAACAAAAAACCTGTAACTATTCCTGCATCAATTATAAATTGAGAGATGTTGTCTTGATTTTTGTTTACTAAATGTTCACCAATAAATAACTGAAGAACCACTCAAAGTAGAAGATTACTGACTGAAGTTTTGTGTAGATTTAGAGGAGGTGCCGCATTTTCTTTCCTCTGTTAAAAGCCTACCGCCCACCTTGAGGATTTAGAGTTAGGCTAGAAGAGTCTTCAGCTGCAAGGCACTGCTCATCTAGATTTTTGGAGGTACGGATAATCGATGAAGTACTGTATTAAGACATAGTTATCAGCTCCCTAATTGTGTGCTTATTCTTACTTCACGTTGCATTAACCGTCGGAGAATAGTCGATCTTGTAAGTCCCGATAAAAGCAATAAGATAAAGACGAAACTAGATAAATGATGTTTTCTTCTCAGATTTTAGGTAATTTCAGACAATTATAAAGTAATAAAAACCAGAAACTGAGATACGGTCGTAGATGTAGGTTTGTGTCCTATCAAATCACAAATTTTCTTGTTTGTGTCGTCGTTTCAAAAAGGATCCCAGTTCATATATCGTTGGATGCTTCTCTTTTATTATTACTTGACACTAATTAAACGATTGGAAGTTATTCGATCCTGAAAATAGGGATAAAAAGCGATATTAAGTGGAGGTAAAGACTACTTAAAGTTTCATAATGATTATCGCTTAGTTCTAATATTCGAAAAGGCAGCTTTTCAGTAGTTTTTTTATTATCAGTGTATGGCAAAAGTAACGCCCTTTTTAATTTATTAACTTTTATTGAACAAAAATAAATTAAAATAGTTTAAGATGGCTTAAGATTAAATATGGCTTACACGTTCGGGAATGGTTATATCTTAAATTGGGGAAGAAACTCCTATCAATACCAGAAAGCACGATATCAGATGACTTAAGAAGTTTCCTTTCCTGAAAAACTGTTTTAAGAGAAAGATTTTCTACATCTCAACCGACAGTAACACTCCCTGTATAAAAACAACTAAGAAAACTCGGTACCCAATGAATTTCATGCATATATATATATATATATATACCGAGTTTTCTTCCAAAAGTATACATCAAATAAGACATATACAAGTAAAAACTGAGTAATAGGCTAAATTTAATAAAAAAAAAAATTCTTAAATCCTCTGAAAAGTATCCCCTTAACACTTCATTTTCATTAACAATGACATTCTTAAGGACAGGTTAATCAGTTAACTTTGTTTCTGAAGCCAGATACTTGGATAAGCAAAGCAAAGACCGTATACCAGAGCTAAGTTGGTTAGGACAAAGTGGAGCAATTGAGTGGCCATAACACAACCAGACTTTTTCTTATGCGGTGCACTGAAAGATCCTTGATTACAGGCTCAATCTGAAAACATATCCGGAACTAAAACAAGCAATTTCTGATAGATTTTCTGAAGTTAATGTAGAAAATGTATCAAATGTTTGTAGAGGTGTTGCTGAAAGGGTTCAGTGTCGTATTGAACATGAAGGGGAGCATTTTGAAAATGTCGAATAGTTTGTTAATCATGACAAATCATGTTTTGCTGTGACAATGCTTATACATTTTCTTAAGCTACTATAGTTTATTTTTGTTCAATAAAAATTAATAATTAAAAAAGAGCGTTACTATTGTATTAAACCTTACACAATACAAAACTCAAGAGTCACTCAGTGGAGAAAGTTACAAAGTTTTAATACTGAAGTGTGTGATATAAATGGAAGAGAAGATGATAAAAAATGAAAATTAGGTAAAATTGAACCGCGTGCCCGTAAAAAATGGAGCTTCAAGTGGACGGTCTTTCCATTGACACCGCTATTATTTTAACTACCTTCACCCCTCAGCAGTGTGTATCGTTTTAAACAACGATTATCTATCTATCTATCTATCTATCTATCTATCTATCTATCTATCTATCTATCTATATATATATATATATATATATATATATGTATATATATATATATATGTATATATATATATATAATTATATATATATATATAATTATATATATATATATATATAATTATATATAATAAAAAAATAATTCATATTTCTCTGTATCTTACTCATTTAAACCGTCATTTAACTCCTCTCTTTAAAACTTCTCTTTGTTAAATGTTAATCCCCACCTTCACCTTTAGGCCTTTCCTGTTCTTCTTTCTTCTGTTATACCCTATCTCTAGAGCTTTCATACATTTCCAATTTCCAATGTAATAAATTATAACCATGGAATATTAGTGTTTGAGCCTTTTTTATTATATTGTTTATCTGTCCTGGACATTGAGTTCTATCTGGATTCTATCCTCTTGGAAATTTATTTATATAGATGTATGTATGTATATATACTAGCAGTAGTTCCCGGCGTTGCTCGGGGATGTAACAGTAAGAGATAGATCAAGTAATGACCATCATAAAGACTGAAAAATAAAATTGACAAAGATTGTTTAAGGTTGACGGACACGCATGTCTTAATTAGTTTTTTTTTTTTTTTTTTTTTTTTTTTTACGAATTAGTCAAACCCAAACTCAAACAAAAACATTGTTTTCAATCGTTATGAGTCTACTGATTGAATAGAATTTTATTATAAACAATTGTCTTGTAAATGGAATTTTAAAAGCATTCTGAATGTAAAAATAAAGAAAAAAGTGTGCAAGACAATAAGAAACACTACCTGCCAAAAAAAAGTGAAGTTTTGTTGAAATCGGTTGAAAAATGTAGGAAATCCGATCCCATATATAAACGAACACACACACACACACACACACACACACACACACACACACACACACACACACACACACACAAACAACTTGGGTTTTATAATAAGTATAACTCGATATGAGTTGTCCCTCTTTCTTAATCGTGTTTTTAAATTGATTTCGAGCAAAAACAATTGTGTTTTTTCCAATTTTTGGTGCTGTCAGAACCACCGCAAGGTAATTTTACGTAGTCCTGTGAAGTTTTGTTGAAATCGGTTGAAAAATGTAGGAAATCCGATCCAATATATAAACATACAGACACACACAGACACACACACACACACACACACACAGACACACACATACAATCAAACAACCTGGGTTTTATAATAAGTATGATATATATATATTGACCACTAATGTTATCTATCTATGTGTGTGTGTATGTGTGTGTGTGTTATATGTGTACGGGAGTCTGGGTGTGTGTGTATGTGCATTTATATATATGTGTGTGTGTGTATCTTCCTTTATATATGCATATATATGCGCGTGCGTCTGTTCCTTTATATATGAATATGTGTTTGTGTGAGTGCTTTTATACATACATATATGGTTATGGATTTAACAATTTTCATTTAATTTTTTAACATTTTTATAGTCATGTATGTTGTCTTGGGTGGGGTAATTTTTTCAGGAATAGAGATATTGGAAAAAAATCCGGGCCGTAGATTTATATTTTGACAAGATCCGATAGCGGCATACACGAGAATTTTCCTTCTAACTGAGTTACTTTATCTTTTAATAAGTGTGGCATTCTTTAGATCAAAGTTGTGATTGAACTTATTTCTATGTATGACGAATGCATTTGATAAATTGTTGTGCCCAAAAATGTTAAAAAAATTGAAAGAAATCGGTTAAACCCCTAAGCATATTTTATTCGAAATATATAACATATATGCATCTGTATGTTTTTGGGTTTGTGTAAAGGCTGAATTGAAAAGCAACAGAAAGTGAAAGTGGCAGATACGGACAGCATCTGATTGTAATAGAAATATTTTCTAATTTCTCTTTTGATTTTGATATTTTGCTGTCGCTATAAGATTTTGTCTTGTCACAAATTTATGATTCAAATCAAACAAGTATCATTTTTCGCTAAGAATCCGCATATCATGAAACCTTGGAAATGAAACGCAAAAGAAAAGAAAAAGAATAATAATTACTCACGTATCCTGAAATATTATTGATATCCACAGATTTTAAAATCCTTGCCAGCCAAAGAGAACTAGGAAAAAGGAATGTCTATCTCATGGCTGACGTAATTGATTGATTGTTTAGCGGCATATCAACTCCTTATGGGTCATTTAATGCGAGTGTATCGGGAGTATTAGCGTTTTTCTTTACAAAAATGCATTGCTGGTAATTTCATTATAATAAATGTATTGTTGTTATTTTCATTATAAAAATGTAATTTTATACTTTCATATTGTTTTGACCCCGATTTTGGGGTTAACTATTTTCTCATAGCTGGGACCATAACAGGTGCTACCCCCACCACTGGGTCAGAGTGGACCTGGGAACAACAGTAATTAAGAGGTAGTTCCACGCTCCCCAAAACCTCCCGATCAGAAGCTTTGCTGCCGGATGCAGTTTATCGTCATACCCTGGTGTCAACAGTCACTTTTCTAAGTTAAAAAAAAATTGAACGCTGATTTTTAAGGCAACACTCATCTTTCATTTAGATGGTTTTTCAGCATATTCTTTCTATCCCTTCCTTTAAGGCTACGTTGTGGCCGTGATAGTCATATATATTCAACAGGTACGAAGATATGGAATATTGATATTTTAAGGCGGACAGGCTATACCTCAATTTTTTTTTTTTTAAGCTTAGCGCCCCGAGCAAGGCATGAAGCCACTAGGATGCAGGGGGTTTGCAGAAGATTTGTAGCAAGAGCAGATAGGAGTGATAGAAGAAAGGATGAATGGAAGGGTAGTGTGTAGATCAAGGTAACCGGAGATGTCGATTGACATTACATTTGAATAGTTGGAGATTATAGCTATCAGGGAAACAGTAATTGGGAAGGGTGTTCCACAGGCGAGAGGTGCGAGGTATGAAGCTATTGGAATAGAAGAGACGGCTACATTTTAAAGTTTCTACAGTGTAAGGGTGAGAGCGGGATACCAGCCTCGTAAGGCGCTTGTATTCATGGAGACTGGGGACCAGGGAAAGCAGCTCATCGGAGCAATTTCCATGAAAGTATTTGTAGAAGAGACAGAGAGAGGCGACGGCGCGTCTGTGAGATAGTGGCTGCAGGCGAGACGCCAGATCAGGGCCAATCACATTACATATCCGTCTCTGGATCTTGTCAAGAACCCAGAGGTAAACAGAAGGTGCCCCAGACCATATATGGCAGCAATACTCCATGCAAAGGCGAATGGTCGTTTTGTATATTTGAAGTATCGATTCAGGGGAGAAAAATTTCCTGGCGCGGCACAGAGAGCCAACTTTCCTCGCGGTGGACGATGCAATTGACTCAATGTATTTGTTCCATCTCAGGTCAGCAGTCAACGTGAGACCGAGCAGACGCAGGGAGTCGCTCTCAAGAAGTTGACTATCGGACATTCTAATGGGGGGCAGGTAAGGATATCTATGGTGTTTAATGGAGAGTAGTTTAGTTTTTAAGGCGTTAAATTTGACCATTCAATTGTTGCCCCAGTTAACAACCGATTGGAGGTCCATTTCAAGACGCGCGGCCAGGTTAGTTTTGACCGCGACACTAGATTTGGTTTTGAGGCAGGAGTAAATTGTAGTGTCGTCCGCGTAGATGTCAACTTGGGAACCTATGGCGTCAGGAAGGTCGTTGATGAAAATAAGGAAAAGTGTGGGGCCAAGGATGGAGCCTTGGGGAACTAGTGCAATACAGTCTTCCTGTGCATATTTCTAGCCATCCCATTTAGTAAATATCCAGAATGATGCTGAAAAGAAAGTAACAAGGAGACAAATATTACTTAGATGTACGAAGGATAGGAAGTTGCTGAAAGGCATGATCGCCCTCGTCCTGAAGAGACACGGTACATGAATAATAATAATAATATTAATAATAATAATAATAATAATATCGATAACAACAGAAGCTTGCTTTGTAGTAAATTCAAGGAAGTAAAGTTTACTTTAGGTAAAAACAAGAATGAGAAAGAGAGAATGGGCAACTATATCTATATACCTATATCTTTCAAACATTTGTTGAATAATACCGACAACTTCTGTCTTTTTTTTTCTAATCGATTTTACCCCAAGCAAAGCCGTAAACCACTAAGACACAAGGGGTTACTGGCTGTGGAAGAATTAGGAAGCAGAAAATTTAATAAGGAGCATGAATAAAATATGTGTTACCAGGAGGGCAAAGGAAAGCGATTGACATTGCATTTAAATTTTTGAAGATTAAAGTTTGTTGGAAAGCATGAAGCCAGAAGAGAGTTACACGATCGAGAAATGCGAGAAAGGAAACTGTTAACATATTGAAATTACGGTTACATCTAGCCAACTCAGCTGCAAATTGATGAAACCTCGTCGCCAGACTACTGCGCTTAAATTCATACAATCTAGATATCATAGCGAAGAATTTATCCGAACAATTACCATGAAAGCATTTAGCATGAAACAGCCCGCTGCCTCTGAGTGTTGACTTCAATGTTCATTTATATATATATATACATATATATATATATAATTATTTATTTAAAAATATGATTCCAACACGCTACATAAGAGTTCTCATTTTTCAAAACAAGAGCCGAAAACCTCAATATAATTATTTGAATTAAATTGAATTAAAGTAAGCTCTGTTCCATCTTCAAGCGAAATTTTTTTGGAATAACTTATTTCTGAAATTTACGTGTTTTAATAGCATATTCATTATTGAAATCAAAATTTCCATGGTAACGGCTAGCGCGATTGTTTAAAAAGAGAGGGGTGTAGGGTGTTAATAATTTGTCAATGCAACAAAAGTTAATAAAAATGAACACGCTATCACCACTTGTCTGAATGATTAGATTTCTCTGTATCCTTGGAAACAGTGAATTATGAATTTTTGTGTGCGTTTAAAACTCAGTAAATTTAAAAAATAAGTTACTCCAATATTTTCTTGAAGATGAAATGGAACTAATGTTTTTAATTTAATTACAAAATTAAATTTGAGGTTTTTAGCTTCCATTTTTTGAAACATGGTTATTACTGTGTAGCGAAAAAACATATTTTAAACCAGTTAATTTTATATATATATATATAATAGTTATTTATAATAATATAATAATAGTTAATTATTATAATTGACTTATAATAAATAACTAATGCTCTACTTTTGTATTGAGTTCTTTTAAAATTTATTCGTTTCGTTCTCTTTACATTTGGATAAACAAAGGTTTTGAACTCGCAAAAAAAATTCCTCTAGACCAACTTAGAAATAAAAAGGAACGTAACGTCGAACAAACTCTAGCATACAACAAAAACAATCTAGAATTATTCACAGAAATTACAAAAAATCTAGACCTACTTAGCAAGAATAATAAACTGAAAAATACACTGAAAACAACCAAAATAATTAAAAGCAAACGCCGATCTAAAAACCTAAAACACATATTCACCTCATCCAAATTTAACCAACACACAATAAAGGGAGTCACAAAATGCAACAAAAAAAGATGTGGGTTTTGTGACATCATTATAGAAGGAAACTCCTACACTTTTGAAAACCCCAAAACAACATTCATAATAAATAAAAACTTAAACTGCAACTCCAAAAATGTGATTTATGCACTCAAATGCACCAAATGCAAGAAATCATATATAGGTATCAGTCAACAACTGAACAACAGGATCTCCCTACACAAATGCAACATAAAATTACCAGACAACAGAAAACTTTTTGTATCGCAACACATCTTTAAATGTAACCAAGGAAAATTTAGAATTATGCCAATATATCTAACAGACAATTATTCTTACCTACAAATACAAGAAAAAAACTTGATAAACAAATTTAAACCAGAACTAAATAGATCATAACACCACATGCAAAAGCACACAACATGCACGCACGCATGCTCACTCACATGCAGGTGTTTGTGGGGCACGAATGTGTGTATATATATATACACATATTGACAAAAGCAGGAGAACTACTTACAGGCACGCACACAAACCCCACACAACTTAGGAAGTATGTGCATATGTGTGTACATATATATGTGTGTATGTATGTGTGTGTATATGTATACTGATTCCATGTAACTTGGGAAGTATGTGTATGTACGCATGTGTGTGTGTATGTACGGATTCCTTGTAATGGGACGGTATGTATGTGTGTGTGTTTGTATGTGTGTGTGTATGTGTATGTACAGATGTGTTGACTGATTCCTCGTAGTGAGACAGTGTGTATATATGGAGAGGGGATATACACATATATACACGCATGCTGACAAAAGTACACGAAAATGGAAATAGATCTAAGAACACACAGGGGTCATTAAAAGATAAGCATACCGATAACTACTCCATCATTTCTCGAACCAATCTTAATTGTTTTATAACCCTTCACGCAGAACATTTCACTGCCAGTTCAAGAAAGATGTTTGGATCACTAACATAAAAAACGAATGCCTCATATCGAGAATATTCAACAACGAAAAACAAAAAGAAAAAAAATCAATTATTTTTAATAATAGGTGGAAATCTCCACCCTTTGCCTGATGACGGCTGCGAGACCGGAAACCCGTGTAGCAAAATTATGGAAAATAAAGCAAAATTTTTAAAAAAAAATCCACATTGCAACCAAAAACGTTTGCGGTTTCTCTCTTCTTTTTAATATACACACTTTTCTCTCGTTGGAACTACAATAACATCTTCCTTTATATATATATATATATATATATATATATATATATATATATATATATATATATATATATCTGGAGAGAGAAAGGGAAAGAAAGGAGAAGAAGAGTGACGTAGGGGAAAATAGTGAAGAAGAGAGAGAATGGCGTATCAAGATGCATATGCCCAACATTCGAGTAATGCGAAGTGAGATAGAGAATAGGGAATAGACAGACGAGGAAGAGAGGGAAAAGGAAGAAAAAAAGACAATAAAGGCAGAGAGAAAAAAAAGGAGAGAAAGGAAAATAAAATAAATTGAAAGTGATATAGATAATTAGATTTCGAAAGAAAAAAAGGGAGGGAGATAGACGAGGAAAGGCAAAGAGAGTGTAAGAAAGAGACACTGAGGGAATAAACGAAAATGGAGAAAGTGAATGAGAGAGGGAAAAAGAGAGATGCGTTGGGCTTCGTAATTTAAAGCCAGATTGCGTTTATAAAAGACAGTTTTGCAAAAGTATCGAATGAATAAAAATACATAATCTTCTCTATATATAAAGCACAGTGTATGTGTGCCCGTCCGTCCGTTTTTCGATCTCGGCGAATGATAAACAATCTCAAGTAACAGAAAGTAACTACTGTAGTTACACGCGATTCAAAATTAAATAAATAACCCATTTAAAGTTGAATTTAAATATCGAATAGAGTGAAAGGTCTAAAAACAATTCTTTATTAAAGGCTTAACATTAATTTCGCATTTCGTCGCAACTGCAATTGATATCATCTTATCAAACCGTAAGTAAAACTTAAGCGGGGCACGGTACATTGCTCATAGAGATTTTCTTTTTAGCCCGTGTACTGTGACGTATTCGAAAGTTTACATAGTTCTCGTTCCCTTTTAAGTGTGACTTTATGTGAAGGGATTATAAAGAATAGGGATTTTGAAAGAAAATAATAATTTTTTTTTTAAGCATTTCACACCAAGCAAGTCAGGAGCCACTAGGACGCAAAGGGCTACAGAAAATTTAGAGCAAGATCAGATAGGAGTGATAGAAGAAAGGATGAGGGTAGTGGATAGATCAAGGCAATTGGAGATGTCGATTGACATTACACTTGAATAGCTGGAGATTATAGCTCACAGGGAAACAGGAATAGGGAAGGGAGTTCCACAGGCGAGAGGTGCGAGACATGAAGCTATTGGAGTAGAAGAGACGGCTACATTTAGGAGTTTCGACAGTGAAGGGGTGAGAGTGGGATGCCAGCCTCGTATGGCGCTTGAACTCATGACGTCTGGGAACCAGCGAATGCAGCTCCTCGGGGCAATTTCCATGGAAGTATTTGTAGAACAGACAGAGGAAGGCGACGGCGCGTCTGTGAGAAAGTGACTGTAGACGAGACGACAGAGCAGGGCCAATTATATTGCATATCCGCCTCTGGAGCCTATCAAGAACCCCGAGGCAAACAGAAGGGGCACCAGACCATATATGGCAGCAATACTCCATGCAAGGGCGAATTGTTGATCTGTAGATCTGGAGGATCGACTCCGGGGAGAAAAACTTCCTGGCTCGGCTCAGGGAGCCAACTTTCCTTGCGGTGGACGAAGCAATTGACTCAATGTATTTATTCCATCTCAGGTCAGCAGTCAACGTGAGACCGAGAAGCCGCAGAGAGTTGCTCTCGAGAAGTTGAGCGTCAGACATTCTAATGGAGGGAAGGGAAGGATCTCTGTGGTGATTAATAGAGAGCAGTTTTGTCTTAGAAGCGTTGAAGTTGACCAGCCAATTCTTGTCCCAGTTCACAATCGATTGGAGGTCCTTTTCGAGACGCACGGTCAGGTGAGTTTTGTCAGTGAGATTAGATTTGTTTTTGAGGCAAGAATAAATTGTGGTGTCATCCGCGTAGATGCCAACTTGGGAAGTTATGGCGTCAGGAATGTCATTTATGTAGATAAGGAATAGAGTAGGGCCAAGGATGGAGCCTTGGGGAACACCTGCGTTCGTAGGATAGGAACTGGATGAGAATCTGTTGAGAACGATCTTCAATTCACGGCTTTGACAGGAATGATTGTATTAGGTTATATAATCGACCCGTAATGCCATAACGCTGGAGCTTGCGAAGAAGGCCGACATGCCAAACCCTATCAAATGCTTTGGAGATGTCTAGTGCCACTGGATGGGCTTCCCCGTTATTGTGAAGAGCTCGGTAGACAGTTTCAGTGATGGTCGTAAGCACATCAGCTGTAGATCGGGCAAAGCGGAAACCATATTGCTTGTATGAGAGCAGATTATGGGATGTGAGGTGGTTTAATTGCGCGCAAAATAAATGTAAACATACCACGGAGATCGGTTGCGTATACGAATAAAGATTATGCCGAATTAAAGTGTCAAATAATGATAAAATAATTTTATTATTTCTAAATTCTTATAACTTTTACGTACATAGGACGCTGAAAATAAAAGGTCGAAGGTTCAAAAGCCGTATGTGGGAGCTAGCCTAAAGGACGGCCTTTAGGTTAGTATTAAATAAAAGTTGAGAAAAACCTTGAACAAAGAAGCTTGGTGAAATATTTTCCTAAAATTTCCTTACTTTGTATATTTTCGCCTGTTTTGCAGGTCTTATGTCCAGTCTATGATATTTCGTTGTATTTTCTTGTAGAACCCCATTTCTATCGATACATGTCTCGTCACCTGAATGGAAATAATCTAACATTCACTCCTGGGCAAGAAGCTAGCCATGACATAACATTTTAACACTGTTTTCTTTGTTTCTAACGAATTTTCCTATCCTTGATATATAGTTTGGTTTCGGGAAGGCATCTTCCTCTACTCCTATATAAACAGTTTTCGTGTCTTTTCCTTTGTTTCCAACAAAAACTAACGTCGATAATTTTAAATTACGAAAGCCTAAAAAAAGATCAAGTTATATTTTTTTCTCGCAGTAATTAAAAAACAAAACAAAAAACAAAAAAACTCCCAAAAAAACAAAACAAAACAGATCGAAACAAAAACAAAAAAACAAAAAAATAATAAAAAAGTAACGCCTGGTCTAATTTGGTAGTTCAATGAAATCTGAAACACTAACTCTAACTCGTAGTGGCTAACGAAATAAACTTAACATATGCATTCCAGTTGCTTATGAAAATTTTGCCCTGTTGAGGACTGAAGCTACTAATTGTTATGCTCTACCTTGTTAATTTTTCTTATTCCAGGCTTTTGACAGCATTAATCTTTCCTTCGTCCAAAGCTGCAAAAACGTAACAACTTGATTGATCTGAAACCCAATTAGGAAGACATACAAGACTGACTGTTCGGGATAAGGGTTGAAATGTTTTGCCGTTGAAATTTCGTCTAAGCAGCCACGCGAAAAAGAATATGGTCGCCCGTCATGCTTGTACGTATCTCTTTGAATTTCATTCTGTATTTATTTTATTTTATTATCTCCCTGATTCTGCCTGTTTGTCTCGAACCAAAATGTTTGGATATATTTCCCTTGGTACTAATGTTTCCTTTCTTTTTTTTGCAATTGAATTTATTTTACCTTCTTTTTTTCCTCTTTGAAAACTTTGAATATTAAATCTTTGTTGATTTTTTCTGCTTCGTACAAGTATTGGGCGTTATTTTTGATCGTTGCTCATAGACGTTGGAGTGTTCTCTTCTACAAGAAGTGAATGTTGGACTTAAAACTAAGTTAAAACTTTACAGTTATACTTCAGATTCCTTATCTCTAACCCCTCCGACTCATACTTCTTCTGTATCCATCTATAACAATCCATATGGGCGGGTGTAGTGAATGCACAAACATCTCCCTTTAACCTCTCCTCCCAATATGTCTTTTAGCCCTCTAGCTCACGAGCGATCTATGCGTACATAACTCGCGCCGTGGCTCCCAGCTTGACTTCCCAGTGGAGTTTCCATTTGGTCTCTCAACTCGATTGTTGGCGTGATATATATATATATATATATATATATATATATATATATATATATATATATATATATATATATATATATATATATATATACAACTTAGTCTTTTTTTCTTTCTTTTGTGAGATGGGAATGCTTTCAGAATTGAACCTGCTTATAATGTAAGGCTTATCAGTGCGGAAAATGAAATAGGCATACCGAGTTCAATTTCCAATCGAATCCGTTTTGTTCACTGCGCTTTAATGACCTTGGGAAAGGCATGAATCCATATTCCTTTAGGTATGGGTTAAATAACAGGACGCACTGTTTTTTCTTGTCTTGCAGTGGCAACTAGTCTATGAGAAGGAAAACTGAATTCAAAACTAATCTGAAGAGGGAGACGAAGGCTCCTTCAGACTATCTTTCCCTATATGAACCGTTATGGCTGCAGTGCATATAGTGCTCCTATGACCTTAATGGGTTAAGGAAGACGTAACGTGATTTTAAAATTATGAATCTTTTTCACTTTTGGTAAGATCTAACGAAATATGAAACTGTTGTATTTTAAAGTTAAACGTGAGTGTAAAAGGCAATAAAAATAGTGAGAAGGAAGTCTTATTTGTGTTAAAAAATAAATAAACTGAAACGGTGCGCTGTTTTTATTTTTAAATTTCACAAATATTCTTAGCCCGTGTGGGAAGAAACACCGAATTAAATTTCAGATGCAGAACAGGTGCATTAAATGAGCTGTGTTGCAAGAAAATTCACAAATAAAGGCTTTCAGAAAAAAAAAAACTTTATTAATAGTTTTTAAATGCAAACAAATATCAATGCTGTGAAACGTAGACTAAAATTTAACACTGAAAATCAGCTTTTATTTTTTGTATCCTTTCTTTAAATCGTTTAAAAGCGTATTATTCCAATTGCAGCAACTCGACTTAGGAGATTAAATGTAATTTTAATATTTCTTAATACGAATTAAACTTCCATTTCATATTTTCACACGCTTAGCTTTTGTAACAAAATCAAAGTTTTATGTGTAAAAAAAATGTTAGCCCGCCTGATAAATTCATATTAAATCAGGGGTTTTAATCTTTGACGTCATCGGATGTTCCTCCCTCAAATAAAAATATAAAAAATGTTATTTTATAGAATACGAATTGTACGCATAAAAAATAGCATTTTTATATTCGTAAATATCCGATAATACTTATTACACACATAAGAAACATTGCCCACAGCTACAAAAGATAGGAAGATGTGGAGAACAATGATTGCCCACTTCCTGAAAAAAAAAAAACAGTACATAAACGAAGAAGTAGTAGTTTACACTTATGCAGGCAGGTTTGTGCGTGAAAGAGCTCTTCTATCAAATGAGATTTTTATATCCGGATGAATTTCTCTTGCAAGCGGACGGAGAACGGCTTCTGGGAATAAACAACAGAAAAAGAAACATGATAATGGCGTGTTTTGCTCGACGGATTTACTTAATCTTTGCAACAAAACGATTCTAAGAGAAATGGAAGACCGACCAGGATTTATCATCGGCTGGCATAATCTAAGAAGCATAAGATACACGAATGTCACTATACTGATAGCAGACTCAGAACGAAAAATGTTAAGCTAGTAAAGAAAAGCAAGAAGAAAGGACTAACAACTATAACAGAACAGAATGCATGATCATCAACAAATGATACAGCCTAAGACGTGAATTGCATATGAGAGATGCCCAAATAATGCATGTGTAGAAATTAGACCATCCGTGTATCGCGAAAGATGCCTTCCAGAAACTAAGCAAAGTGTTAAGAGAGACAAAAAATGTGGTTAGAAACAAAGAAAACAGTGCTGAACTACTATCTAATATAATTAGATATTACATTGTAGTTGTTGTGATGTCAACGTACACTCGTTGCCACTTTTGTAATGTCAACGAATACTCGTTGTCACTTTCGTAATGCTCGTTGTAGTAGAGACTTTGTAATCGCAGATACAACTATAGTATACCATCGAACAATACTAATGTCAAACGCCTTCGAATATCACTTGCACTAATAGTACTTGCTCGATAATACTCGTTTAAAAAAGTAATCCGTATAGCGATCCGAAAAGAGAAATAGTATAGTGAACAGAGTAGAGAATAGCGGTCCGTATAGTAATAGAGAATAGAAGTGCAGATCCATATAGTAATAGAGGAGAGACTAGAAATGCGACCCGAATAGTAATAGAGGATAGATTAGAAATGACGATCGTTAGTCGTCAATAACTTCCTACATGCATGAGTTTCCTCTATGGTCACGTGGTCTACTTACTTCAATAATGGGATCGCCTGTGTTTACTCTCTTGTGATCTATGTTCAAACTCAAGTGTCGGCAGCGACACTTTATTCCTATATAACAGTACTTCATCACTATATGGCAGTGAATGCTAGACAATCTCTAGATAAGTAACTTGAAGCAGTAGAGAAGTGGTTCCGCCGATAAATACTGAGAATGCCATGCATAGAACATATGAGCAACAAGGAAGGCTTAAGGAAAATAGGAACCTACAAGGGAGACTATACTTACTAATCAGAAAGATGTAGTTGGTATTTCAGGATCAAAACACAACGAACTAGATGTCTTTGAGACGGACCTAACGAACATTATCAGACAGATAAAATTGCGTAAAAACGTAGACCAATTAAAAACAAGTAACCAAACAGCAACAACTAAAAAAGAGCATAAGCGAAATAAAAGTAATCACTTAACATTTTTGTCCCCGCCTAAAACCATATAAAAGCTAAGCACAAGTTATTTTCGGAAAGCACTCACGAAAACACTCAAAGCAACAGAACACGAAATTAAAGATTAAGCCTAAGAAATCATATGAAAACCCAACCTAAATGATTGCTTTCAAGCATTCATCACAATAAAAAGAAATCTTCTGGACTAAGCCAACATGCGGACTAATAAAACCAGTAAAAAGCGAACTAGAAAAAATAAGCAAAATTATGGTAAAAAGAAATGAAGTCTGAACTAAGTCAATGGAAAATCTCAAGATCAATAATAATTTGGTTTCGTAAGATAAAAGACACACATAACTGCGCATTCAGTCAACTTGATATTAAAGATTTCCGTCCATCCATTAAGGAATGTTAGATAAGTGTCTCTACTTAGGAAAGTAAAATAATAACAGATCAACTAAAAATGATAGAACACTGCCGAAATTTATTACTATTTAACAATGAAACGGCATTATTAAAGATGGTATCAGATTAAACATTTGATATAATCATAGGAAACTATGATGGAGCATAAAACTGCGAATTGATCGAAATATATATTCTCCACACAATAGCTAGAATTTTGAATAAAAAGACATAGGACTGTACATAGGCGATGGACTCATAATCATAAGAAACTAAAACAGACACCACCCCAAACAGATAAAGTCAGAAAAGAAATTATTTAAAAATTTCACAAAAATAGGATTTGAAATCAATATTAAAACAAACCAAAAAGAGGTTGTCTTCTTTACTGTAAATTTAAATCCCTGGAAAGATAAATATCAACTCTTCAACTCACTTTACATAATCATTTCATACAACCAAAAGCATAAATCAAACAGATTCCACTCTATTAGCCGCAGATTATGTGGCAACTCGACAAATTAATTTTCTGCAATCACGCCAAAAACGATAATTGAATAGTATTAAAAGACAGTGACTTTTAAGCAATACTTACATTTACGCCTAAATATAGTTTAAATATTTATCAGTCTCATCGATAAAATCAAGTAAATAGCAAAAAAAAAAAATAGTTCATAGATTACTCTAAAACTTTGTTACATCTGCAGCAAACAAATGCTATAATTCCTAAAAACAGCCATAAATAACTAGTACACTAAAGAAATTCTCAGCCCTTCCTGTATCTGAGGAACGAAGTACAGATGATCACTAAATATTAACTGCTTAAAAAATCATGTAATATACCAAGCTACGGTAAGATTTTAAAAAAGTAGAAGAAATAACAGGTCCATGGAAGCTACTTACATAAAACATCATTGGATAGCAAAACATATGCAAACAGTGCCGCCATTTCAGAGTATATATGGAAAATAAAAATATACAAACCAGAACACATTTAAAATAACATGGAAAATAAGAAAAACAGAACCAGTTCGCAATAACAACTCAATACAATGTAACTTTTACCTAAAGGATAAGATAGCGACAATTACATTTACAGGGTAAGATAAACTCCTAGACAAAATATCAGAGATTATTTCTAGAAGCTGATACAAAAACAAATTCCTTCTACGCTATCTACAACCACGTCATGACACAAAAGACTAAATAACTAAATGCTAGTAAACAGTATTTCAAATACCAATGTTTTGGACAAAAGAAAACATAGAAAAATAAGTAAATGAAACAAATGAATATAAAAATAAATATTTTCATATAACAAATTCAAAAAAATAAGCACAACGAAAGTTCATGATTATAAGTTACCTAAAGTATTATCTCTAAGCAAAAGAACCGGGGAGAGTCGATTTCCTCCTTCCCTTACTCCACTTACTCCCTCAGTGGAGCAAGCTAATATACTAGTGCTACAAAGCCAGATGATCGCTTTAGGTATGAAACTAAGAATAATCATGCAGTGTTGATTATCTATCTATCTATCTATCTATCTATCTATCTATCTATCTATCTCTTCATTTCTACATAACAACAGAATTCAGAATTGGGAAAAGCAAGGGAGGAAAAGAAGAAAAAAGGCGTGATGGAAGAAAGCTAGAGAAAAATGAAATGAAATTTTCGCTGAAAAGAAAGAGGGAAAGAATGATGACGAAAGGCATGCGGCTGTGGGTTTTATTACTCTGTATACTTTGATATTTTTAACATGAATGAAGTCTTCATATATTTTTCTATATATATGTGATTTTTTTTTACGGTTAGGTTCACCCTTTACAAGGCCTTGGGGCCACTGGAGGTATAGAGTTACGTCTGGAGGTCATTTGTGTGTATAGGACTGGAAGATAACGGTTAACCCTAGCCTTGAAAAAGTTAAGATTGTAGTGATCGGGGAAACATCCTCTTGGGAGTCAGTTCCACCGAGCAATGGTTCGCGGGAAGAAACTACTCGAGTGAATCTTCTTACCAATAGGTAGTTTGTTACAATGTGAGTAGCAAGTGTTCTTGCTGTGAATGTTTGAATTGCCGGGACCAGGGAACGTAGTTCGTTCGAGCACTTTCCATGGAAGTAGTCGTAGAGCAGCAAGATTCTTGCCACATCCCATCTGTGGAAGAGGGGACGGAGGGTGGAGAATAATTCGTCGCCCACAAGGGCTCGGAGACGCTTTTGGATTCTATCAAGTGAGGTCTGGGCAGCACCCGCCCAAATATAACAACAGTGCTCCATTTTCTTGTAAAGGTAGAACAGCGTTTCACAACCGATGTTCCACGGAACCCCAAGGTTCCGAAAAAGGTCCTCAAGGCTTCCGCGAGAACAGGGGAGATAACCTAATGCCCTTTTGACATTTTATTTAATTTCATATACGTAATATTACCGTTTACATTCTGCTTAGTGTTTACATTTATATTCTAGGTATATGATATTGCTTACTTATGTTTATTTTTTAAGTTTGAGTTTAGAATTTTTTCATGTGAATGAAAACTCCCTGATGAAGTATTATAAACGAACAGTATGAATTTTATTTAGCATTACCTAAAAATTTAATTTACTTAAACCAGTTATTCAAAAATATATACTATGATATTTACCACGTGGACTACGATGAAAATAAAACGAGAAAGATATGGTATATAATTTTGGTTTTGCGCTGGGGTTCCTTGAGACATGTAATTTATTTTAAGGATTACGCAAGGAGGGAAAGGTTGAGAAACGCTGAGGTAGAGGAGGATTCAGGTACTTACTGGAGCGGCACAGATAGCCGACCATTTTACCCGCATTCTTAGCAATGGATCGTATGTACGAGTTCCCCTTGAGTAGATACTAAATGTTTCAATAGTGATGTTACGTTTTTGTTCGAAAGAAAAAAAAATCCTTCATTTCAGTTCACTGATTGAGAAGTGGAATTACCGTGGTTCTGATTAACTTTTATTTGACACTTTTATTTTTATTTAGAAGAAAAACGTCTGTACAACACAGATGCCAAATTATCATTACTTTCAAAGAAGAATTCACATTGATACTTTAAAGAATTTTGTACCGGAGCCATAAAAATCAAATTTCATCCTAACAAGTTCACAGTTATCTTTGCAGCAACTGTTAAATTGGATACAAAATTATTTGGAATTTGAAAATATCCTCTTCGTGTCATTATTCGCTTTATAAGTTTTTCTTTTTTTTTTTTGTGCGCTGTCTTCTTGCGTAAACTTTTAAGAAATTCTTTAGTATTTCTTTTTGACTACATTTTCGCTTAATTTTAGTCATGCAATAATTACAGTTCATTTTCTTTTTTTTATTATATCGTAAAATACAATCTCCACTTCTTTTTTTTTACATCATTTCTTCGTTTCTTTTTAACTTACTTTTTATATCATTTTTTTCCTTTTTTTCTATTTGTGTTTTTCTTCTTTTTTCCTTTCTTTTTCTTTTTTCTTCTTTTCTTTTTCCTATTTTCTTCCTTTCTTTTTCTTTTTTCTTCTTTTCTTTTTCTTTTTTCTTCTTTCCTTTTTCCTATTTTCTTCCTTTCTTTTTCTTTTTTCTTCTTTTCTTTTTCTTCTTTTTTCCTTTCTTTTTCTTTTTTCTTCTTTTCTTTTTCCTTTTTTCTTCCTTTCAACATTTTTCTTCATTTCTTTTTACTTGCCTTTTCCTTCCTTTCTTTTTTATTTGCATTTTTCTTCCATCCTTTTTTATTTGCGATCTTATTCCTCCTTATCTTAAACCGTTTAATTTCTTTATACATTCCCATAGCACTTTGTTATTTCTCCCTTTCTTTTATTGAATAACAGTATCTTTTCTTCCTTTCTTTTTATATCAATTGGTTCTTCCTTCCTTTTTTTTTAAATCGCAAGTTATTTTCTTATTTATTTTTTATATTATTTTCTTCTTCCTTCTCTTTTTTTTTAAATTACTGTCTCTGTTCATTTTTTATATCAGTAGCTCCACTCTTTCTTTTCTTTAAATAATAAATTATTTAAAATTTTTTTTTTAAAGTACTTCATTCTTACCTCTTTTTTAAGTTACTATCTCTTTGCATCAATTTTTTTTTACACCAGTAGTTTCAATCTTCCTACCTTTTATCAATAACTTCTTTCTCTTAACATGAGCTTCTCCTCTCATCCTTTTTTTTTTTATATCTCTTGCTTCTTTCTTTCTTTTTTAATCTCTAGCTGTGTTCAATTCTTTCTTTCTTTCTTGCTTATGTCTTCGTTTGTTTTTTTTGTTTCTTTTTGTAATATCAGTTCTTTCTTTTTATATATTTATTTCAGTGTTGCTTTTTTATTTAAAGTCATTTTCTTTCTTTAATTTTGTCCCTGGTTTCCTTCACTCTAACAACTTTCTTTTGTGATTAATGTCACACCTTCATAGCACACACAATAAAAGAAATAAAGAAGTATTTATGAATTGTAAAATGTCACAATTTCCCCATGAAACGCAGCTGCAATTTTGTACGCGTTCCCTTCTCAGTCATCATTGACAATATGATATCAAATATAATATTAAATAATATCAAAACATAACAAAGAAAGAATAGCGTGATATGACATCCGCGTGCACGCGGTACTTTAAAACGATTTAAGTTTTCAGGTTGTTTGAAAAAAAAATAATTGCATTTTTTTTATTTTATTTTAAACGTTGATGCTAATTTCAGAATAAACTGTGTTCATGTAATACACCATTTCAATGAGAGAATTTCATTTTATTGATTTATGCTAATGTTTTCTTTCCACTGCTTATTGTTCTTTATTTGTCGGATGTCAAAGTAAAGATGGGGAGGGGAAATAAGGCAAATCCGTGCAATTTTGCTGCCTCAGTTCAAAATGGGGACGTAAGGCAATGGAAACGCTCGGCATATTAAGTCATGCGCTTGTCTGAGAGCCTGTCAACGAACGAACAGCTCAATATTTGTTCCATAAATTACGAAACGAGGCAGAGAACCTTGAACATGACACGAACATACTTCTACGACTGTCGACAACCAAATGGGAAACATTATTGAATGAATCGGACCCACGGAAAAACAATTCGGGAGATTGTAGAAGAACAATTCATTGGCCATTTAAGAGTAGGACAGGTTGGAACCGCCGTATAGCATTCAATTTCAAAGTTGAGGTATGACATTGTAGTAAAAACAGAACCAGTGAATAAACTTATACCAAAGCTTTATTGCACTTTACTTTGAACACTAGTCTACTGACGGGTTTTACAGGGTGCTTTTTATACCTCCTAGATCTTAAGGGGAGGTAACTGATGATTTGTCAGTACAAACATGATAAATAATATTTTTTTGAAATCATTACCGGTTTTTAAGGAAATGAGTTTAAAAGATTAAGTTTAGGTTCAAAATCATAGCATTGGAATTTCATTTTGCTTATCTGCTGATCTGATTTATAATTTACTGAAACTTTACAAATTGTATATTGTTGTGTCGGAAACGTACCCCCCCTCTTGAAGATGAACTTATCTGCGTCTGTGAACAAAGACTTTAAATAGTGACATGTCAGTTGACCTGAGGAAGACAGTGAGACAGAGATCTCGACGTCTGTCGAACTCTCTGCATTAGCAGAGAGGAACCCGGACGAGGCTTTGCCGAAGGGTAAGGTTTCGTCCGGGGAGGTAGACAGGCCTTGAACCCGTCTAGGCGGGTTCAAAAAGGCTATATTTTATACCCACATTAAACCGGCCTTGTGCCACATTTTATCCTCGTGGGTGGATAGATAAATACCGACAGTAAGACAGAGAAGTTCTTAGCTGAGCTGGTTATTGACTACTCAGGCGATTTCTGTACCTTTTTACCAACCTGTTAAAACCCTTTTTATTGTTATGTGTTATTTGGCGTTTGTCTCTACTAACCCCAAATCAACATCATAACATATATGGATAAGATGAATGACACAAACACATTATTACTCTCATTATGCCATCAAATAAGGCCTTCATTTACTTCAAATGAAAATTATATTGAACAATGTAACTATATTATGATGTAATATGTTATACAGTACAATAGTTTTAGTGTGATTTTCAATAAACAATGCAAATTTAAAAACATTGTCTTATAATTTTTACCCAGCAGTATTATGGTGTTATATACACTTTTATCTTTTTTTTGTTTTTATTATCTAACAAATTTATCTAACAAATCTTCTTCATTGAGTAGACTTTTTTTTTTAAAATGTTTTACAATTTTTTTACTCAATTTTTACTTATCGAATACAGTAAAAAAAAAATCCATATTTTGCTTGTGGTGATTCATAATTAAAATTTTGGTTTGAATATATTTTCCTTTCAATATATCTAAAACAAAATATATCAACTTTATTTGGATTTATTCCTGAAATAGCAAAATTTTGAAGCCAGTTTGTAAGCAACGCCCGCAGAAATTAGGTATTGCTGTATATTTTTTCAGGCGATCCTTAAAACTAAATACTCAAAAATTGATAAAAGCTATGAATCTAATTTTTGGCGTGACTACTTATCACATCAAACTTATACCTTCAATTTTTTAAACACATTGAAAAGTCAACCTACCCTATTCAATAGCTGTTCTATATTTCACCCAAACTGGAAAAAGAAAAAAAGTTCAAATGAGTGCGGCATGAGATAGACGAAAGTAAAATAAGTAATAATTTACCATTAGGAAATCTGCTTTGCGCTTCTTTTGTATAAAAAAGGTAAATTTCTTGATCGCATTGTGACAAAAGTAAAAAAAAAAATGTCTACGTATCAGCAACCTACACAACATTTAAATATCACATCTAAAATCCTTGAAAATGGCTAATAAATTAATGAAAAATGTGACATACGTCACATTTACATTCTGTGAATGTGAGGTATGTCACAAAAATATGACATACCTTACATTCACCTTCTGGTCGACCTGTTCTGTTTGATGAGAACCAATTGCATGTGCTGATTAAAGAAGAAGCATGCCAGACAAGTAGGGAACTGGCCCCGAAGATGGCATACTCTCATGTCACTATTGTCATCTTCCCTCAGTGGGTATATTCCAGAAACACGGCACATGGGTGCCACACGCATTGACCGAGAGAAACGAACTCCAGTGTTCCTCCATTTACACCAGTTTACTCGCTTGACACCAGGCTACTCGTAAATAAAAAGAAAGAGCTCAATTGAGAAATTCTGCCACACCCACCATATTCTCCGCTTCAGACTACCACCTTTTTCAGCCGCTTTCTAACAATTTGAGGGGGGAATTCGTTCAACAATGATGTGGAGCTTAAAACGTATTTTGATGAATTTTTCGTGTCAAAACCTAATGATTTCTATCGTTGAATCATTGAATAATTAGTGAATCGTTAGCAAGAGTTCGTAAACAATGGCGGAGAATAAATTGTTGAATGATTGATCAGAAATATTAATAAATAATAAATACTAAAATCAATGATAAAAAAAATGAAAGAATTTATGCAACAACTTATATATAAAATTAACATGAGAATCCTGCATTGATTCAAACGTCTATTTGGGTGAAAAGCAGGTAAGCTACACCAGCAGTTTGTTGAATGAACGCTAAATGGAAATTAAGATAGTTTTCTTTCTTATTATTCCCGCTCGTAATTATTTGAATGAGTTATTCATAGTTTATTTTTAATTTTTCACATCATGAAATTGATGCGTTAAACTCATTTCAACCAACCAAAACTAAACTGAACATTTTTATTACATTTTGTCACACGAATGCTAGTAATAAAGTGTAATTATCCATGATTTAAACCAAAATTATCATAATCTTTTTTCTAAGCAAAGAGCCTATAAAAGAACTAGCATAGTGCCTGTCAAAAATGGCGAGGTCATTATTTTGGTAGAGGTAAATTATGCGAAATTATCCAATATATATATATATATATATATATATATATATATATTTATAGTTAGCTAATGAAATGTTTGGTAATCCGTATGGATAATCCCAAGGAGGAGGATGTAATCCAGAGAGCTCAATGAAAAAACAGCGAATATTAGTTAAATTAAAACAGACAACCTTAAGGGTCCATAGATTATATTTTATTTGCACAGGAATGGGAATTTTCCTGGTTCCTCAGATCAATATATACTACATAAAACGTTATTACAGTGGATATTCGTATTTGAAATATTTCAAACACACACACACACACGCACATACACCCCCCATATATATACATATATATATATATATATATATATATATATATATATATATATATATATATATATATATACCCGATGTCTTTTTTTATAAAGATTTTCATGGTAATTTTTCTGATGAATTTTCCTCTATGGTATTTTTATTCCCCCTCTCCTACAGTCAAATTGTACATATGGGAATTGGTTAGGACCTTTAAGTATTATGGTGGTTGTTGTAAAAATAGTAAGAAAGAATGCGTTGTTTAGTGTAAGGAATGTTGTGGTATGTTTGGGTCAGTATTTGTGGCTAGCTAAGTTTATGATAAGACAGATTGAAGACCAGTTTTCTCCCTACCCCCATTTCTGACCTTGGGCCACATTTTTGTATTTTCAAAGTAAATATTACTTTTCTCTATGGTACTTAGACTTTATCAATTTAAGCGCAGTACTAGATTGGGAACAAGGTCTCATCACTTTACAGTTGAAATGGCTAGATGTAACCGTAAGTTCTATGCTAACAGTTTCTTCTATCGCACTTTTCGCTTGTAGGGCTCTTCCCATTTCTTGCTTCCCAGACAATTTTTATTTTCAAAAGCGTAAATGCAATACCGATTGTTTTCTTCTGTTTTCTTAATTCTTATTCTTTATTGTCAGCTCTCCTTAATAGTAGTTGTTATCATACTCTCTAACACTCAGTAATCCCTCGCATCTTAGTGGCTTTATTTCCTTACTTCGGGTGAAATGATCACACACACACACACACACATATATATATATATAATGGATTTACATTTTGGAGTAAGGATTAATGTATATAAAATAATAATGGTAAACGGAATTTAAATTTTATTTAAAAATGTTCATCTCACAATAATGACACACACACACAGATATATATATATATATATATATATATATATATATATATATATATATATATATATATATATATATATATATATACTGTACGTATATCTGTGTGCCCACAGATGTGGTAATTGATGTTCCTTTCTACTTATCCATGTATCCATAGTTTCAATTCGATAGGGTGTATATTAGGCATATTTTATGTATATATATTTTCATTGTTGATGCACTAAAACGAGTCAACCAATGAGATTGCATTTATAAAAAACTGCCTTTCACTCTGTGCTTTTGTGTGTGTGTGAGCGTGCACTGATCGACATTTCTAGGCGTGCGAATGCACGAATGTTCCACAAATGTACCCTTTGCATCCCCATTCGCTTCTGTTCGTTCTGCTTCGGTAAGCAGTAAAATGACATGATAATGGAACAATAGCGAGCGAACATTTTCATCTATTTTGTTTCTTTCGTAGTAGTAGTAGTAGTAGAAGAAGAAGAAGAAGAGATATTAATAGTTTAATAAATAAAATAAAGTAAAATATTTCTTATATCTCCTGAAAAATATCATCTAGTTATCATTGCCTTAACACCTCATTAACATCAACTCTGGTATTCTTAAAGACAAGTCAATCAGCTAATTTCGTTTCTGAAACCGGATACATGGATAAGCGAAATAGAAGATCAATTACCCAGTAACAAAGCGAAGTACAGTTCTACACGCACTCACAGCACTTACGACCTCAATATAAACCCAGGAAAAATCGGCCTAGAGTTCAGTCTTTTTTAATCTATCGCCAGAAATTGGCAAAGGCTGGTTCACTCCACTCAACCCACCAAAGAACTAATCAGGACTAGTGAAAATACAAAAAAAGGAGAGGTTTCTCTTTCTGTTTCAACGTATCAGTAGCTACGAACTCTGTTTCACAAGAAGAAGATAAGTTTTTATTTGTATACAAAAGAAAATAAACCTTCGCAGACAACGTTTCTTAAGCGTTCATTTATTTTTCAATGTCAAAACCAACATCCACACTTTTATTCATTTTAAGTATTTTATTATCAGTATGTCCAACCATTATATTATCAATTGTGTTATGCTTGGCATTGTCTTTATAACTGATGTGGGCCCAAAGTCGGGACCACGGAAGGAAAACACGGAAGACGGATTAGAGGTAAGAAAGATATATTAAACAAAAAGGTTACAAAGATAGTGTAAGTGTAAGCGGACCTTACTATGTGCTAGTGTCCAATATTGGTAGTCGTACTCGGCTGATACTACGGTATTAGAATATACTCTCTCTCTCTCTCTCTCTTTTGTTTAATTATATTTGGTGTAGTTATGAACATAGTATTCCGTTTGTCTTCTTCTTTCAGGAAAAGTTAATGTAAAACTGAATAATTTTTGAAATTTTGAAATTTTTGTGAGTTATGTGGCGCTTTAAAAATGATGTAGATGGGATCCATTTTCAAAACGGCACGTCTTATGAGTTCGAAAAAGATTCATCAGCCTCAGAAGCGATGATGATCATTTTCTTTGCTGGGATATGGTTCTTCATTCTTGCATATCATCTACCATGTCTCCAAGCCATGCTGGATCAATAATTCCATTACAGACCCAACCTCTAGCCACATAACTGGGTTCATCTAATGTAGCTCTATATTTATGATTACTGTTGAGTAAATAAGCTTTCATCCAGTTCTTGGCTCATCTTACATATTTCTCATTGTGATGTTCACTTACATGTGTTTGTTTGCTTTATTCCATTAACCAATATTCTTAAGATTCTGCATCATTTCTCTTCGCTTTTACACAGATACAAAATATTCTCTTGCTAGTCAATCCATTTTTCTTGCTCGTTAACCTTTTCTTTTTTTTTTACTCTAATCTATTTTTGCGACATTTTTAGTTATTTTTTGTTCCTATCTTCACAATGTTTTTCATTTCTTTTTTGCTTGTTCTATGACCAAATTTTTCACAATGCCCAACACTATACTTCCATCACTTAATATCTTTGCAACATATTCTTTGTAAAATCTATATGCTTTTACGATCCATAACAGTCTTTATATAATTAAAATTAAAAATGTAAATATCAATAGGTATACTAAAGGCGGTTTCAAATAATTTGATATTACTTGAGATGTAAATATCTGAGTCTAGGCAAATGAAACTAAACTGGCTTATTGCTGAGTAAAATAAGATTTATTCATCAAAATTTGTTTGAGAAATTCAAAGATATGTAGATTTTATGAACGATTTCACAAGTGGCACTGCACACATCAAGACGGTAGTCCAGTTCCTGCCAATCCTTTTGCCCTGCACAGACAGCCTTCCTCTGTGAACTTTTTATACCATGTCTAAATCTGCATTGCAGTTGGTGCAGTTTTAGCGAATTCTCACGAATGCACTCTGTAGAGCCTTATTCGACTGTATTCGAGCGAGCATACTTTAACACGCAAATCGCATTTTATTTTCCAGAGAATGGCATTTATACCTGAAGAGAAAAGAATATAAAACATTCAACAGAATTTTCAGTTGTTTCTACACATGCTGTTCAAATTTGTGATAATTTGAACTAGAATCGGCCAAGTTATTGAATTACGAAATGTATCAATTTTTTCTGAAACACCCTATATTATAAATATTTATTTGAAATATGAGGAAGAACACTTGACTTGAAGAACACTTGAATTGCATAATAAAATCTCGCACCACCAAATAAGACATTGTAAATATTTCAAATAGGCACAGGTATTAGCATTTGAAATTCATCTGACCTACTTATTTATCATATACATATATCTTGAAAAGTATTAGGTTGGTGCAAAAATAATGACGTAATAATGTCATTTTTCGGCGTATTTTTACGTCAAAAAACGACATTATTACGTCATTATTTTTTGCACCAACCTAATACATCAGTTAGTTCATGCCAATATGCATCTTTGCATAATAAAATAGGAGTAGATAGGTTCGCCTGTCGTCCGGTTCACACTCCTCCCTAGTCTTTTAAACAGTGTGTAGAGGTTCATCCCTTGTTTCCTGTTTAGGATTAGGTTTCTGGTTCCTTTTAAAGTCTACTTCAGACCTATACTCCTAACGCTTGTTCCTTTCTACGCTAATATAAGCCCATGGAGTAACCCTTTCACACTGAGTGGCTCTTGGGCCTTGTATTTGGTGAATATTAGTAAAAACAATCTATCTATCTATCTATCTATCTATCTATCTATCTATCTATGAAAGCAGTGATGTCACGTACCCTGAATCCATCAGAAAAATTCAGCATGTGGATTTAGCAAATACCAAAGACTTCAAATACCTCTTTGTATGGATCACTTATAACAAATCCAGTATAAGAAATAAGGAAATTGAACATAGTTGCGCTAGAGGTAGTTTCGCCCAACACCGCAAATTGCTACAAAGTCAAAAGATTAACCTGAAAACTCGAGTCATTCATATGAATCTCATTATTATTACTTCAAACGTTATTCTTAGTGGATACCTGTGTTTGAAATAGACGTTCTGCTTTTTATTTTAAAACAACGTGTATTACGTCTATCGGCCTGCGCACTTTTAAAATAAAAAATATATTGAGCGTTTATTTCAAACACGGGTATCCAGTGAAAATAACGTTTGAAGTAATGAAAATGTCGGATTAAAAATAAAAACCATTCATTCTTTAAAAATTGCATATGGATGACATACATGGCGTTAAACCTGTTCGGTTTAATATCAAAACTGACTGCTGTATACAACTGCTTTCTCAGATCCGTGATTAAAAATGGCCTTGGAAAAATGAAGCCTGAATTGTAATTCGCATCAGTTTAGAGTGTATCGAAAGTATTTTCGTTTTTTATAGACGTTTACTCCAAAACCTATCTCACGTAAACACCGAAAAACTATCTCTGATTTCATATTATTGTTGTGTATCTTTGAAGCTTCCACTTTTAAAATATCCCACAAAGTTAGAAATGACAGTTCTGCTACGGCCAATTTCATTTGCAATGGCTCGTTACGAAAGACAACGTCTTTGAAAGTACAGCAATCCTACCCTGTTCGAACTTCGTTAAAGTTTTACCCTTAGCCATTTTAAAATCTGAAATTTAATACTGGAGATGAACTAAGTAGATGTCTACATGCCTGAAGCTATGAGCACGCTGACTAGTTCTAAAATTTTTGTCCAGTAATTTGTTTTTTCACACTTGTTCTTATCTTTACGACCAACCAAAAAACTCTTTTTTCAATGTTTGTTAAAATTAATCAATTAAAAGCTTAAAATTTCCACTTGTTTGTTGATAAACTACATTTTCTAATTAAATGTAAATGTTTCGCAAATATATTTTGATTAAAGTAATAGTATTTTATATATTTTTAAAAATCTTTTGTATCTGGTCTTAAGATTTTGATCAGGTGTGTGTGTGTGTGTATATATATATATATATATATATATATATATATATATATATATATGGCTAGCTAGCAAGCTAGATAGATAGAGAGAGAGAGAGAGAGAGAAGAAAAATCCTGAACAAGGAAAAAAAAAGAAAGACCAAAAGCCTAACTACACAGCAGTGTTCAACGCACAAATTACATAGGCAGAGTACAAAACGCTTCTAACAGCTAAAATCAATCACCATCAGTCAGCCAGTTAGATGCACGCTTAGGCGATCGTGTATCTTTCGATACATGACTGACGAGGCAGACTGACGAGGGAGTAGGTTGCCATTTCTTTCTGCGGTAGACCACTTGCCACCAATGGCTATAGAACTCAATCTGTCCTGCTATTTACCCATAGCTGGGGAGAGAAGAAGAGGATTCATATATTTTCTAAGGGTATTAACACGTAAGTGAATGTAATGGATTCCAAAATTCAGTCCCAAATTGTCATTATTATTGTAGCCGTTTGTTAATAGTAAACAATTTCCTCAAAGATGAAGAAGAGGCTTGAGGCGACGGAGATGTGGTTCTACAGAAGGATGCTAAGGATATCATGGACCGAGCGTGTGAGCAACGATGGGGTCTTAGAAAGGTTACAAACAAGGAGAAGGCTTATACTTAACATCAGGAAGAGGCAGCTGAAGTTTCTGGGACACATAAAGAGGAAGGAGGGCCTGAGAATCTAATACTCACAGGGTGAATAGAGGGAAAGAGAGACAAGGGAAAGCAGCACCTGACGAGCTTGAGCAGGTGGATGACAGAACGTGGTCTGGGGGGAGGAAGCAGAGGGAAGGAACTTACTGGAAGCTGCAAGGGATAGAGAGATGTGGAGAGCCATGATCGCCTACGTCCTGAAAGGACATGGCACATAAAAAGAAAAGAAGACTAGACTAAAATCAAACATCGAAACAAAGAGATCTAAAACTTGGTATAAGAAAATAGAGGTGAGAGGAAGAAAAACTACAAAACCAGAAATGATGATAAGTGGAATGAAAGAATTAAAAGATGGTAATCATTTTATTCAGAATAGTTTCTTCGTCTTTGATGTTATTTTTTTTTGTTACGGCGTTTCGGCTGCTACCCTCCGGCCTTCGTCAAGTATCTGTCGCATTTTTTATCTTTCCGGAAATGTCGAATGAAACTTTTCATCTGATTCACTATTGTATATTTTCCCCATTCTTCAATCTGTCACGTTCCGCGTATTTACTAGAAAAATTGATATGAATATTATGATGAAAGAGGTAAGGATATATATATATATATATATATATATATATATATATATATATATATATATATATATATATACAGAGAGAGAGAGAGAGAGGGAGAGGGAGAGAGAGAGAAGGAATATGAGTAGTGGAGGAGAGAAGGCAAAAAAGAGGAAATACAAAAAAACTGATAAAATGAGAAAAGGTGACAAATTGAAATTGAAAGACCAAAGAAAAAATAAGAGAGAGAGAGAGAGAGAGAGAGAGAGAGAGAGAGAGAATAAAAAGGGAAGAGAGAAGAAAATGAGATATAGAGAGAAGAAAATGAGACAAAAATGAAATGATAGTGAGAGAGGGTAAAGAATGATGAGAGAGAATGAGAGAGAAAGAAAATGATAAAATGAGAATCAACAAGACGAAATGGAAGTAAAAGGGTAAAAAATAATGAGAGACAGAGAGAGAGAGAGGAAAAAATGAAAATAACGAAGCGAAATGAAGAGAGGACAATGAATAATCAGAGAGTGAGTTGCTGAGAGAGAGAGAGAGAGAGAGTGTGTGTGTGTGAGAGAGAGAGAGAAAGAGAGAAAAAGAGAAAAAGAAAATGAGAAAATGGGAAAGTAACAGACGAAGTGAAAATGAGAGTGGAGAAAGGAAAGCTAAAAGAGCGAGCGAGTAAAGAAAAGAAAATGAGGAGAGGTATAATCGAGAAGAGACAAATGTGTCGATTTTGACAGAAGGAAATGAAAGATAGTGTGCATTAATATTTATTAAAACAACAGAATTCTGTAATTGATTTCCCACCAGGTTATAAAGTTCAGTTTTTCTCGTTTTAAAATGTTGATGATCTTTCCAAGAAAAAGAGAAATAATAAAAAAGATGATAATGGCAAAAGAATAAGAATGACGCCATAAATATAATTATGAATAAAAAGTCGCTTTTATTTTCTGATTTCATTCTATTAGCGAGTTTTATAGCTGCAGGTTATGAACAAAGCTAAAGAGAAACTTCGCAGTTTTTAAAAATAAAAATTAAAAAAAAAAAGTATTTACTGAAGTAAACCAAGAGAAACGAATACATTTAGTTTTCTACAATTTGTATCAAAAAGCAAAATCGTTTATTGTAACAAACCAAGAGAAACGAATACATTTAGTTTTCTAAATCTTGTATCAGAAAGCAAAAGCTTTTATTGAACTAAGCCAGGAGGAAGAAATACAGTTAATTTACAAAATCAAGGATCGGTTTGACACTGTATTTATACTATGAACAGGAACCCTGTATATTAAGAAAAGGAGTGAAGGCCAAATAATAAGTATAAAAAAACCTTTATTGCAAAATATTAGAAATATTTAGACCGGGAGCAAACCGCCTGGATAACGACAGAAAAGAAATTGAGTAAGTTGTCAATAATAGAAAGGAGCATAAAACAAGGATGCGTCTTCTCGCCGGACTTATTCAAACTTTACAGCGAGGCTGAAGGAGCTAAAGATCTTACCAGGATTTATTATCGGTTGGCAACAAAGTCTTGACGATGACCGGCGCTTGGGTCTGCCACTGCCCCCGAAACTTTGACATGGCCCTTATCTCTCTAATATATCTCGATTTCAAAGTTTCCCAACATGGGAACCATAAAACTTCGAAGGAAAATTGGTGTGTGTTTGTCGGGGGCGGGGAGCGCGCATTTAAATTACCAAAAATCAGGGATTTATCCAATTTAAATGAAAATTTCAGTACATATTCATTAATTATTTACTTTTATAATGAATAGTTTTTTTATTATTTAAAAAAATCTGAGAAATTGTTATTCTTTTTGTAATAATCACCAATATTTTCCTGACTAAATTTTACTCGAAAAAAATGCTTAATTCGCAAATTTTTACATTTCCATAAGGATTAATCGCCGACGCATCTCCCAAGAAATAAAGTTCTTTACAAAGTTTCCAACATAACACAAACGGGATTGTCTTCAAAATTTGATTTAAAAACAGTATTTCAGTTTTCAGGGAAAAAAATTAATGCATTGAAATCTTTAAACATTTTTAAGCGATCATTTTCTCGGCTTTATCTTTCTAGAAATGTAAAAAAATAGATACTAGAAATTTTATTTTAATTACTAGCCTTTGTTTTCTGGCGAGTTAGTAATACTAACCAGAAGACCGTGGCTAGTAATTAAAATTATATTAGTGAAAAAATCAGAGACCCTCCTTAGTGATCTTGAAATAAAAATGATTTTACCAAGATATATTATCCTCTTAATTGATTTAAAAGAATTGTTCAGAAAGAAAATTACAATTTTAAAAAATAGGCGCTATTGAAATTAGTACTTCTGCCCCACCCCACTTGGTAGTAAGCACCTTCCTTGTCGATTATTATAGTTGATGGCTGACAATATAACTTAGGTAGAAAAAAGTACAAAAATCAAAATAAACGCTGCTGAAACTAGTCCTTTTAAGGCGACCGGCTGAACGGTTGAACTCTCAACCTTCGGGCGGGGAGGAACCCGAACGAGGCTATGCCGAAGGGCAGAGTCTCGTTTGGGGAAGTAAACCGACCCTGAACCCGTTTATACGTGTTCAAAGGGTATATTTTTGGTCGAGCCCACGGGCTCGAAGATCCCACGTTAAACTGGCCTTGTGCCACATGATACCCTCGTGGGTGGGGGTGACTAAATACTAGTCCTTTTAAGGCTCCAACCTCGTCGGGGGTTCCTGCCTAGCACGCACCGCACCGGCTATGCAGATACACGATGTATATTATTAGTTGGTGACTGACAATGTAAAGGCACTTTAAAAATAATTTAAAAAGTAGAAGATGGCCATAAAACAGAGCTGAAAAAAATGGCAGCGGTCACAACGGAATCCTAAAAACGCCTCACGGTCGGGAGTTTCAGTGGTAAGACGAGCCAGCCCTCGTCTTGACAATATAAGATACGCAGATGACAGTGGGTTTGTGGCAGACACAAAGGGAAAACTACAAGATGCACTCTCGCAAGAAAAAGAATTTTACTTTTGAAGAAGGCTTCAAAGACATACACAGCTATTCGTCGCCAATCAGTTGACAAAGTCCAGAACAATAATTCAACGTATGACAGCTTTAGTCTCGTTGATTTTATTATTTTGAAAGAGACAATAATATTGCGTGCTGAATGCATAGAGACGAAAGATTTGAGAGACGGAAAAGATGTAAGGATTTGAAGAAAGGGTAAACAAAACAATGATGTGAAAATAAAAGACTGAACAAAAAAAAACAAAAAAGAAAAAACAGGAAAAATGAAAGAAAATAGATATAATTCAGATTGTATAATTCGAATCAGCTTTGGATGTATCAAAAATATTTTCGGTTTTTCAGACGTTTACTCCAAAACATATCTCCCGTACGAAAGATTGTCTCCGATTTAATAATATTATTAATATCATTTTCTTCGTTTTTTTAAGCTTTTACTCTGAAACTAATCCTATATGCAATATGTAATGATTACCTATAATTAACACTATTAAAATTGCTATTATATAATAGAGTATATCAAAAGTATTTTCGTTTTTTAAGATTTTATTTCCAAACTAATCCTATACGTCGTTCATGCCTTTGAAGATGTACTGCACATAGGTCCCTCTCATGCCATAACAATCTAATCACAATCTAAACAATATTCCTAAAAAAGTTACTGAATACTATTCACTTACTTTACTTTTTGCCAGACTTTGAATTATCACACTTTGTGTCCTCTACATGATTTGACTGACCTTTCAACCAATTGATGAATATTCATGAGCGTTCTCAAATTTAAAATTCCTTGATAACCAATGACATTCCCGCTTTTGTATATAAATACGTGCAACAAAATAAGTCCTACATTGCCTTGATAAAGTCCCTCAGAGAACGAATTGCGTCGGCTAAGAATAGTTTCTCTTCTAGTTTCTTTTTATTCGTATATATATATATATATATATATATATATATATATATATATACAGGATGATTGAAAAGTAACTCCCTATTTTATGTATGATGGACTCTCCCGTCTTGTAAAAATTATAGCTAGACGAGGGAGCCCATCATACATAAAATAGGGAGTTACTTTTCATATATATATGAAAACACTATCAAATAAAAAAAAACAAAAACAAAAAAAAAACAAAAAAAAAAAAAACAAATAAACACGTTGAATTAATTCTCGGAGAGACTAATATTCCACTGAGTCCGGTGTTTGAGCCCAGGTTAAAAGCCATAATTTCGAAAGCCAACCTTCAAGAGAGGTAATTTGTTCCAACTTAAAAAAAATATGACACAATCCTTTATAGCTGCCAGTTTACTTGTTGGTTAATTGAGTTTGATTCTCACTAGGTGATACACAATTTTCGCCCGGCACCAGTTTTTCGCTCATTTAAATAATAATAATAATAATGATAATAATAATAATAATAATAATAATAATAAAACAGAATTTGAAATTCTAATTTTAAAAAAAGCACACAAGGATCGAAATATTGGTGTATATATAGTTCTCACACTTTAAAATAACGTATTGTTGCCATATCTGAGATAGAGTTAGTCAATCTCCACTTTCCAGCCATGACAGAGTTCTGAAACGTTTACGCGGTCTTGTGTGTGAGAAATAATTTTCTAACGTACCTCTCTTGTTCCACAGACGAAACGTTGCAAACCTATCGCTCTTATGTATCGCCATTTCATCGGAAAATGTTCTGGCGAACTACATTTCTTAGACCAACCAGTTCAGATCTTTACAGCTAAAACCCGCTTACACAAAAAAAGAAAAAAAAAACAACAAAAAAAAAAGAGTCATTCGCATTCCCTTCATATTTCATTGGTAAGGAGGAAGTTCCATTCGGAAAGCTTCTTTCAAAGAACAGTTAATTTGAGGAACAGAGCCCTGAGAGGTTGCTTCCTCGATCGCTAGAATCTTAAACTCTTCAAGTGTTTTGTGGACCGTTATCTATTCTACATATTCTTATAATCTAGGCTTCTTAGCTCCTCACCTTACGTCCATACAACTCCATGCAGTAACCCTCTATCTTGAGTGGCTCTTGGCTTTGTATTGTGTGAACAATAGTAAAAGAAAATTGTGTCAAATTAAGGTAAGCTTGATGTATATTTTAAAATAAACAGGTTTGAAACCTTATGGCGAACGGGGATGTTAAGGAAGAAATGAGAGAAAATAGGTAGAGATGAAGGGAATATCATTTAAAAAATGATGGAGATGATGAGAATAAGGTGCCATAAAAGAAGAACAAAACGAATGGATGGAGGAAAGATAGATAGATAGATAGATAGATAGATAGATAACGAGAGAGAGAGAGAGAGAGAGAGAGAGAGAGAGAGAGAGAGAGAGATCGACCAGTATCACGGGAATATTTACGGAACGGTTCGGATCACCGAAAGATACATTATGTAGAGGATTACATAAGATTCAATGGGCCGAGTGGTTAAACGTTTGCATTCTGATCATGAGCCCCGGGTTCGAATCTCACCATATCAGGAAGGAGACTTCCTGATGTTATCGGACTGGACGGGTTGATCCAAGAGTGAGGCACCTTTGGAAAGTGCCTGAAAACCATACCACGGGTTGACCCAAGCCTTGTCAGTGAAATTGGTCGCCGTCGATAGCTGTGCTAGCAGAAAGTCACAAGTCATCGTGGCCGAGGGATTCTTCAAATTGTTGATCACGCTAGATAAAATGCTCTTTCCCAGTAACTGTAACTAAGGTCTGTTCAACACAGTTGCAGTATAAACCACAGGTGAGCCTATAAGTGCCTGAAGTAATAATAATAATAATAATAATAATAATAATAATAATAATAATAATAATAATAATGTGCCTGAGCAAGCGTTTGCAACAGGAATTCGCTAGCCGTCCTAGTAGACGGGTACCCTCGAATACGAGTAGTCAACTATACATGCATAAGATTCAAAATCATGGCGGAACTCTCAAGAGATTCGAAAACTAAAAAAAAAAAAACTTTTTATACGTTCTAATATTTTCCCCATCTCTCTCTCTTTCTTCTGTTACATTTTAAAGCATCATAATCGACAAGTGATAGACATCCATATCTGGGCAGTTATTAGGTTGGTGCAAAAATAATGACGTAATAATGTGGTTTTTTGACCTATTTTTAACGTCAAAAAACGACATTATTACGTCATTATTTTTGCACCAACCTAATATTTCAAAAGACAAATCACTTAAAACGCTTTAAACGGCTTTAGACAGTTCAGTCAGAAATTGTTTCATTTCCATTAACTTCCGAAAACCTCTAAGCAGCTTTATTGGTTGTGAGGCTCAGTTGAAAATAATGCTTTAAAATGACAAGAATCACAACCCACCATTATAATATCTGAAAAAAGAAAACATAATAATGGTGATCCTGTAATATTAGGTTGTTCAAAAAATAATGACCAATTTTAGAATAAACGGTTTGTGTTCTAATATATTCTTTTTTTTTATCGGTATCACCCCATGCAAGGTAGTAAAGCCACTAAAACACAAAGAGTTACAGGGTGTGAAAGAACTAAGAACAGAAACATCAATAATGAGCAGGAAGAGAAAAGAGTAATTATTATTAGGATATTCGAAAAAATAATTTCCTATTTTACAATTTAATCCTCAATTGATGTACCGTAATTTCTCGAAAATAATATGCATTTTTTTTTTACAGTAAATTACGGGTGATAGTAGGGGTGTTTATTATAAATAGTTTTAAAGAAAAATATTTTTCCTTGTTGATTTATAATAAATACGTACTTCTAAAATAAGAAAGATATTATCCCAATTTTAATTTTAAATCCAACAATAATAATTGTAACATTTTTTGTCAATAAATTTGTTTGTCAGTAAACGCATTTTTTATTTGGCGAAAAAATAAAAAATCTATAAAAAGCCAATTCCGAAGAAAAGAGGATATCAAGTTGACAATTTATTGAAATTTTAATTTTCATCATCATCATCATCATCATCATCATCATCATCATCATCATCATCACCACTTTCTATTATAGACTCAATATCTAAATTGCCATTAAACAAATTATCATTCACAATATTATCTTCATCTTGTTCAAAATAATCTTCGGCCTCTTCATTCTCTTAGCAAAGGATGTCATCTTCAGACAACACTTCTTGTTATATTTATTAGGAAAACCGCGATGGTAATTTTCAACATTATTTTAGCCGCTTTGTTTTGATTTTATTCTTAATGTCAAGGTCGACAAAATGTCTTCGTAATTATTATTTTTACAATAAAACTCTAAAGAAATTCTTCTGACAATTTGACTAGTGTTTTCAGATGTTGTCAATTGCAGATAGCCGTCCTCTACCACTTTGATCTTCAAGACTCGTATTCTCACTGCAGAACTTCAGAAACCGGCAGCTCTGTTAATATTGGCAGCTGAGAAGCATTGTGACCAAACAAGGATGTAAATGCACAGCTTGTTTTTTTTTTTTTTTTTTTTTAATTTTTTTCAAGTTTAAGATACTGCGCATATAATTTTTAAGTTAAAGGACAGAGATTGATATATGATGAACAACGAGGATAGTTTAATCATTAGAAATGAGTAATGTATTTTTGTGTAACATATTTTTCTAATCAATTTATCCCAAGCAAGGCCATTAAAACGTAAGAGGGAAAAAAGAATGAGAAGACTAGAGTAACTATTCCGTTTAGTACCAGATATATGCTTGTCATTTGCCTGATCTTAATCATTTCCACGCAAAAAGATCGAACGTTCAAAGAAAGTCCCGAAACCACATACCCTTGAGACCAAAAATGAATTATTGTTTTATGTATGAAGGCTTTAGTCTCGTATTCTTATCAGACGTGACTAGTATAACATTACATTTGGAGCTGTACATAATGTAATTTTCAGGAGTAAAATGTTTGTAAAAACGAAAATACTTTTGCTATACCCTAATAGGAAGGACGAGATGAAATGAAAATAATCAGCAAGAATAATAAAATTAGCACACGTTTTCTGTTGAGCTTTGCCATCTAAACTTACGATCATTGAAGTTAAGCAACTTTGACCCTGGTCGCTACCTAGATGGGTGACCACTTGGGTATACTAGGTACTATGAGATACTTTTTTTTTTAGGAAAATGCATTTTTTATTAAAATCTTTTGAACGTTCGCGGATATGAACCCTCAACTCAGATATGGTTCAACGACGGTCTTTATTGATTGTGTGGATAACTTCTTCAAGGTTTTCAGGCTTACGGCCATATCTCGGTGAAACACCGGTTCCCGTATGATCACTGGTTAAGCAACGCCGAACCTTGTCAAAGTGACTGCTTGGAAATACCAGTTGCTGTAAGCTTGGGTTTATTGGTAGTGTAACAGATAATGACTCAGTATTTTTAATCGGAGAGACGAGTTTCAATTCTCATTGGGTTCATTATATTCACTTACGCGCAGATACCACTGGGAAAGTTATGAATCCGCCTCTTCTCTCTCTAGCTATGGGTTAATTAGTAAGACTTGTTCAGTTGAAAATATCTATAGTAAGAAAAAAGTAAATGTATTGACACGAGAAAAGAAAATATTAACAAAATTATATTAATGTTTTCCTATTAAATCTCTATCTATAAAAGGCAGGACGTGTGTGTGTGTGTAACGAATGCACGGTCGCAATTTTCGACGGATTTGCACCAAAATTTACATGCACACGCTCCAAGTTAGCGGAAAGACCAAGACCGACTTTGCATTTCTCATCTTCCATCGATAGTGGAAATAATCGATTTTTTCATGCTTCTGCGGCAGTTTTCTTGTAGTTTGCGACCATTTTCTATTGGCCAGAGTGAGAGCCTATAGCTGGCTGCCACGAATGGGTAGGAAGATTGTATTGGCCAATATGAGAGCCAACAGCTGACTGACACGAATGTTAACTAGCATGCTAACATGCAAAAAAAATCGATATCTGCATTCGTCACAAGTGGGAAAAATTTAAATCTACGTGGCACTTTACTCCAATTGGCTCATTCGCTTTCTTACACTCAACGTTGATTCTGATTCCGCAGAAATGGGTTTGGTGTGAAAAAGTATTTGTTGTTAACATTTTTTTTTTCATTCGGTTTTTCCAGTTACGAGTCCTTTTTTAAAGGTGATCGTTTTGTGTTCATTTTGTTTAGTTCTTTTTTCGTAACAGATTTAATGTTTAGTATAGAGCTTATAAAAAAAATCGCAAGAAGTAAGGCATATAGTAACATCAGCATGGCAAAGGGCACTCCTTTAAAGGCAAGGAAGGGCAAAAATATTTTAAGTCAAGTGATAGCGATTGCTGTATGAGTCGTACGATTTTTGAATGAAGCACGGGCAGCGCCGGGCCATGCTGCTAGTTATTAATATTTAAGATATGTTAATATTTTATTAATAATAATAATATTTAATATATGTCAACATTTTCATATTATGTTAATAATTAACATGACTATTAACATAATTCTTATTAACATAAGAAACATATTAAAAGCGAATAGATTAAAATATAACCGCAAGAAAGCAGCTTCGGAAAAGCAAGATAAAAATGACGAAACGTACACGTAGAAGTTATGGAAGGAAGAAACATTCATAGCAAGATAAAAATATAAAATAATACGAGAAGTAGATGCGCAGGTGTACAGGGAATTCTGGGAAATTTGCAACGCTAAAAATAGATAACTTAATTATTGCTATATTTCCTAAAACTTTTTGGTTGAGTAGATAAGGAAAAGACGAAGGATATAGAATAAATGGAGAAAAATCAGATTATGAAACAATTTTACGAAAGGAATCAGTTGAAAAAACAATTAGATTACCAGGAAGAATATTCATCTTTAACATGTGCAACTATAAACATTCGAGAGGGTAGAGAAACTAGCTGTTATTTTTTAGGAAAATGTGTTTAGTATTTAAATCTTGTAAACATTCGCTGATATGACCTCACACCTCAGATATGTTTCGGCGATGGTCTTTATTGCTTGTGTGGATAACTTTTTCAAGGTTTTCGCCCTTACGCCAATATCCCGATGAAATATTGGTTCTTGTACGGTCAGAGAAGTTAAGCAACGTCGAACCTAGTTAGTACCTAGATGAGTGACCGTTTGGGAATATCAGGTGCTGTAAGCTTGGGTGTGCTGGTAGTGCAATGGATAATAGCTCGAAATTGTTCATCGGAGGGCCGAGTTCTAATTCCAGTCGGGTTCGTTACTATTGGGAAAGGTATGACTCCAACTCTTCTCTATGGGTCAGTTAGTAGGACTTGTATCCGTAAAATCATTATTATCTCTCAAATATTCTCACTAAATTCTTAAATTATTTTCTAGCTTTAAACAGTCTGCAAAAGGTTGATAAACCCTAGAAAACAAATCAAAGTTTTCGCCATTTTGGCTTGCTGACGGTCGACCAGTTCTTGATTGGTCTTCAATTTCACAATCTTTGATGTGGGAACACCACTCGTACACTTGTGTTTTACATGAAGGTCCTTTCTTAAAAGATCCTGGAAACATTACAAAAGTTTCAGATGGAGTTTGCATCAGACGAAACAAATCTTCACTCACAACTTGCCTTGTTTTTATTTTTTTTTTATCCGCCATTTCGAAAATCGGAAAACCTACTTGCAAATACCAGAAAAAGCATAATATAATCCAGAAGCACACCACGTGGTACAGTGACTCAAAGTCTTATTTACTTGTGTTATCAAGCAGCATAATGTGGAACTACCTCGAGTTCGCGTAACACATTTGATTACAACTTTTGTCTGGGGGTGGGTACTCTCATATATTTTCATCGCTTGCAAGTATCTGGTTCATTTGAAACAGACTTGTTCTAAATCTAGCATTGACTATACTCACTGGTTGATATTTACAAGGTGCTACTCAACACCAGATTGTAGATTAAAGTCATGAACGCCATCTGTACTTAGTACAGTACACATTCTATAAGATATTATTTTAATTTAATTTAATGTAATGTAATTCTATAAGCTATTATGCTGCTTCAATTCCAAGTTGAATTTCACACAGTAGAATGTTTTCAGAATCAAGTGATATGTCTTGATTCCACTGGTTAACACTCTAGGTATACTTTTCAGGATGTTATCTGTTCATAAATTTTCCTTGTAGATTTTATGTTGCTAAAAATAATGAAGAGTTGTTAATGAAAAGGGTACATCGTAAACTGCATATATATATTTTTTCAATTGATATAATAAAAAGATTTGATTTCAGTTTTCATATTTGCCGGAATTTTAAGTGAAATCGAGAGACAACGGCATCACGGAGTTCTAGAAATTTATTCTGTAACTATATTTTTTTATTTGTTGGCTTTTCCTACAATAACTGTTGACTCTTGCTGGCAATGAAGTCATATCAATTTCTTCTATATTTCAAGACTGTCTTCAGTATTCAGATAATTTTAGCATTGCTGGCGTCTGAATATTTTCAGTTTTTCTCCCGATTTCTCGATGTTCCAATTAGTTTACAATGCTTCTGGGGACAATCCGAAGCACTCCCATAATAATGGGTAAAACTAGAGCCATGTTCTTATTTCATAATTTGATAGAATTTTACGTCTTTGTTTACAATGACTAGATCAAGAATCTTCTCCTTTTTCTTCTTTTTTCTTCTTTTTCTTCTTCTTTTTCCTTCTTTTTCTTCTTATCATTAAGTGTGTGTGTGTGTGTGTGTGTGTGTGTGTGTGTGTGAGAGAGAGAGAGAGAGAGAGAGAGAGAGAGAGAAGAAAGAGTAGTGGGGTAACATCGTGATCGAGTGTCGAGAGGTTATTTTTGAGTGAAGGATAAGGCAGCCAAGACGATCTGGGAGCTACATCTAGACAGTCGGAGACAATCTGAGCGTACTGGGTTACCCTAACTGGATTTATTTCTAACTGGGCTCCCTCTGCAAGACCATGTGCTGCTTTTATCTAAACCTGCCACCATAGTGCGCCCATTTGGCTGTGTTGCATGTGCCTTATCAGAATGGTTGTCATAAACTGTATATTGGACTTCGTATATTTGTACACCAACATCACCAACGTCATTTTGCTGCTCTGTCAATCAATACCGCCAATACCACCGCCACCAGCAGCAGCAGAAGCACTACAACCACCACCACCACCAGCAGCAGCAGACCAGATGTGGCAGCAGTACTTGTTTTTTGAAGAGGAAGCAACCATCTTTATTTTTGAGGTTCATAAGTCAAAACGTAAGGTTAATCATATTCTTGGAAAATATTTCGTGAAATAAGAAATTATCTTGACTCGATTTCCCTTATATAAGAATAATGAGTAACTAAAAAACTGCTTTTTTTTTTTTTTTTTGATGAAGCTGATTCTTGGATAAAATAATAAATATGAGCATGTGTGAGTAAATTTGGATGAGAAATTGGCAGAATAGTGAATATTTTTACGAATAACATTATTTTTTGGTCTGGTGCAATAAAATGAACATTTTGATCTTGTCAAATAAAATTCTCTACTAGACTTCATTTATACGATATATATATATATATATATTTAAACTTCCAAAAATGCTAGGATATAACTAACAAAACTTTCGTCTATGAATCCTGGCAACATTTATTTGTTCTTCTTCTCTCTTAGAGTGTTATGTCGCATACTTTATATAGTCCTGGAAGAGTCCATGTTGTAGGTATGTTACTGTCTCACAACAAATATATGCAGATAAATATGATGGATTCCCTTTTCCAGGATTTCCATACATTTTGAGATGTTCTTCCAAGAATGGGTCAAATTTACTCAGCAGCTCCAGTATACTTAAAGTTGCCATTATTTGCCGACCTAATAAACTGATTTTCTCCACGAAATGGCAAACCTCTGGTGGCAAGAAAGCGATTTATAGAAACCACAGGCGTCAACACTTTATGCCAATATTTCTGCTTTTAGCAACTTTGGCCAAATAATAAAGATTCTACATTTCCAGTTTCTTTATGCCTTATTAAATATGCTGTCATGCACTTTCGATGTTCTTCATTTTCATGTTCTACAATAATATTGCTGTGCTTCCAGTCATTGAACTCCGCTGTGGCAAAGGGAGATTCTTTCTTGGACAATAGGCGGTATAAAAAGCAGTATAAAGGACCTTGGGATAGAGAATAGATTAGCCATTCACGTTTTACACACTCTCCATTCCGCAGTTCACATTTGAACACATTGTTTGATAAATACCTTTACTCCAGCAGTTTTCTCCGCTCTGCGTGATTTTGAAAGTTTGCTGTTTGATATGATGATATCTCACTACGAATCCAGTAATCTATTGTGTTAGTATCATTAATGTTTCATAGACCCGGATCTGTCTCTTGAATTGCTAACTCCTTTACTGTTACAGATTTGGTTATTTCCTTTTGTAAAATGTCACCAGCAGCAACAGGCAATGATGGTATGTCTGCTAAAACAGGATGATTGGTAGCAGGAATGGATGTAGATGCTATATTTGATGGCACAGTACTAGTGGCTGACATTGCAGGAGTGGATGCTGATGTGGATGCTATATCCGAAGGAATGCTATGAATGGATGTCGTTACGCCTGTGTTGAGCCACTATGTTAATTTTGGAAGTTTTCTTATTTTCTCCTTCACCTCTGCAGCTCTCTTCTTCTTCTGTGCTCCACTCAAAAAAATGACATTTCATTTCTGCTGAAAAGGCTATTCACATGGAAATATATAACTCAAATATTTAGTATTTAGACCCGTACCAGGATGTAGGGTCATATTATATAAGTGTACTTGCAACAAGACCTAAATATTTAAGCATTTTGCTTCCATAATGAACATATCCTTCCTTTAATTGTACGCCGTCCTGGGTATGACGATAAACTACATCCGCGTCCAGGGTAAGACAATAAACCACGTCCAACAGCAGATCAACCTCTGATCAGAAGGCATTGAGAAGCGTAGTGCCACCTCTTAATTGCCGATGCTCCCAGGTCCACCCTGACCTGGAGTGGTAGCACCTGTTAGAGTCCCAGCTATGGGCAAATAGTTAACCCTCGAAACTGGGGTAAAAAGCATTATGAAAGTGTAAAAATAGGTTTTAATACCAGAAAAACTTTGTAAAAAATTATTACCAGAAATAAATTTTTGAAGAAAAGAAAACTATTACCAGCAATACGTTTAAAAAAATATTATCAGCAATACATTTTTTTTAAATAATATTACCAGCTATACATTTTTGAGGAAAAGAATATTACCAGAAATAGATTTTTGATAAAACAAAATTATTACCAGGAAAAAAAGTTGTCGGCATTAAATGACCCATTGAGGTGTTGATATGCGTAAAACAAAACAAACCAAACCTTTAAAGTTTAATTGTACGAATAGTATTTATTCTTAATACAAACTCTCTACAGATCTTGCTGAGTCACAAAACTGCCGGATAAGATTTAGATCTTGCTTAGTGACATAGCTAGGGTTTCTGGCACTGATTTAGCCTCAACTATGTATAGGCCTACAAATCACTTTTCTCAACTTGCAAAATTTAAAAGCTTATCCATTCATATATTCACAAACTATCAGTATCTGGTAATTAGTACTGCATCATAAATTCATAATCTTAAATAACTACTACATGCTTACGTTACAAGTGTTCAATGTTGTGATTGAATCTCAGGTTCAATCACTAATAATCTATGCATAACCCTATACCTGGTTTCATATCTTATGGCTGGCCACTCGTATTCAAGAATATCCATTTATTAGGGCGGTTAGCTAATCCCTATTGCCGACGCTTTTCAGGCGCATTTTGTGTTTGTTCAGCACCCACAGAGACCACCTGTGGTTTATATTGCAACATTTTTTGAGCAGACCTCAGTTACGGTTTCTGGGAAGGAAGTGCGTTATATTCAACAATCTGAACAAGGCCAGCATGTTCACAGCCATCAACGGTTCCGTCTACCCAGTATCACTCACAAGGCTTGGGTCATATCACCGTGGTATGGTTTACAAGCACTTTCCAAAGGTGCCGCACACTGAGATCACCTCCTCCAGACCGATAACGTCAAGAAGTCACTTTCTTGGCAAATCGACGATGGTGAGATACGAACCCGGGCCTCATGGTCAGAAAGTGAACGTTCTAACCACGTGGGTTCATATACAATGTATAAATATATGCAATAATCATATCATTGCTGTTACTAGTACTACAGTAGGTCTAAATGTTACTTTTGCTTTTTTTTTCATATTGGTATTAATCTTTTAATGTTAGTTGCAATAACTCTGAAGACTAATTCTTCATCAAAATTAAATGAAGAAAGAAATTCTTCAACAGAAAGTGATATCGAATGAGAAAAATATTTTTGTTTTAGTTAAAATTGAATTGCGGTTTTTGTTTTGAAATGAACATCAAAGCGTACGACGAGACCCCATTTTGTCACGTTTGCGACAAAAACACAGAGAGAGAGAGAGAGAGAGAGAGAGAGTTGGTGCAGAGAGAGAGAGAGAGAGAGAGAGGTGGGAATAAAAATACTATCAATGTTAGAGTTTTATGATAATAAAAATAATTTATTTACAAAAGTAAAAAAAAAAAAAAAATTCAATTAAACATTGAAAACTATTGATCCAGTCTAGGGAAAATTTAAGAATTAAATAAAACCAGAGACAAAATAAAAGATAATAGTGTCTCCTACAAAAAGTCAACAGTAGTCTTGGTCACAAATATTAAAAGATAGAAATGAGAGTTTTACTCGTGAGTCTGTGCAAGGTCTGTGCGAAGATTGATCCTCGGGGGTCAGGGTCAGTTCTTTGGTCTTTTCCGTGATAACGAAATTGTCTGCAATTGAACAAAACTGATGAGGCAAACCAGCATTTCCATTTATATAGGAAGGTGATCGAAGAAAGTACTCACCATTTCCGGTGTCTTCTAGATGAAAAAAAAATACATTCTCCCACTTTCTTTTTTATTCGAGAACCAATTCAAATGAAATTGATCTTTCCATTATGTCATATATTTTCACCAATCACAGTATCATGACTTGTAGTATTAGGTTGGTGCAAAAATAATGACGTAATAATGTCGTATTTTGACGTTAAAAAATACGTCAAAAAACGACATTATTACGTCATTATTTTTGCACCAACCTAATAATTTTTATTTTTATTATTTTCTAAAAAGAGGCTTCTTTAACACAAATCACTTAACATACGCAGATTAGCATGTGACCTCTATAACCGTGGGGTTCCTGAGCAAATGCCCATCTACCCATGCAGTAAGACTCTCATATTTCCGAATGATTTTTTTTTTTTTAAATTAATTCAATCTTTCTTATCTAATCGCGAAATGAAAGTTGTCTTGAATGGCCACTCTTCTAGGGTTTTTTTTGTACTAATGCAAGTTTTCCCTTGGGCCTACTTTGTTCTTAATTTTTATCAAAGATCTTGCTGGTGACATCTGTTCTCAACTTTGTATATAAGTTGATGACACAACTATTTACTCTTGTTTCGATAATTCGCCTGATCAGTTCGATGAAGTGAAATTGGCAGGTGATTTAAAAAGTGGCCTACAGTTTGCAGTTAACTGGGGCAAAGAGTGCCTTGTTAATTTTAACACCCCTCCTCCTGCAAAAACTCTATTAATCACCTGAAAGATTCCTTCCTGCTTGCTGTCAACATGGCTGACGCTAACCTCCATGACAGTGAGGTTGATGAGTCTTCTATTCTTTTCGCTCCCTAATGCTTTTTCCTCTCCTTGTTCTTCCACACTCAATAAATCCTTGTGTCTTAGTGGCTTCACTGCCTGATATGGGAATGATATGATTGAAAAAAATCGAAGTTGATTATTACATTAAAATGAATACAAGCCCACCTAGATATCAAATATTGTCTAAATGCTAAAATGAAATAAAAATAGTTTACTATGACTATATGGTAAATTGGAATGCCAATAATGTTTTCAGGAGCGAAATAGTCAGGCTCATCTGGCTGAATTTTTTAATCCATCGAGTAGAGGATTTGTTTTTGCAAAAATCAGAAAATAATATCAATAAACTATTGGATTGACTATTAGTATGACTCATTTTTCGGAAACACATCATTGGTGCCGTTATTCTGTGTGTCTTTCAGTAAAGGTCAAATACTCATGTATCACACGGTTTATCCCGTAGTTATTTTTTTTTTAATGATTCGAAAGTGTGTAGTGAATACATTGCTTCGACCTTGGATAAAAATGCAGTCGTAAAAGGTAACATTTAATTAGGAGAAAAGGACAAAATAAAATAAAATAAAGAGACAAAAAGAAAATGTCACACAATGTTGATATGTTGCTTCATTTCCCCCACTTCTAAACACCGCCCAAAGTCCGTTTAATGACATTATTTTATAAACAATTATCACGATATCCCCCCGGAAGACAAACTGGAAGACCGTGGATGCCACCGGAAGGATATAAAAAACGAAGGAAGAGAATATGAAATTAAAGAGCAGATGAATACTGAAGAGACCTAATAATAATAATAATAATAATAATAATAATAATAATAATAATAATAATGAGAAGAAACAAGACGAATGAAGGAGAAAGAAAAGGAAAAGGAGGAAGTAGAAGAAAAAGAGAGGGAGAAACTAAAACAACAACAACAATTACAACAAAACACGGACAGGAAAATACAAAGAAAAACCGAAAAATAAAAGAGTTTGAGATTTCAGAGAAGGAATAATAATAATAATAATAATAATAATAATAATAATAATCATGAGAAGAAGAAGAAGAAAGAAGAGTAGGAGGAGTAAAGAAAGAAACTAATGAAAAAACACAAGTAGGTGAAGAGAAGAAGAAAAAGCAAAGTGAGTTTAAAATACCACGGAAAGAAAAGAACGAAAAGAAATAATAATAATAATAATAATAATAATAATAATAATAATAAGAAGAAGAAGAAGAAGAAGAAGAAGAAGAAGAAGAAGGAGGAGGAGGAGGAGGGGGAGGAAAAGTGTGTAAAGAGAAAAAAATAATGAAAAAGAAGCAGATGTGAATATAAAAAAATAAAGAAAAAATCGAAGTTTTCTGAAATTCCAGAGAAAGAAAGAAAGAAAGAAAGAAAGAAAAAGAACCAAATCGGAAGAAGAAAAAGATAGTGAACAAGAAGCGATAATACTGAGAAGAATGAGAGAGTGGAAGTTCAGAAGAAGGAGAAAAGAGAAGAGGATAAAAAAGGAGGGCTGAAAAGAAAACACCAAGGTTGCAGAAGAGGAAAATATATAATATTTACTTCATTTTTGAAGAGAAATCATCAAGATAAACATACTCCCAACAGTTCCGATCAAGGCCGAAGATAATAAGGAAAAGATAAACAGGATGAACATTTTTATATGATGTTGTTTGTGTTAACCTGGTAAACTCCAAATAAATACTAAATTTCACACACTACAAATCTCGTGAGCCAATCAAGGTAGAGGTTTACTGTTAAAATGGTTATGATGAATGAAGCTGGCTATATGAATAAAGTGATGATTATGAGGATAACGAGAATATAGTGAGCTTTAACGTGAAGAGCTTACGATTGTGGTGTTCAGGGAAGCATCCACGCAGGAGCAGTTGTTGGACAAAGTGCTATTTTTTATGGGGTGGAGTTGCTACCTCCACGGCCAGCTGGATTTGTATGTCAGAGTTGTTGTTCTAGTTGCCAACCAAAGCTAGAGAGATCTGTGTACCCTGCTATTAAACCCCTAGCTGAGTGGCTAGAAGAGAGGGATTTGTACGTTTTCAAAGACATTTGTGCGAAGGCGAAATGTCAATTGCTGGAATTTGAACTCGACACCCCAATCCTATTTTCCGGCACCGATAACCGCCACGCTACGCGCACATCCGTTTTTGGCTCTGTGTGCCAAATAGGTCATATGACATCTTGCTACTCCTATAAATTTATTTTTTCGGGAAAATTTTCACGTTTATTTTTTTGACTGTCACAACGTTTTCTGTTGCTGTAGCTACCATTTGACGTATTACGCTCCGATCTCAGGTGACTGTCATATTCGATTATGAAGTCAGAGAAAAGAACGAATATATGTAGTTTTGTTCCAAACTTTATCCACAAAAGATCTCTAGAATATTTTGATGATACCGAAGAATGGATGACAGAACGTTCTAAAATACAAATCTAAAACAATTTCCCTAGCGGGTAGGCTTTTACGAGGTGGAGTTGTTAGCTCCACACCCAACTGTTTTTTTTTTTTTTTTTATTTAGAGTTGTCCGTCTCTTAGACTGATTGCCAACAAAACTACAGAGCGCAGTTTATCATATTATCTCTGGAGGAGAAAAACATGGATTCCTAGCATTCCAGTTCTATTTGGGTGAAATTGAACGCAACATGCAACATGCTGGGGGTAAGAAACTCCCCACAGCAACCACAGTTTCAGCGGCGATAACTGCGATGCTACACGCTTATGCCTTGTTTTTTTATATAAAATCCACTTAAAAATACCATTCGATTGATTGATTGATTTCTGATTTACGGCTTATCAACCTTTTTTGGGTTATTTAACCCCTTTTCCGATGTAGACGTGTATATACGTCTGTAGTGAAAGTTACCTTTTTAGACACTTACGTATAAACACGTCCAAAATGTAACGTTCGAGAAACAGCTACAGACGTGTTCATAGGTCGATCTTTTTTATGTCCTCCTGAGCTTGAAATGAATCCAATTCTCAACTCTTACGTCTGGCAGAGGTGTTAGCCACCATTCGGGTAATTCAACGTGCCTCAGTTTCTTAGTTACTATATTAAAAATAAATTTAGAAAATTCGTCTGGAAATGAAATGTTTTTCCCAAAATAATTGACTGGGAAGAGCTAGAAAATGTTTTATATTGCAAGAATTTTTGGGGAGATAATAATGATTTACTCATACAAGTCCTACTAATTAACACATAAATGTAGGATCCATGCCTTTGCCAATATTATTTGCGCGTAATTGAATATAAAGAACCCGACTGGAATTGGAACTCTGCTTTCCGTATACCAATTTCGAGTCGTTATGCATTACACCCAACGCACATCCAAGCTTACAGCACCTGTTATTCCCAAACGGTCACCCATATAGGTACTGACGAGGGTCGACATTGCGCAACTTCGGTGATCTTTAGAGAACCGGTGTTTCAACGTGGTATGGCCGTAGATCAATATCATTTGAAGATATACTGTATGAAGTTAATTTTCCTTTAGTAGAGAATGGAAAATTTGACATAGAATGAGCTCAGGAGACAATTAGCGAGTGATCTGCTTAACAGGCTTGTGTAAATGGATGGCAGAAGATAAAGTAGAAAGGATAGTAAAGCGATTAACATTACTGTGAGCTGCAAGGACAGAAAGTTGTGGAGAGCCATGACTGTCCATGCCCATAAGAGAAATCTACATAGTAGAAAGAATCTTTGGCCATTCAATTGGTGTTGGGAGACTTTTAAATGATGGATTCTTTAAGAGATAGGTAATAGATGACAAGACTTCGAATTCTTGAATGGATCTCTGGGAATATGCAATCTTTTCATCGTGATCTGTTGTACATTGCATCTACAGATGTACGATGAGAAATACAAATGTTCTGTTTTAGCCCGAGGCTTACAAAAAGTACAAAGAAAAGAGAAAACATTGAACCAGAAATACCAATCACCGTCCTCTCTCCTTCCATTATCATTTTTTTTTTGTCTTCTTTGTATTCTTGACTTTTACAGTTATTTTCCTTTTATTTCTTCCTCTTTTCTCTGTTCTCTTCTTCCCTTTATCTTTTCTTTTCTGTTTTTGGTTTATTCCTTCCTATCTTTTCCCTCTTTTTCTTCCTTTGTACATGTTTTCTTTTTTCATTCCTATTTTCTTCTTATTTTCTTTTTTTATTCGTTCTGTTCTGTCCTTTTCTTTTATTCTTTCTTCGCTCTCCTCCGTCCTTTTCTTCCTTTCCTTTCTTTCTTTCTTTCTTTTTTCCGGTGTATTTCTAAGTCTTTCCCATTGCCATATTTTTCGCACTCGTTCCTCCTTTTTCGTACGCCTTCCATCTTTCCTTATTTGCTGTTTACTTATTTTCTTTTTACTTCCTCTTCTCGTAATCTTCTTCCATTTTTGTTTCTTTTATCCTTACACACTTCTTTTCCCTCCTTATCTTTCTTCTTCTCCTATATCTTCTTTTACTTTGAATTTTATTTACCTTCTTTCTCTTCTCCTCTCTCAAATCCATTTTTATTGAAGGTTAAATACTAAATTCGTTTTCTATATTCAGATTTTAAAACTGTCACAGATGCACAAAAACAAACAAAAAAAAAACAAACAAAAAAAAAAAACAAGAAAATCTTGCTTTTTGCTTTTTCTTTCAAGAAATATTGGATAACTTCAAAAGTCCACTAGCTTTTTTTAAATTAATATAAAAAATATATAGTTTATTTCCAGCCTTAGTTTCATGGAACAACATATTTACTCTTTTGTTCCATTAACTTCTGCCGTCTTCCAGGCAACATGATAATTCCATTCTCCCAGAACTTTTTAAAGAATTACTTTAGCTGCCTGAATTTCTGGAATAAAGTGTTATCATTTACATTATTTGTATTCAGACTAATGTCTTCATCTTTGTTGTCACTATCTCAACTTTTAAGCCGTGATGTCCATCGATCTGGGTAAATCTTCCGGGTTTTTCGTATTGACTTCCGGTTACTCTACCCGGGAGGTTGTTCTCATTCCGTTGTCCGTTTGTACTTTTTTATTTAATGTTGCTCGCTTATTGCTAACCTCGTTTCCACTAAGTTTCTATTACCCGGCCCGACTACTACAGCATGTGGTAATTGTTAGTGAGCAAAATTGGTTGATCATTATTCCTCACATGTTCAACCGGCGCTTTCTTACTTCAGATCAAGTGTTTGCGTTGATTTATAACACACCAAAAGAGAGGCATTTGAAATTATTACGGACGTAAGGGGTACCTCGAGGTGGTGTAATGGTTAGCAAGTTTGTCTCGCTAGAACAATTACGAATGAGTAGTGAGTTCGATCCTCACTTGGTGCCTCTTACTTTCGGCATTGTGCCACATCTAAGCTACGCATGGAAAATCGCTATTACCGACGCAAGTAAGCTTGATACTTCTGTGACAACAACGAAAGAGGCCAAGCAACTTTTTGTTTCATGCCTACGTCAGATAGCATACACGCTAGAAGATGGCACTGAGATGAAAGTTTGGGGATCTCATTGGTCGAGGAACTCCAAATAGTCACTTGATTCCGAAAATTGTTCAGGCATCTGATATTAACTTGAGAGTTAAAAAGAATGAAGTCTTCGTTTGATGCCGAAGATTCTAATACTGTTATATAACGAATCCCTTTAGAACGTGGGTGAGCATGGCTCTCCACAATTTCCTGTCCTTTATAGCTCTTAATAAATTTGTATTTTTGCAATCTCTCTTCATCCCTGTTCTGTCAACCATTTACACAAGCTCACTCGGTAATTTATGCAATGTTTTCTTCTGTCCCTCTTATCTTCAATATGTCCTATGAGTGTCAAATTTTCTAAGCCCTCTTTTCTCATTATGTGCCCTAGAAATTTCAGCTGTTTCTTTCTGATTCTAAGTAAGTGTTATTTTTGTTCCCATTTTCCATAAAACTTCGTCGTTAGTCACGTGTTCATTCTATGTTATTCTCAGCATCCTCCTGTAGAACCACATTTCCATTGCCTCAAGTCCATTTTTCATCTGTGAAGAGATTGTCCAGCATTCATTGCCACATTTCCCATGTAACGGAGAATCGGGTCAGCCCGACAAGAGACCCACGGTTGGTTGCGTGTGGTGTAGTAAGCATCAGGAGTTATGTCCTCTTCCCCAATTGAGTGCTTGTTACGGGGTCCTTTGTTCTATTTGCCCTCGAACTGGCCCGTCTTCGCATCTGTGGAGACATGGTGACTGCAATGAGGATGAAGTACGAAGGAGCGCTCTCGACGTCAATTGTCGAAAAGGGCGTAATTCTTGTTACTTACTGCACCACACGCAACCAACTTTGGGTCTCTTGTCGAGTTGACCCGATTCTCCGTTACAAAACACGAAATAGATTAGGTTTCAACCACAAATGCCAATTTTGCAACAAATAAGAAGAAATGTTTCGAATTTACAAAAGCCTATATGGATTTCTATGATGATTAGGCAAATTTAATCTGATTTGATGAAACAAACTTAAATATTTAATGTAGCTGCTCCAATATCAGATCCTGTAAAGCAGTGCTTCTCAAACCATCTGATATGGTGGACCGGCATTTTATTTCTCAATGTGTCCCGTACTTGTAAATTTTCGTGGTAATATTAATTTATACCGGAAAGGATATATATAATGACTACAATAAAAGTTGACTATTTATCATCTTCCATTCATTTTGCAAAAAATAATAATAATAATAATAATAATAATAATAATAATAATAATAATTCAATATAAAAACATAATAAAAGTAATAAAAAATAATCAGTTTATTAACACATAAACAAAAATTATATAACCTTAATCTTTACAAATGATTCCTTAGTATGGCCTGGACACTGGCCGCGTACCAGTAGCTGATGGTTCGCGTACCGGCACCGGTCCTCGAACCACCACTTTGAGTAGCACTGCTGTAAATGGGCTGTGACATTTAAGAAATTGACCCCTGCAAAAGGTGCTAACGTACACTAAAGTCCACCCTTGTGCTAATCAATTGATAACCCCAAAGAGGTACGTTTAATAGACGGAATGTTTTACGGCTGGATATATGAATTGGTCACTGCTGGCGAGGAAAGCAAGTTTTATCATTGCGTGCCGACGTACACTGAGACTGCACGGAATTGCCACAATGGTATTGATATTTAATCTTAACAGACATTTCAGATAGAAGAGATTACGCTTTGCTGTTTATCCACCAAAAACTTAGTCATATTGAGTGCTGTGAGATCCAATGCCAAAAACCGAATCTGAATTGCTGGAATATCGTCAAGAAATCCTGGATGATACTAATGAAACCATTACCAGCCATCGACTCAGGCTATTAGAGCAAGTAAGTAGAGCTGCAATGCTAAAATGCTGCATATAAGTGTATACAGCATTTTAACACGCATCTGTGTAAAACGACTGAAAACGCGTTAAGGTTTATAATGACAGTGAAGCGAAAACGTTGTTTAATCTAAATATTCTATTTGATCTTCTGAAGTGACGTGGCACATCAGGGAAAATTATTTTTTTCACTTTTCTTTAGAAAATCAACACTGCAAACAGTTGAGGTTTGATGTGATAAGTACTAACACCAAAAACTACATTCATAAACTCTACCTATTTCTGAGCATTTAGGTTTAAAGATTGTCTTAAATATTAACAGAAATACTTAATTTCCGCAGGTTTTTGCTTAGAAACTGACTTTAAAATTTTGCTATTTCAATAATAAATCCAAAATAAAGTTGATACTTTTGTATTGGGTACACTGAAGGCAAAATATATTCAAACTAGAATTCTAATTATGAATAACAACAAGTAAAATATGCAATTTTTACAGTAATAGCGAAAAATGTAAAAGATTACAAAAAAATGAAATGCCTGAAAACTATCATCACCCAACTACAGTCACTAACCACGTACACATAGCCCCATATATATATATATATATATATATATATATATATATATATGTGTGTGTGTGTGTGTGTGTGTGTAAGTGTAACTATACTCGTCTCGAAAAACCTTCGAATTTTTGATTTGCCAATAATCAAATCAATTTCGAAGGAAAAAATGTTTTAAAGGTTTCCCTGACGATCCGCTTAGGTGAAACCTGGCTAGGTTTGTCTGGCTCACTAGGTTTGACGATATATATATATATATATATATATATATATATATATATATATATATATATGTGTGTGTGTGTGTGTGTGTGTGTGTTAAATAAAGAAGTATGAGGAACCATATATACGTCTGTTTACGTTCATATACAAATTTGCATATAAATGTTTATTTAATTTTTGGTGTAATCAAAACAGTGCTCAATGATGTGTAAAATGAGCTATAAAGTATATAATTAACTATGCGTATAACGTACGTCAGTTGTACACTTCATATTTTTTAGTAAATGATGATTATAAAGACATGAAACTTCTACAACTGACGTACATATATATATATATATATATATATATATATATATATATATATATATATATATATATATATATATATATATATATATATATGCGTCAATGATAATGTTAATGATGGACGTTGCCTTATATGTACCTCCCATGATTCGCTAAAAATGAGCATACATGATAAAAAGATGTCCCAAATTGAATAAAAAGTTTTATCGTCAAAATCTTTATGTTATTGTTAAGAGGAAAGCCCAAAGGAATTTCTATTATTAAATTATATCTTTAAGCCTTCAAAATTATTTATATTACCATTATGTATCAGTATTTTTGATAATTAGACTCAATTTGACATACAATGTCTGGTGTTAAAATGGAGACCGAGAATCTCTGAAGAGCCCTTAAAAATTATAATTTGTGGTTTATCCAACTTGGTTTTGCCAAAACGCCTGTTACTGTATGTGTGTGCGTGGGGGTGCTCTTTAAGTCTATAAAAAAGGCAATCATATCATCTGTCTCTCTTTTTTAATTCCTGCTTTCAGATGTAGTCGAATGTAGAATAAGGCGTGTTCGCTTCCTTGCTCCTCTGTTGATTTTTGAACTCTCTCACATAAGCACATACACACATGTGTTTATTACATACGCATGTTTACCCCCCTCCCACAAGTATATTTATCTTGTAGCTAGTTTTAATATTTCTTCCTTTCGTTTCAATTGTGTACATATGTAATTCCTTTTGTTAATAACATGCATTGTCGTATTTTTTATATTCGTTGTTTTTTTTTTAAATTTTCATCTGGACTCACATGAGTCCACCAATATTGTTTGTGAGATAAATGTTCCAGGAATCCATAAATATTTAATATAAAATATATATATATATATATATATATATATATATATATATATATACACATGACAACCAAATAAGAGATACACACAACATAATGACTTATTTTTACACAAATGTACTAATATCCTACAACAAATTAATTGCATAAATAAATCCTTAAATATTTCATGAGTTATGTATTCTAATTCAATAAAATACAATTATTTTTAAAAAAGAGCAACTCCAGAGAAAAATGCAGCAGAGAAAGAAGCAATCACTCAGTGTATGAAGGAACGAAGCATTGTTAAACGAAAGTGAAAAGGAATGGAAGGGGTAGTTTTATTTATTCGACATGAAAATTAGATAATAATTAGACGTATTGAGATGGTCAAGGACGCATTCCAAAAGCTGGGCAGAATATTGCGATACAGGATTATTTCTTTGGTGACAAAGAAAAGAATATTGAGCTGTTACGTGACATATGCACTTCTTTACGGCAGCAAATGTTGGACGATTTCCTCAAAGATGGAGAAGAGACTTGAGGCCACGGAAATGTCATTCTACAGAAGGATTCTAAAGATATCATGGACCGAGTGTGTGAGCAACGATGAGGTCTTAGGATGCAAACAAGGAAGAGGCTTATAATTAACATCAGGAAGAGGCAGCTGAGACTCATAATGAGGAAGGAGGGCCTGGAGAATCTGATACGGGTCGAATAGAGGGAAAGAGAGACAAAGGAAAACAACACGTAACATACCTGGTGGGCTTAAGCAAATGGATGACAGAACGTGGTCTGGGGGATGAAGAAGATGGTAAGAAGAGAGCTGCAAGGTGTAGAGGGGGGTGGAGAGCCATGATCGCCTACGTCCTGAAAGGACATGGCTGATAAAAAGAAAAGAAGTTGTGTTTGAACCTCCGTTGTCTCCTGGAAATCAATATTTTTAGATCCAGTTCACTACTAATGGTGAAGCTTTGCTTGAGACGTTATTATACCTTCGTCTACAATACCAGATTCTTTAAAAAATTGTAACAAAAGAATTCGTTTCCGAGTAAGATTTTACCATTGTTAAAAATGGAAATGTTCTTTTTCCCAAATAAATGTAACTTTTGCTAAATTTGAATTTACTTATTTTAAATACTATCTTCGAAAATCCAATATTACATTCTAAAGAATCTCTAAGCTTCAGACATCCTACTGCGGACATCGCAATAGCACACATTGAAACAATAGCTACCTTTACTGGTGGATGCATCTCACAATGCCAATTATTAGAAAGAACGAGATAATTTCCGTTGAACAAACGAAGATATTTTCCCGCTAATAAACACCTGCTCTGAGTGTTTTTACCTTATCTCAAGCGCTGATAATAAACACATTCTATTTCCCAATTGAAAAACCATAGAGGAGTGACTCTTTTGTTGTTTAGATGTGATAGAATTTCGTTTTACTGTTATTCATTCACTTTTCCTTTTGTCAAGATTAATAATACTGATTAGGTTCTTGACAATTTCAAGCTTTATTAAATTTGAAGTAGGAACAGCCATTTATATTGGCTTCAGTATCACAGGATTTAACATGCCTTAGTTTTAGTTTATTCAGGTTTCAGGAACAATTCATCAGCAAGGAGACCCATAAAAATAAGAAAAATAATGCAGAAGGATTAGAATTCTTTTGAACAGAGTCACAGATTATTTCGAGTGAAAATAAAAATAGTATTAAATTCATAACTTGTTTTCAATAGATTATAACATTGATTCTAGTCTTAAAAATAGTCTTTTAATTTTCTATATTAAAAATAATCTAAAGCCATTAGAGTGACATTATTTTTACGAGCAACCTAACACACAGAGACATATATATATATATATATATATATATATATATATATGCATGTATATAAACACAAACATGGGTATATATATATATATATATATATATATATATATATATATATATATATATCCAAGTATATAATTGGTGTATACGGATTGAATTCTAATAACCAACAATTACTATTCTTAAAAGAGTGCTCAATACAAAGTAGAGCAGATATAATTATTTATTTAAAAAAATTTATAACATAAATATGATATAAAATCACTACAAAAATAGCCATTTTGTTTCAACACCCTTGGTGTCTTATCAAGTGATGATGTTGAATGTAGTGATTTTATAACATATTTATGTTATAAATTTTTTTAATAAAAAAAATAATTATATAAATATATATATATGTATAATTATTGTCAGACCGTAACATACCTACAACATGGACTCTTCCAGGACTATATAAAGTATGCGACATAACACTCTAAGAGAGAAGAAGAAGAAGAGGAGGAGAGATAGAGTATTCTAATATCGTAGTATCAGCCGCGTACGACGACCAATATTGGACACGAGCACATAGTAAGCTCCGCTTACACTTACACTATCTTTGTAACCTTTTTGTTTAATATATATATCTTTCTTACCTCTAATCCGTGTTCCGTGTTTTCCTTCCGTGGTCCCGACTTTGGGCCCACATCAATAATGAAATGGATGTAGAGTCAGTTGTGCATCATCTATGAGAAAAAGAGCACCATAAAGCAATCCACTCCGCCAGAAATTTGGAAAGAGCATGCAGTTATGCTTAGCATTCGCGTCGGAAGCTCCAATATGAAAATTTCAGGACAGTGCAGAAGATGCTGTGTCCCCAAAAGATGTACAGAAATATCCAGTCAACATTATGGTGTTTGGAGTGATCACTAGTGATGGCGTCGTTATGCCTCCATTAATCTCACAGAGACCCAAGATTAACACGGAGCCCTACATCTAGTACCTTGGCAAGGTTGAAATGCCCTGGGTCAAGAGAGTGGCTGCTGGAAGACCCTATGTCTGGCAACAAAACTCTGCAGCATACCCCACAAGCAGAAAGAACACAGTCATGGCTGTCAGAGAATTTCTGCGAACGCATTACTCTGCACATGTGGCCACCTAACTTTCTAATTGATTATTATATGTGGGGTGCAGTTGAGCGAGAGACAAACAAAACTCCTTGTAACACCAACGATAAACTGAAGGCAAGGATTATGGCAGCATTCACCGACTTATACAAGGAGACCAACCGGAAGAGTTGCAAGGGATCGTGAAGTTGTTTGGAGGCAGTGGTTGAAGCCAATGGCAATTTTATTGAAAAAAATTATTCTTTAGTATTTCAAGATATCTTTGTATAATTTTCGTAATTATATCTTTTAAAACGAGATATTATTATTTTCATGTTTGCATAATTTAGACGAAAATTCATCCATCGCACTATATATATATATATATATATATATATATATATATACAAGAGATATAGAAGAGATATGTGAAAGTTCTCATCCGAGCTAGAAAGGAGTAAAATATTCTGCCATTTGCTTATCTATCTATCTATCTATCTATCTATCTATCTATCTATCTATATGTATATATATATATATATATATATATATATATATATATATATATATGTGTGTGTGTGTGTGCGTGTGTGTGCTTGTGTGTGGAGTGTATCTGTGTGTCTGTGCATGTATGTATGCATATACATCTATAGATGTATCTGCTCTTGCGTTGATAATCTATCTATCTATATAACATACACATAACTTCCACGCACGCACGCCCACACACAGGTCCTCCACATATATCGTTAATTATATATATTTCATATGGCTTGAGGCATTTGCTGATAGAATATCCCACAACTTAGGAATGAAAAGGAAAAATACTAGAAACCATTATGAAGCTAATAATTAAGGCAACTTTAAGCCGGTTTTAAATAAGAGAGAATTTACGTTAATCACAACGGATATACGAAGCGATCAGAAATGTGATTAATGGTTAATACGTTTGGGAATTCTATTAAAATGGCGATGGCAGATATCATTATTAACATAATGCGTGTTATGTTTCTATTATTGCAAGATGAGGTGACATTTTAACCTGCTGTCTTGGCGCGAAAAAGAAACAATGAAAGTAGACAACCTACTGACTGAAGCCAATTTAATATATATATATATATATATATATATATATATATGGTTGGATAGATATGAGCTTGTGACATCTATCCAACCATATATGTTAGCTCTATCACTGATATTGAGCGCTTTCTAATAAGTACCGCGCATATAATATATAAATAATTATACACATATATATATATATTTATTTATATTTATACACACTTTTCACACACACACACACACACACACACACACACACACACACACACACACACACACACACACATATATATATATATATATATATATGATTCAAGAAAAACATTTGTGTCACTATCAAACAAAAAAGAGATGTATAACATTGGAAATGTTTAACATCGAAAAACGTAAGTAAAATTAATTCATTTTAATAATATATGGAAATATCCACTTTTTGCTTGATGTATATCGCGAGACTCGAAACACGTGTTGCAAAATTATGGAAAATAAAGCATAATATATATTTAAAAAAAAGTCCACATTACAACAAAAACGTTTGCGGTTTCTTTTTAATATATACACTTTTCTCTCGTTGTAACAATCTCTTCCCTTTATATGCACATATATATATATATATATATATACACACATATATATATATATATATATATATATATATATATATATATATATATATATATATATATATATATATATATATATATATATATTCAACTTTACTTGATCGTTTTTAGCAAGGCCGATTTTACTGTCTTTAAACTACAATCTTCCATGATTCTCTCACGTACATTCATAAAGACAGTAAAATCGACTTTGCCAACAGAGCGCTCCTCTGTGGCCCAATCGGTTAAGGCATGTCAGTCTATATGACAGTTCGGTATAGGATACAGGTTCGATTCCTGTCGGAGGACGAGTATTTTCTATGAAAATTTATCGGACATTCAGGCCGGTTAGGTTGTTTAATAGTGTTTATTTTAAATAGAGCATTTACTTAAATATTTGTATCTGCGAAAAGAATGTATAAACATATTAGGTTGGTGCAAAAATAATGACGTAATAATATCGCTTTTTGACGTATTTTCTAACGTCAAAAAACGACATTATTACGTCATTATTTTTGCACCAACCTAATAAAAATGTCTTAAAATAATTGTCGGAATTTGTCCATTTCATATATATATATATATATATATATATATATATATATATATATATATATATATATATATATATATATATATATATATATATATATATATATAATTTCACATAAACTTATATGATAAGGAAAGTCTCTGGCTGACCCATTCCCCAAAATGAGTAATCTGAAGTTTGCTCATTGAAGAACTGGTTTTGGAGCAAGAACGTATCACTACGCTCTTGTATGTGAGTTAATAGTCGATTGTGCACCTTTTTGGTATTTAATGTTATCTAAATTTTTTGTTAATCTTTTATTAAATTAATACGAACAACTATAAGAAATATATTTTACCACACTTCATGTACATAATCTTCAAGTTGTTGCAGATGAATTATTGAACTTGTTCTCACACGTCTTTTCAATGCATTCCTTTTCAATTGAACTCAGATAGAACTGATGATCAACCCAAGGTTAAACTCGATTTCGGGGCTAATTTAGAAGAAGTGTCTTCTGAATTATTGCCTTGGACAAAGTTCCAATCACCGTTTCAGTTTCAGATTTCTAACTAACGCTTTCAAATTGACAACCAATATTCCACAGTAATCCTCTTCTTTTGTCATTATGCCATTAACTCTAACCAAGATTCCTACTCATTTTGCAGAGAAATACCCACAAATATGGTATTCCTTCATTCATGTTTTGTTGCAGGGACAACGTTCTGGGGATTGAAATCTCGCCTTAAGCATTTCCAAACAAATTTCTTGTCATTAAGCCCCAAAAGAGTTTTTCTCATCTAACAATAGTAGATTCTTTCAGACTGAGATCGGATTATCAACATGTTTATTTGCAAATACTAAACAAGATTTACAATTACATATATATTTTAGTAAAATGGCCTCATCAAAATTGTCTTACGGTTACAGCTGGCAATGTCAACAGTAAATCCAATCTAAAAAATCTTAAAATCGTTAAATCGAGTTACCAAAGAGGAAAGCGATATTTATTTTGCATTTTATACAGAAATGTGGCACAAGGCCAAAAAGTGGAATGGGGAAGAGGATAGTCTTCTTCTGCCTTAACATTAAACTTAGCTAGCCATAAACACTGACCCAAACATACCACAATATTTCTTACAAAAAAACAACGCATTCTTACTTAACATTCTCACAGCATCCACCATAATACCTCAATGTCACTATGAAGTCCTAATTAGTCCCCATATATACAATACTTGTTTAGGGGGGTGGAATATAACAACAATTTAAAATTCTAATCCCCAATGTGTACTTACAAGTATGAAACAAAATCTATTTACAAGAAACTAAATAAAATAGTATCAAAGAGAAATGCTTATCAGAACAATTGTCATGAAAATATTTATAGAAAATGGACTGGGAAGTTACGTTATGTCGGTGGAAAAGTGATTGAATCAGAGATGCCGGATCAGGACCGATGATATTGCAGATTCTTTTTTGGATTTTTTCAAGAATCTCTAGATACATATAAGAAGCACCAGACCAGAGGTAGCAAGAATATTCAATGCGTGGACGATGTAAGATAGATTCTGAAGAGAAAGATTGTTTAACACGACACAATGAACCAATCATCGAGTCTAATTTAGAATTAGATTTTCAATCATTGTCATGAATAAAGTTCCGACAGTGACATTTTCACGTTAACATCCAAAATGTCACAATAATCCTAGTTTTTTCTCTTCACTCTTAGAAAAGTCTCCTGTTCCTTTTGCAGAGAAACATCCTCAAAGTGCGATACTCCCGCCTCCATGTTTTGCTGTAGGGACAGTGTTCTTTTGGATTGAAAGAAAGCCTTATGTTGATGTCTTCAAACAAATTTCTTTTCATTAAGCCCAAAGAGTTTTGTCTCATCCGATGATAATAGATTCTCCTAAAACGAAATCAACTTGCCAGTAGGTTCATTTGCAAATGCTAAACGAGGTTTGAAATGACAAGATTTCAGAGAAAAAAAGAATTTAACGAATTCGGTATATTCAGAGAGCTGTCATGTGCAGGGTTCGTGAAATAATATTACTTGTTACTTTCACTCTAGCCGCTTCCAAACAATCAATGATATTCTTCATTGTAATTGGGGTTATTTTATAAGTTCTTATAAGGTAAAATTCTGCTTTGGTCGAAGGTTTCTTCTTACCACGTCCAGGTCTATTTGCAACTGCGTTTTCTTTCTCAAACTTTAGAATGATGTTTCGAAAAAATTATCTACATTATGACATGAATACTTTTTTTTTATTTTAATCAAGGCGGTAATGCTACTAAGATGCAAGGGGCTGCTGAGAGTGAAAGAGAATGAAAAAGACTTTAGAAGGAACCAGAAAACTAATTCTAAACAGGAAACAAAGGATAAACGTCTATTCTTATTCAAAACATCGGGAAGGTGTGTAAACCGGACAATAAATTAACCTATCTACTCTTATTTACAACACTATTGAAATCACCAACGTAGATTCCTCAGAAAATGAATATTAACATATTAATGTTTATTACTTAATAGTTGCAATTTATACATGAGAAAATGATAATTGCCTTGTTTATACTTATCTCGTGTAAATTACTTTTGGCCCCAGTATTTTGTGTTCTAACTTGTTAAATATACATTATAGACAGTTTTATGTATGATAGAATATGATATATACATTTCAATATTTCAGAACAATATTAGGCAACTGAATGACAAAGTGGAAAGTGTTGCACAGAATGTTCGCTCTTTGTCATTCAATATTTGTGTATACATCTGCTTAATACTGTCAACATGCCAGCCCGTTTGTAAGGATGATCAGTGGCTGCTTAGGTGACGCTGGAGTCGGGCGCCGGATTCATTTGCGGGTTGTCTGAACATGGCATCTTATATAGGAAATTAGGACATATTAGACTTTGTATCGTAATACTCTTGGGGGACCTTACATGAAAGAACTTTTTATTTGATCACTTCACATATTACTTGTCTTGTTTTTGATTTTTCTGTCTGGGACAATTTATCAAATATATATATATATATATATATATATATATATATATATATATATATATATTGAAATTATGAATAATTTTGTATTTCTTTATCTTAAATAAAGTTTTTATCTTTGACTGATTTCCAAACTCGCGTAGATGTCTAGACTCAACGAAATCCGGAAAAAGTACAAAACCGTACGGGGCTTAGAGAAACTGTTATGGGGTCCACCCCTTTTTCATATAAGTGGACTCTACCAAGTGTACCTGGACTGCTGCCGTTAAATACCCAGAGTTACAGCGAGGAGAGTCGGTAGTCGGATAGTGAGAGAATATACGAACGGAGATAGTGTGAGGTACCCTCTTGTAGAAGTCAGTTACAAGCACGTAGACTCTAAGGAAGTCCTATTTCGAGACTATATATATCTATCTGTATTTGCTACTAACCACGTTCCTGGACTTACTAACAGTATTACTCTTTGTATGATTGTGTAAATACGTTTTATTTTCTTATATTTAATTATTGGGTTTGTCATTCCTTGGAGACCGAATTCATCTCGGAATCCACAACAGAAACATTATGAATAATTTATTTCCCTTTGTTGTAATAAGCCATTAGATAGATATCTCTCCGGTTTTAAACGGATAAGTCCAATTCGACCCGATTTTGTCGGTTTTGAGTTCTGAAAAAACGGGACTGACTTTTAAACTAAAGTGCAAGACTCAGTAGACTTTTGGATAAAAACACCCGCGTCTTATACACAAGGTATTACGGTAATTATGTATTCCGTCTTAGTCTATTTGTGTATTTCAGTGGTGCATTTATATATTTTCATGCATAACTCATTCTTGGAATCAATTTGTTTGGGTTATTCTAGTCCTTCCTTCCATTATGTTAAGGTGTTAGTATATTATAGATATACTAATGTCTACAGTGGACCTTGGAGAAGGCGAAGGTATTTCTCCTCTTTCCGATCACTTTTTATGGGACCTTACTCATAATAACATCATGGACTACTCCATACGTAATAAATACTGCGCCTCAAGAGGAAGCAGAGAGTTCCGTCTGAAGTCTGGAGTTCCGTCTGAAGTCTGGAGTTCAGTCTGAAGTCTGGAGTGAGGTCCGTCAGAAGTCCGTCAGTCAGTCAGACCGAGCGAGTCAGTCAGTCGAGTCAGAGACAGTCCGAAACAGAGTCGCGTGCAGACTATTACTACTAAACCTGATTGTTCGTACTAACACCTTTCTACCTCTCTGTATATATTCCTGTTTGTAATATATCTGTGTTATTCCATATTCGCCTTCGAGTTCTTCTTTATTGGTTCTACCTTGGACTATCACCGTTGGTACAAGAAACCGGACCATAACAGTGGCGACGAGCGATTCGAACTCATCCGGTGGAAGAAGAAAAAAATTTTGTTCGCCACAACATAACAGCACTCTACTACATTGCACAACTGCAAAAAATATTTTTAAAATCTTATCGTCCATAAACTAAAGGAACTGATACAGTTCCAATACTTTTCCGTCAACAGGTATTGATTTCCTATTTCATATGTTTATACACAATATTGTTCTTTGCATTTAAAATGGCTGACATGGATTGGAGAAGACACAAAGTTAAAGGAAAGATAAAAGCGATTAAATAAATGAAAGGGAATTGGGTGAAACGCATCGCAAGAACAAAAGATAACATTTGGAACAAAGTTTGCTTGATTGGGAACCGAATGGAAATGATCAGCGAAAAGATAGCAAGATGAGAAACAGGGGTTCGCTGGGAAGGCATGAATGCAAATTGCAATATTCTCCGCCATATTTTACCAGCAAACTTCTTTATTTCATCTCACTGTCTTATCTCTGGTCTTTTTCCATGCGTTGTTAGTCGCCATGAAAATTTACTGAGAAAGACTTTTTCTAGCAATAGACGCACAATTACTGCTGTTGTTGCTGTTGATGATCATGATATATGCGTTTATGTATACACAAAAGTATATAAACACACAAAAGTACTTACACAGTGGATAAAGGCGTTGGTTAGATTCAGTGACAGGTCCCAAAGATTTGTGAGTTCAATACCTGGTTAAGGCAGTGGAGATCTTGGATTAACAGGAGATAACTGATAACTGATATCCATTAGATATGGCACTTGGAACTAGAACAGTCCAACCCAGCGAGAGAAATAAAGGGTTCAGTTCGACATTCCAACTACCTAAAGAAGGCCGGAGCGTACAACGGCCGAAACGTTGTCATAATATGACAACAAAGATGAGAACAATAGTCCTAATAATGTAAATAGTGTACAAAAGCAATAATACGAAAAGAAGAGCAAGTCTTTATCAAGTGTTACAGCAAAGTATTCCTTCCAGTTGAATTAAGTCTAAGAGGATCTACACTCTCAATGGGCTGAGTGCTAGAGAAGAAAATAAAGAAAGAAAATAAAAGAATTTAAACATCCAACTTCCTTGTGCGTATTTCATCATATATATACTTATTACGGATATTTCATATTCCGTTACACACACAAACACATATACATATATATTTTATTACTTTAAACGTCATTTCTAGTAGATATTCGTATTTGAGTAGACGCCCCGTTTATTTATTAAACAGTATATTTATTTAATTTCGTCTACTGACTTGAATGTTCGAGAAATCTTATTAAAGAAACATTTTGAAGAAAAGAGCGTAAATTTAACTTTAATAAGATTTCACGAAAATTTCAGGCTGGTAGACGAAAATAAATATATTGTTTAATAAATAAACAAAGCGCCTACTCAAATACGAATATCCATTGAAAATAACATTTAAACTGATACAAATCTGTCGGATTAATAAAAAAAATCTATTCTATCATAATTAATTCATCGAGTCTAGAAGAATCCTCAGCAGAATGCAGCGAGCACTAGACGGCCATTTCATCCTATTTTGGGGCGTCCTGGGTATGACGATAAACTACATGGGCGTCCTGGGTATGACGATAAACTACATCCGCGTCCTGGGTATGACGATAAACTACATCCAACAACAAGGCTTCAGATAATGTTTTCAGAAAAATAATGTTGCCAGCGATACGTTTTTGAAACAATAAGGTTGCCAGCGATACGTTTTTGGAAAAAATAATGTTGCCAGCTATACGTTTTTTGGAAAAAAATAATGTTGCCAGCTATACGTTTTTTGGAAAAATAATGTTGCCAGCTATACGTTTTTTGGAAAAATAATGTTGCCAGCTATACGTTTTTTGGGAAAAATAATGTTGCCAGCTATACGTTTTTTGGAAAAAAATAATGTTGCCAACTATGTGTTTTTGAAACATTAATGTTGCCAGCTATATGTTTAATAGTACTGTATATTGAATATATGTATAGGTATATGTGTATGTATGTATATGTGTATATGTATATATGTATGTATGTATGTATATATATATATATATATATATGTATATATATATGTGTGTGTGTATGTATGTATGTATGTATATATATATATATATATATATATATATATATATATATATATCTTAATTTGGCATTAAATGACCCACAGTGGTTGATATGCCATAAAACCCAACCAACCAACCAACCAACCTATTTTTGAGACTCATCAGTGGTGCGCATCCACTACCGAGAATGGAACTCTGACAATTACAATATGACTCAAGCTTCATACCCCCCCCCACTAGACAAACTGCTCTCGGTGACAAAGAAGTAGCATACTAGACTCAATATAGCCCCAGCCCTTCACAAATTCCATCGTGTACTTTATCCAAGTCTACTTAGACCAACGGCCCTCCAGCGATTTCTGCATTCTGCTGAGGATGACTGGATGAATTATGATTATTCAAATCCTCCTAATAATTTCTCTCTATATATATATCACTGCTTGAACCGGCTTCTAATGCTCCGGGTGGAGCGGTTTGGGGATAGAAGACGTAACTCAAGGGGCACAGTCCGTTGGTCTAAGTAAACTTGGGTGAGTCACACGACGGAATTTGTGAAGAGCTAACGTTATATCGAGTCTAGTGTGTTCGCCACCGAAGAGGTAGCATACTTGCTACTTGTAGCATAAGTGGCTTTTCAAAAAAGCCATATTCGATCGCAACACCATTAAAAGAGTTGGTCTCGTGGGTATGATGCTTGAGTCATATCGTAATGGTCCGAGTTCGATTCTCGGTAGTGGATGCGCACTGCTGATGAGTCCCCCGCCATCCTCTGCATTCTGTTGAGGATTCTTTTAGAATCGATGAACTAATTATGATTATTCAAATCCTCCTAATAATTTCTCTCTATATATATATCACTGCTTGAACCGGCTTCTAATGCTCCGGGTGGAGCGGTTTGGGGATAGAAGACGTAACTCAAGGGGCACAGTCCGTTGGTCTAAGTAAACTTGGGTGAGTCACACGACGGAATTTGTGAAGAGCTAGCGTTATATCGAGTCTAGTGTGTTCGCCACCGAAGAGGTAGCATACTTGCTACTTGTAGCATAAGTGGCTTGTCAAAAAAGCCATATTCGATCGCAACACCATTAAAAGAGTTGGTCTCGTGGGTATGATGCTTGAGTCATATCGTAATGGTCCGAGTTCGATTCTCGGTAGTGGATGCGCACTGCTGATGAGTCCCCCGCCATCCTCTGCATTCTGTTGAGGATTCTTTTAGAATCGATGAACTAATTATGATTATTCAAATCCTCCTAATAATTTCTCTCTCTCTCTCTCTCTCTCTCTCTCTCTCTCTATATATATATATATATATATATATATATATATATATATATATATATATATATATATATATATATATATATATATATATATATATATATAGTCAGTCAGTTTACTCTAAGCAAGGTGATATTGCCACTAAAACGCATGTGTCTACTTGGAATGAAAAGACTTTAGAAGGAATCAGAAACCCTAACACTAAAGAGGAACCAATGGATAAATCTTTACTCCTGTTCAAAAGACTGGGAAAGAGTGTGAACCTGCTTGAATAACTGATGAAGATCATAGAATGACTGGGCGCCATGTTAAATTAAATATATATTTCTATGGTTTATATCTTTTTCATTGATTTAAGACATTTTGTATTTAGCTTATTTGCCGACACCCTCAAAACACATTATCATCAATGTTTTAAATAAGGATAAATATCGTAAATTCTCGATTGAAAATTGAAAAACATCTGAAACTGTTGCAAAAATGAACCCGGAGCATTTATTTTCGACTGATGGTTATCAGTATCCTTCACGAACTGCCAAGACAAAGAAAAGTCGCTGAATGAAGATGAAATGCTTTTTTAGACGAGCACGACAGGACAAAGAACCATGTTAGCTATAAAACTGACCAGTACGCCCCAAAAAAACACACAGAAAGTGTCTGCTTTAACCTGCAACTCAACATACATCTATCTATCTATCTATCTATCTATCTATCTATCTAATTACCTAGCTAGCTAGATAGTTATTATTTACTTGAGGAAACCTTTTTTGGCAACGTGTGAGGCATAATCTTTGAATAATTGTGAAAAGAAAATCCAACTTTCCAAAAACAAGCAAAAGAACATTCATGTGACTAAATGAATTTGTCGAATATACATGTGGAAGAAATTTTATCTCTGTATCATAGTTGCACTGAATTAAAACTATAAAAAGTAAACGTTTCTCATTAAAAAAAATCGGAAATATTTCTTTTTTTTTTCGTTATATTTTATTAACGAATGCCACGCACGCAAAAGGAATTTCGACTTGGCAGTTTGTTGAATTAATCTCTGTTATCGACGTTTCCGTGTATAGTTATCCTCTCTTTTTAATGTTGAAATGGTTTCGCTGTAGATGTATTTTAAAAGATCTCGTCTAGTGTGCAATAAATTCGACAGCCCGCAGACTGTTGCAGTTCAATTAGTTTACATTATATATTTTCATTCTGACGACAACAATAATGAAAGTAAACTTGTTTATATTAAAGTTCACCTAATACAAGGCTTGATAACCACACAATATAGAGAGGTACTGGTTAAGATAAACAAGGTGCTTGATATGAGTGAAAAAATGGGTAGTAGGAAGCGAAGATTATGAGGATGAGAAGGATAGATAACGGCTATTGTGTTCAGAGAAGCATCCTCGCCGGGGGGGATTTTCCACGAAGCAACAGTTCTTGGAGGAAAAGCTTTCTGAGTGAAACCTTTTTCTTGAAATACGGAAGAAATGTGGGTGAATCAATTCCGTGGAAGTGCCGTGGCCTGACTTTGGTGTAAAGGTTTAAACTGGCGGAACTAAAGACTGGAATTCATCCAGACATTTGCCATTTAAATAGCGATAGTGATAGGCTTCCGACGTTTCCATTGCAAGTCTGTTCATATCTATCTATCTATCTATCTATCTATCTATCTATCTATCTATCTATCTATCTGAATCTGTTTCTATCTATCTGATATGATACATAGACTCTATATATCAAACTAATGGTAGGTAATTGAATGACAAAATACTAAAAATCTCTACAACTCCTTCCTCCTACATATATCACATCACTAAGAACATTATTTTAATCTGATAGGATGAAATACTTTACTTTGAGTTTTTTCCCATTTTCTTATATATATTATTGAATGTTGGAACATTTTTCGGGACTTCTGTTCTCTTCATGAGCCAAAGATTAACCATGATTTAATTTTTAAGTTCAAATGCCACAGTACAATCCAGACTTGTACCAAATCAGGCAATAATTCAAAATTCTTAGAAAGAGCAACAAAAATGAAGAGGTTTGCGCAATATACGCTTGTCATAATTCTACAAAATGGTTTTTACGTACTCAAAATTATCATGTATGATTTGACATGCTTATTTAAATAAATCTCCATTTTTTTTTTATAACCGAGAATCCTTTTCTTAATAGCCAATTTGTATGGCACGTCCGCTTGTCGATGATAGAGAAACAAATTTACATTATTGTTATTTGACAAATATTTGAAAATTGAAGACATTTTATCCGGAACCAGACGTTTCATTGCACGTTCATCGAAATAACGCGATCCTTACAAATATAACTCACTTTACAATCAGCGCTTTCAAATTTATATACGACACGTACTGTAGAGTCACTCAATACTTCATTTTTTAATTTAAAACAAAGAGCCAAATTTTTTACTCGGGAAAACAATCCTTCATACAACATAATAACTACAATTTTTTTTCAACCAAATCATTCATTTTAAGAATGGAAAAATTTTTGACTCGGGAAAACAATCCTTCATACAACATAATAACTACAATTTTTTTTCAACCAAATCATTCATTTTAAGAATGGAAAAATTTTTTGAATAGTTCCCCTCAAGTGTGTAAGTTTAAAAAAAAATTGCACCTGCTTGTCTCTTTGTTAGTTTTGAATAATTTTATCATTCACCGAATGAAGTTTTTCTAATTGCGCACAATGCAATACTCTTCGACAAAAAGAATCGCGTTCTCCCAGTCGCTGGCGTGTTTATCTAAAAATAAATACGCTTAAGTTCACCTTCATCAACGACTTAGAGGTAGATTCTCCGACTGACGCCAATTCAGCCCGGTTTCGATCCTAGCTAAAGGCAACTTGATGTCTTGCCACACTGATGAGCTGCGAAACAGTCTGTCTGTGGATGACTATATGTACAAAAAGGCTAATTAAGACACAAAACAAAATTATTCCATCAAATATTTATTCAACTAAATGTGAACATTTCTCCATTTTTCCTTCAACTTAAAAATTCCATCTTCCAAGAAATTCGGTGATTTCTCGGTAAAGAACTCATTAAGGTGATTTTTATGTCATCCAAAGAATTAAAATTTTTACTATTTAGATTATTTTGCAAGGACCTGAATAAATGAAAATGTGAAGGAGCAATGTCTGGTGAAATGGCGGGTTGGGTAATACATCCCAGCCAAAGAAATTTGAGGTCTAACACTATCCTAATGGAAAACAACATCTTTCCTGTTCACCAATTCTGGACGATTTGCTTGAATTTCTGCCTTTATTTCGTTCAGTTGTGAACAGTAGTTTTCAGAATCTTTCAGAATCAATTGACTGGTTATTTGGCAGAAGTACAGGATTCCTTTCCAATCCCACCAGAAGCACAGCATGACTTTCTTAGAATGAAGACCTGCTTTTGAGGTGGCTAAAGTTGGTTCATGTCGCTTACCCAAGGACCTTTTTCGCTGAACATTGTTGTAAACCATCCATTTCTCATCATCTGTAAAAATTTGCTTTAAAAAGAGTGCATTTTCATTAATATTATTGTTGAGTTTGCAATTTCCCAGGAGGAATGACAATTTACAGACATTATTTTTATATAGTTTTTTTTTTTTTTTTTTTTAAGGCCGGTGTTGTTGGTAACAATTAAATTTGATTTTTTAAACTTTTTATAGTAGATGATAAATCTTAGGTGTTTGCTCGGATCGTCGAATCATATGTATCAGCAAATTATATTTTAATTGCTTTTTCATTCTTTTTTTTTTAATTGACTTTAATCTGGTTACGATATAATAAGTAAATGTTTTAATCTGATTACGATATAATAACTAAATGCTTTAATCTGGTTACGATATAATAACTAAAAGCTGTGTTTATTTTTGTCTGCGTTAGGGAGGGTGTTTTGCGTTTTTTTTTTATTTCGTTAAGGATAATTTTATTTTGTTCGTTGACGAAGATTTTAAGGTGTTTTTTAGGTAATGCAGGGTGTCTGCGAACTTTTTTGTCTGTAGTGTATATCCAAACAAGTTTGATTAAAAATGATCGACGACATCTGTCTGTTTAATTTTTTATGGCATTTTTTTCCAATTGAAGAATTCGGAAAATTTCCATTAAAAAATTACACAGGTCAGGTAGACTGAGACGTTCTATCCTCGTTCTTTTCATATTGCATTGGTAAGGAGGAAGTTCCACTCAGACAGCTGCTGCCCTAGAACTGTTGTATTGTAGAACGCACTCCCGAAAGGTACTACAATCTTTACCTTTTCAAGTTGAGGGTCAACCGTTATCTATCCTACATATCCTCATAATATGCATCCCTTGCACCCTCCTTTATATATATATATATATATATATATATAAAAACTCATTTATTAAACCTCAACTCTGAGGGATGCTTGTAACTTTTATTGGATGAACAATTTTCAATAGATTTTTTTTTATTAATTCGACATTTTTTTTTATCACTTTAATGATTAAAATGACAAAAAAATGTCGAATTAATAAAAAAAAATCGAATAATAATTAAAAATTGAATCGTCATTTTTAGTGGATCAAGGCACATTTTTTTGCCGAACAGGATTTCTCGAATATTCAGGCCAGTATACAAAAATAAATATACTGTTTAAAAAATAAATGGAGCGTCTACTCAAATATGAGTATCCGATAATAATACCGTTTAATATTGTGGTAAAAACGAACAATAGTAAAAATAAATAAATAAATAAATACAGCTATTACGGCTGGGTGCGATCTAAGAGTTGGCTTCTTTCTCCGGCTTAGGCGGGTACTTCACATAGTAACTAAAAATATTGGCGTCTTCATATCTCTTTCCGTTTATATCGCTTGAGTTGCTTTGTCTTTTCAGTCAATAGGAATCTGTTTGTTTTTACTTTCGTGTTCTGTTCATATTTATGTAGACATTAGTTTGTATTCTTCAATTTTACCCCAACACCACTTGAGCGTCATGTGTGCAGAGAGAGAGAGAGAGAATGAGAGAGAGAGAATGAGAGAGAGAGATGAGAGAGAGCGAGAATGAGAGAGAGAGAATGAGAGAGAGAGAATGAGAGAGAGCGAGAATGAGAGAGAGAGAGAATGAGAGAGAGAGAGAATGAGAGAGAGAATGAGAGAATGAGAGAGAGAGATGAGAGAGAGAATGAGAGAATGAGAGAGAGAGAGATGAGAGAGAGAGAATGAGAGAGAGATGAGAGAGAGAGAATGAGTGAGAGAATGAGAGAGAGAATGTGAGAGAGAGAATGAGAGAGAGAATGAGAGAGAGAGAGAGATTCCCTTCCTCACAGACATTACGCCTCTATGTTTTACTCTGACAAACACACACACACACACACACACACACACACACACACACACACACACACACTCTCTCTCTCTCTCTCTCTCTCTCTCTTTCAAAAACACACATCTCCTTTTTCCTTTCACGCGCATTTTCCCCTTCCCTCTAACATGCACACATTTTCTCTTTTTCTGTCAGGCACTTTTCTTTCTTTTATTTTTCTCTCCCCTTCCCTCACCCACGGATCTCTATTTCTCATGTCTACATTCTCTCTCTTTTTCACTTTTCTCTCTATCTCACACAATATATTTCTTTCTTTCTTTCTTTTATTCAAAAACACACATCTCGCTTTTTTCTTCCGGGTACACTTCTCTGAATTCTTAATTTTTTATTTTATTTTACCCCTCTCTAAAATACTCTCATTTTCTCTTAGGCACTTTTTTCTCTTTTAGTTTCTCTCCCTGTTTCACAAACAAAGTCTCCATATATTTCGCATATCGTCATCCTCCCTGTTTTCCTTCCTCTCTCTAGCAAACACGCACCCTCTCCTTATCTTTCTTTCATTTACCCACCCTTTCTCTCTCTCCCTCTCTCTCTCTCTCGGTCTCTTGTACTCTGTAAAGACGCAAGCCAATTCGATTTGCTTGTCACTAGGCAAGGTTTAAGTAAATGTTCACAACAACTGGAGTTGACAAGCACTTCCGCTAATCATCAATGCCCTGTTGATACATTAGATATTGATACGACGGCACCATTGCAGTAATTTTAACCATGGAAATCTGCTGGCATTCTACGCTAAATGATTTGCATGTAGACAGATAAGAAAATAGGTGCGTGCGTGCGTAAGGTGGTTATTTCTCATACACATAACTTAGTGGGAGTGTGATGGCAGTGTAAAAATAAGAGATTATTACTTGTTGGGTTAGTATTAGCAAAAACGACTAGACGAATCGATAGATGTAATCGGAAAGAGATTAACAAAAACAATAGCTTTAGAAATATGTCTAAGCCTAGACTAGTCTGGCACAAGGTCCATGATCAGTGTCATTATATTATATTAGAGATCTTAATTTTTTATTAAGATATTCATTCGATAAAAGGCACAAGATATACTCAAGGTAGAGGCTTATTGAATAAAGTTACCGTATCGACCTAAAATAGAGAAGTACAGGGATCAGTAAACCCCAGACACCGGGCCACTTCCGGCCCGCGATTAATTTTTGTCCGCCCGCCCAATTTTTGTTGATTGCGTTAGTTGTTATCCTGTTATTACTGCAGTAAAATAAGGAAGCTTGTTTAAATAATATAACATTAACTTCGTTAGATTTTTTTCTTTAAACCTCTGGACCAAGGTAACATTCTGGACGGAGCGGTCTGAGGGCGAAACAATTTATGTACATTTGATATCATAGCCCTCCTCCAAGATACTGCATAGCTGTCTGACCGATTATCTCGAAAAGGTTGCCGACCTTTGTTGAATATCGATTATGGAGGATAGATAAACTTGAATAGGTTGAGATTGTAATAATCAAGAAAGCATCCTCTCGGGAGTCTGATCCAAAACGTAGCGATTCTTAGGAAGAATCTGAGTGGAACTTTCCCCTTACCAATGGAATTTAAACGGAATAAAAATGATTCGACCCCGTCTACGTGGCATGGTGGGCCCTAGCTGTAAAGATTTGAACTGATCGAAGTAAAGACTGTAGCTTGTCTAAACATTCGAATTAGTGATAGGCTTCGTCTGTGGGGCTTTTAGGATTAAAAAATAATTGCCAACAAAACCGAGTAAACGCTTTAGTGAGGACTGGGAAACTTTAGCTTAAATATGGCAGCAATGCCCCATTTTTGGTCTTATCTAATTCTTATAAATTTCGAGAATGGTAGTTAAGTCAGGTACTTTCTGAAGCGGCACAAGCGACCATTTTTCAAGCGTCTTTAGCGATGGATCGTATCTATGAGTTCTACTTCACGTCTGCAGTGAATTTGGATCCCAACAGATGTTCCAGACAAGAAGTCTTATTGAGAGTACAACGATTCATGATTGGCGTGAATTCAAGTTTAAATAAACACACACACAATAATAAATTCGATCGAAAGAGTTTTTTTCTGGAAAATATTTCTTTTTAGGCAAGACGTCTTTATAATTACAGTTGAAAAAGCGTGATACAGTGACACACTGACATTCGCACTTATTATATAGATTAAGTATTCCCCATTGAGATAATAATAATAATAATAATAATAATAATAATAGAACTTGTAACAATTTTATGGGACTTTAAGATACACGCATGCAAAACAATCAAGGCTATAATCGCCTTGACATCGTGATCAAAAACCACAAAAACAGAACGTGTTTTCTTATTGACATGGCAATTATTGAAAAATTATAATGTATCTTTGAAGATCTTCAAAAAACTATCAAAATACAAGGATCTTGAAATGGAAATCTAAAAAATGCGGCAAACGAGGACATTCATAATTCCAGTTGTGGTCGGAGCCTTCGATTTGATTGCAAAAATTTCCGATAGACTCATTGAAGGTATCCCTGGTAGCCCATGCCTTAAAGAAATACAAAAGAAATTCTACTCACAAGTACAACTCACACATTACGAAGAGATTTAACAATGTAAAATCTGTGATTTTACTGTTTTTTAAAAAATTATTAATGAAAACTCTTATGAAGCCATTTCTGAAATTAGATCTCCGTTTGGGAGTCGGTAAGAAATGTGCATACAACAGAAATCCAAGAAAATAATAAAAATACAAATACTATTTACTTATTTGTACTCAGAGTTTCAGATTCTGAAATCAAGTCATTTTAAATTTATTTCTGTAATCTAATATTTTTTCTAATACGCTAATTTTTGACAAAATGATTTGATTTTGTTTTTTGTTAAAGATGTTCGTGACGTAAGCATATTTGAGTTTATTCAGAATATAGGTATTATTATTATAAATAATTATATATATATAGTGACTTCGCCCACGCGAACGAAGATGTGGGTATGTTTTTCAGGCCTGTTGAAAACTCTTGATTGGTGAACTCTTTTAAACTTTAGCAGTATGTAGCCGTTTTCATAGATCAATAATTAACAATGACTTCAAGCGAATGAACTATGTAGGAAACTTCAATCAATACTAGAAAAAGCGATAACAGCGGACTTAAGAAACCTATTTTCCTGAAAAAAAATATTTTAAGAGAAAGATTGTATGAATTTCAACCGACAGTAATGATAAATGTTCAGTAGATGAATGCTGAATATTTCCTTGTAAGGGAACGGCAAATCTTGACCTTTACCATACATGACCTTTACCATACATGACCTTTACCATACATGACCTTTACCATACATAACCTTTACCATAAAGGAGAAGCACGTTTTTCTACATTGACTGCTGGAAATGTTTGAGCTGCAAACGGTGTTGGTTGTTCTGTACATTTACGATACTATTAGGTTGGTGCAAAAATAATGACGTAATAATGTCGTTTTTTGACGTATTTTTAACGTCAAAAAACGACATTATTACGTCATTATTTTTGCACCAAAAAACGACATTATTACGTCATTATTTTTGCACCAAAAAACGACATTATTACGTCATTATTTTTCTACCAAAAAACGACATTATTACGTCATTATTTTTCCACCAAAAAACGACATTATTACGTCATTATTTTTGCACCAACCTAATAGAGCCATGATGTAAAGATTTTTTTTTTTTTTTTTATCAAAACCAATCCAGTTTTTTTTTTTTGCTTCTTTTGTGGAGAAGCTTAGGATAATTCCAGAGGATTCTAAGATAGTGGATTTCATTTAATCCCGGGAGTCAACAGATTATCTTTCTCCGGACAGCTGGTGTCCTCTAGTTGGGATTCTAGCTTTTCCTTCAAAATTCACTCAACGGTATCTAAGCACTTCGATGTGGTTTAGTGGTTAGCAGACATCCAGCTTCGTGCCACATCTAAGCTACGCTTAGAAAACCATTTGGACACCTCAATGTGGCGTACTTATTAGCAAGCTTGTCTCGCTGGATTAATTACGACTGAATAGTGAGTTCGGAACTTACAGGGTGCCACGTATATCCAGCTTTGTGCCACATCTTAGCTACGCTTAGAAAATCATTTTAGACATTTAGACCTCGAGTAATGGTTGCGAGCTTGACTCGCTATATTCATTTATGACTGGAATTCGTGTCTTATTAAGGTCAAATTTTGCCTTAACAAAATATGGAATACATTGCAACCTACACACACACACACACACACACACATATATATATATATATAAATGGATCGTGATTACGATTCCAATGTAATAAATGTAATAAATTATAACCATGGAATATTAGTGTTTGCGCTTTTTTATTGTATTATTTTATTTTATTATATATATATATATATATATATATATACTAATGTCCCTTGAATACAAGGCTCAAGAGCCACTCAGGGTAGAGTTTTACTGAAAGTACCCTTGAAGCTTCAAATGAGGAGTATCGGGTTCTAGCGTTCGGAGAACCATCCACGTGAGAGTCTGTTCCATAAAGCAACAGTTATTTGAAAAATTCTGTCCTTGTGGAATTTCCTCCGCACGGAAAGAATGAGGCTGATTTGATTCTGTGGACGTGGCATGGTGGTTCTTAGATGTAAAGGTGTAACTAAAGACTAGAGTAAGTTTGAACTTTTGTCGAAAAGAACGATCGAATAGCAATAGGCTTGCAGCGTTGAGGAAAGAGGCCGCAGAACGGAAAATAAGCCCTTCGTGCAAGACGTCATAAAAAATTTATTTAGAGCCGTCAAAGATAGAAAGTGAGGTTTGGACAGACCATATATATCAATAATAATCTAATTTTGGTTTCATCTGACTCTTATAACGATGAATCATTGCGTTAGGAGTCGAATACTTTCTGCAGCGATTCAATGAGTCTTGCTTTTTCCCCTTTCGCTTTGAAAGCAAGTTTCCGGTAAGACGTCAGTGTGATAAAAAAGCTCTTGACTATTTTATGGCTTTAGTGATTGGGGAGGGGTTGCAAGTAAACTAGGATCTCCTAACAGGCATTCGAGTGTTAAGTCAGTCATATCTTCTACAAGGTGAAACAAATCGAGTAAAAAATACATTAAGTACAGGATATTAAGATAGGATGTGAGGTTGGTGTGACGGATATTAACGAAGAGCCGAGATCAAATTCTGGATTAGTCTGTTGCAATCACTTTCGCACCAGATTTTTGAGAAAGGCACGAATCCTTTACCTTCTCTCTACCAGCTATGGGTTAATTAGCAAACTAGACTGGGATCTCTAGCCTTAGATGGCATCCAGGATAAGAGAAGGTAAACTTTAGATTTGAAATGCTGGAGAAGCCAATAGGGGACTACTCCACTAACTTTCCCAAGAATGCACAGCAATTCAGAGATAGAGAAAATGAATCTGTGGATAGCCATGGTCGCCTATGTCCTGGAGGGGGACATGACATTGAAACAAAATTAAGGTAGGTGATGTATTTCGAGATAGCTTTTTCTTATCTCTGTAGATTTAATATTCGAAGTGGATTTTTGAACGAATGACATTTTTTCTTTTCTCCCAATCCCTGTTCGCGCTGAAATTCATTCATCAATGACAAATAAGCTAACCACCAGAAGAAATATTATAAGAACTAATTTAATGTTTGGTTCACCGAACATTAAAACAAGGTCGAATTAATGACACGTGTTTCGTTGACTTGCTCGTCTTTGGCATATCCCCAGTTCGTGAAAAGCCTGCTGCTACTACTACTACTACTATTACTACCACCACCGCCAGCACCACCACCACTACTACTATTATCACGATTACTTTCTTTCTTTCAACTGAAACTTGGATTTAGATTGCCTTAGCGAGGTATACGGACGCGTGCACACGCGCACGCACACGCACACAGATATATACATATTCGTTTACCATTTTGGGAAAAGCACGGTCGGAAAAGAATCTATTAGGGTGGTGCAAAAATAATGACGTAGTAATGTCGTTTTTTGACGTTAAAAATACGTCAAAAAACGACATTATTACGTCATTATTTTTGCACCAACCTAATACGTGTTTGGGGCGATCTATATCAAATCCCATGAACGGTCTCTGTTGACAGAAGGAGAAATTTGTCCATTTTTTTTTTTTTTTACTAAGAGGCTTGTGAATCCTGACGTTTCATTTTTACACTCTCTGGGATTATTTATTCTGCTTTTTTGTCTTTTTTCTTCCCGCTTTTCTTTTTTCTTCTCCTCTCCTATTTTAATAACAATTGCGCGATTACGCGCGTGCGCGCACACACATACACACACACACACACACACACACACACTCATATATATATATATATATATATATATATGTCAACTCACGTGGCCTGACGATTGCATATAGCATGAAACAGACTGTCGCCTCTAAGTGTTGACTTCTATGTTCACTTTTATATTTACACACGCTCTATCTCTGATATTGAGCACTTTATTCCATAAATATAGCACACCTTAAGACTATATTTCTTCCTATGTTTATATATATATATATATATATATATATATATATATATATAAACTTCGAAGCTTGCAGGTGCGCATCTGATATTGAATTCTGTAAAGTTAAATTTATGAAAATTGTAATAAGTGCGTGCATTTGTGCACGTGTGTGTGTGTGTATGTGTGCGTGTGCAAATATTAAGTAAAACTATTACATCAAAGAAGATGCTTTTCTTAATTATATCAGCCATTATATACCTTATATCTTTCCTAATTTAGGAAATCTTGCTTAATGGGCTTAATTAAACTCGTATATTCAGCCTTGAAAATAAAATTTTAAAAATAAAGCTTTTTGTTCTTCATTCTCAGTTTGGCCATTAGTTATCCTTATAAATAAGCGATTATTCTGTTGATAACTTTCATAATTAAATTGGTTCTTCTTTTTTTCTACTACTACTACTACTACTACTACTACTACTACTACTACTACTACTACGTGTGTTCCTACATGACTCTCTACAACTTCCTCTCTCTTGTAGTTCAGAGTAAAATCTTTTTACTAATCCCTGTTCTGCTTACCGTTTATACAAGCTCATTAGGTAGGTTATTCTGTGCTTTCCATGTCCTGTGAGTGTTAAATTTTCCAAGCCCTCTAACTTCATTATGCGCCCTAGAAATTTCAACGGTTTCTTTCTGATTCTTTTTGATTCTTGTTTTCCTCAAAACTTCATTGTTGCTCACATGTTCAGTCCATGGTATTCTCAATATCCTTCTGTAGAAACACATTTCTGTTACCGAACGTCTCTTCTGTAAGATTGTCCAGTATTCACTGCCATATAGGAGAAATGATATCACATAAGAGTCCAGTACTCTTTTCCTTGTTTCTAATGAAATTTTTCTGTTTCTTAATACATTGCTTAGCTTTGAAAGGCATATTTATAATCGCGCCTTCGGATTTCCGTGTGATATTTTCTGTCCTCTGTAAAACACTACATAGATATTTAAATTTTTCATATTGGCTTGATTTTTGTGTCCCCAATTCGCAGGTTGTATCTTAGGCTGTTCCTTTTGCTGACAACATTGTTATTCAAATAAAAACACTTTACGCTCTGAAATGGTAACCAGGTAAAAATGAATGCTGATTTTTTTTACCATAGCTCTTATACAGTAATATTTTACACCGCTGTTATGGTTCATGTTACGACCAAGGAAGAACAACACGAATACAAGAGTAGAAATAACGAAGGTATATTACACGAAATAATAATACAAGATGTGGAAGGTGTTAGTATGACTGTCAGTCTGGATTGGAGTGAACTATCGGTTCGACTCGATTCGGTATCTAGCCCCCGACCCACGAGGGTTGCATGTGGCACAAGGCCGAGTTTAACGTGGGTCTCCGGGGCCCGCAGGCTCGGCCAAAAAATGCCCGTAGAACCCGTATAAACGGGATCGGGTTGGTCAACCTCCCCGAACGAGACTCGTCCGGGTTCCTCTCTGCTCAGAGGCAGAGAGTTCGACCGTCAAGCCGAGAAGCTCGGCTTGATTCGGTATCTAGCCACCCTCCCACGAGGGTTGCATGTGGCACAAGGCCAAGTTTAACGTGGGTTTCCCGAGCCCATAGGCTCGGCCAAAAAATGCCGTAGAACCCGTATAAACGGGATCGGGTCGGTCAACTTCCCCGAACGAGACTCTGCCCTTCGGCGGAGCCTCGTCCGGGTTCCTCTCTGCTCAGAGGCAGAGAGTTCGACCGTCAAGCCGAGAAGCTCGGCTTGATTCGTCCCTCTCTCTTGAGAGGCGTAGTATACATAGTGTTAGGAAGAGTTCACTCTGTAGTTATAGGTAAGGACCCATGACAACCGCAAAATTAAGAAAAAAAATAAAGATCTAGACAAGGCAGTATTATCGGTAGTAGGTCAGAGTGTCGAACAGACTAAATGACGAATGGACAAAATGACGAATGGCCAGAATGACGAATGGACGTAATGTCGAAAAGACAAAGTTCCAAAAAAGACAAAATGTTGAACAAAGTAAAACCGAACATATCCTCATGATTTAAAAAATTCGGTTCAAATAATCAGTTAAGATATTCTAAGCTTTTTATTGCATAGCTTTGTCATTAATTAATAAATAATAACCTTCAAAGTGATTAAGCCTTCATGATCATCGGTTAGCGGTTCGATTTGGGCGGGTTGCGTTTATTATGCTCTTGTTTTTACCAAATTGAATTGAGAGTCTTCTCAGATATATATATATATATATATATATATATATATATATATATATATATATATATATATATGTGTGTTTATAAAGGGAAGAGGTTATAATAGTTCCAACGAGAGAAAAGTGTGTATATTAAAAAGAAGAGAGAAACCGCAAACGTTTTTCATTGTAATGTGGATTTAAAAAAAAAATATATTATGCTTTATTTTCCATAATTTTGCTACATCTATTTCCGGTTTCGCGACTTTCATCAGGGAAAGCGTAGAGATTTCCACCTATTATTAAAAATAATTAATTTTTTTCTTATGTTTTTCGATGTTAAATATTCTCGATATGAGACATTCTCTTTTTTGTGTGTTAGTGACCCAAATGTCTTCCTGAATTGGCAGTGAAAAAGTTCTGTGTGAAGGGTTATAAAACAATTAAGATTGGTCCGAGAAATGGTGAAGGAGTTATCGCATTCTTATCTTTTAATGACCCCGTGTGTTCTTAGATCTATTTCCATTTTCTTATGTTTTTGTGAGCATGCGTGCATATATGTATATTCCCTCTCCATACATGCACACTGTCTTATCACGAGGAATTAGTAAACGTATTTGTACACACACACACACACACACACACAGACACACTCCCTATGCTGTGTAGTGCTCGCGTGTGTTCCCGTTGTTTTTGCCAATATGTGTATATATATATATATATATATATATTAGTATGCGCATATATACGCGTACTTCCTCTCTACATACACATACTGTCATATTACAAAGAATCAGTACATACACACACAAATACATACACACATACATACGTACATACATATACATATATTTCCCAAGTTACAAGGAATCAGTATACACACACTCATACACATATATATACGTACATACATATACACATACTTCCTAAGTTGTGTGGGATTTGCGCGCGTGCCCGTGTATATATTCGCGTTCCACAGACATCCTCATGTGAGCGTGTGTGCATGCATGTGAGTGGTTTGATCACTGTATTTGGCCATTATGTGCGCATGTTGCGCGTTTTTGCGTGTGGGTTTATGATCTATTTAGTTTTTTTCTTGTATTTGTAGGTAAGAATAATTGTCTGTTTGATATATTGGCATAATTTTAAATTTTCCCTGGTTACATTTAAAGATATATTGTGATACAAAAAGTTTTCTGTTGTCTGATAATTTTTATGTTGCTTTTGTGTAGTGGGAGACCCTGTTGTTCAGTTGTTGACTGATACCTATATATGACTTCTTGCATTTGGTGCATTTGAGTACATAAATCACATTTTTGGAGTTGCAGTTTAAGTTTTTATTTATTATGAATGTTGTTTTGGGGTTTTCAAAAGTGTAGGAGTTTCCATCTATAATGATGTCACAAAACCCCACATCTTTTTTGTTGCATTTTGTGACTCTTTGTATTGTGTGTTGGTTAAATTTAGTTGAGGTTAATATGTGTTTTAGGTTTTTAGATTGGCCTTTGCTTTTAATTATTTTGGTTGTTTTTAGTATATTATTCAGGTTATTATTCTTGCTAAGTAGGTCTAGATTTTTTGTCATTTCTGTGAATAATTCTGGATTGTTTTTGTTATATTTTGAGACATATGCTAGAGTTTGTTCGACATTACGTTTCTTTTTATTTCGAAGTTGGTCTAAAGGAATTTTTTTGCTAGTTCAAAACCTTTGTTTATTAGTATTGTCGGGTAGCCTCGTTTTTTAGAGTTTTACGTAGTTTAGCTATGCGGGTTTTTCGGACGTGTTTATCAGTCACTATAGTACAAATCCTACGTGCTAGAGAATAGGGTATGGATTTCAGGTAGCTTTTTGGGTGATGGCTTTTGAAATGAAGATATTGTTGGGTGTCTGTAGGTTTGTGGTAGATATCTGTGATTATCTGGTTGTTTTTATTTCTAATGAGTATATCTAAAAATAGTAATTCGTTTGAAATTATATTCTTGCGTAAATTTGATTTTTGGGTGTAAGTTTTGAATTAGTGTGGAATTGGTTAATATCACCCCATGAGGATTTCTAGAAAATGAAGCAATCATCTAAGTATCGTTTCCAAGATTTAGTGAATTGGGTTTTTATATTTGCCCCATATATTTGTTCTATCCTTTCATAGAGGTTTTCTTCTAAGTAAGCTAATGTTAGGGTGACATATGCCGGTTCCATTTTTGTTCCCATTGTAGTACCTAGGGTTTGGATATAGTTTTTGTTGTAAGGGCTATAAATACGCGCTGCCTAGCCGACAATTCAGTTTATTTACTAAATTCAAGTTTTAAACGTCATATTACGGATCTATATTTTCCCATACCGTTCATAATGTTGCCATACCTTGCATAATATATATTTGTTTTTATATTATTTTAAAATTTAAAAATATTTATTTACCGACAGGATAATTGCATAAAATGTATAAAAGATTAAAAGTATTCTATTATAGGCACATTTCTGTCCTTTCGTCATTTAGTCAGTTCGATTTTGTCCATTCGACATTTTGTTCATTCGACACTTTGTCCATTCGACATTTTGTTCATTCGACACTTTGTCCATTCGACATTTTGTTCATTCGACACTTTGTCTTTTCGACATTTTGTCCATTCGCCATTTTGTCTGTTCGACATTTTGTCCATTCGTCATTTTGTCTTTCGACACTTTGTTCTTCGTCACTCTGTCTGCGTATGATATGATTTGACTGAAAAATGCGTATTTTTTTTTATTTAAAGAAATAGTTTATTAATCAGATTTTTTATTGTCTTATAAATATTACAAAGACTCTTTCAATAAAGTTAATTTTAATGCTTTGTTATGTTTAATATTTAACAGGCATTTTACATCGATTTTTACACAGCGAAATTTATTTTAAATGCCTTTATCTGTAATGTAAAGTCAGTTTAATACTTTTCTGTATGATTTTGTTATTCATGACAACAAATATTAGGTTGCAAAAATAATGTCGTTTTTTGATGTTAAAAATACATACAAAAACGACATTATTTTTGCACCAACCTAATATATTGAAGGTGGAATTTAATTTTTTTTATGAGTATTTTATGCTTTTCTTTCTAAGTGATATCTTCATGCCTGGCTCAAAGTTTTACATTTTTCATCATGGAAAGAAAGCATAACAATATTTTTTCAAATATATTCCTGCAAAATTATTACAAACATTATGCATACAGATATGCCACAATTTCTGTCTAATCGTAAATAAATAACAGATCAAACAAAGAACTGCCTCCCAAACTTTTGAAATTTTCATAGACTTTTATTTAATTTATACGAAAAGTAATGTTTTTATTTAGCAAAATATCAGCATTATGTGGATTATATCCTGTTCCAGAAATTTAGGCGTCCTTTTTGTCTTGTTTAATATTTGCCAGAACTCATATTTTCATTACTTCAACATTTAACACATATGATTATGCCCAAGTATGGGCCAAAATGTAATTACAAGTATTTTCAAAAGAGTAAATTCCTATGACAATCTCTGAAATTCAAACGTTTTGAAATAGGGCTCCAGTTTTAGTCCGTACTTACACCATGTGTAGGCCTGGAATATAGGGTGTCGTTCAGGTGTCCGGTGTGCACTAGATTAAAAAAATGTAGGCACAGGTTCGGTTTGAACCCGTGTTAAAAAGTAGACCTGTTTGGTTTTCACGAAAGTCAAAAAGAGAGACACAGGGTCGATGTGCACGAAAGTAAAAAGAAAAATATATATATATGGGTCTGGTTTGTCCCTTGGATCCTTTTAGAAGGAAATATTTACTTCTCTGCAAGGATGTGAAGGCAGTGTAATAGTTAGAGGCTTGAAACCAGCAATTAGCGAACCGAGTTCGAATACCAGTCGAGTTCGTTACATTTAATTTCGTGTAAATTATCCTTGGGAAAGGTATTAATCTATCTATCCTCTCCCACCAGCTACGGGTTAAATGTTAGGATAGAAATTCCTAGACAAGATCGTAAAGGGAAGTCGGAAGAAATGACTGACAATCCATTGTAAGAAGACAGTATGTACGGTCTTTAGCCAGAAGGACAACCCAAGGTACAAACTACGAATCAACAAAGTAGCGAAATTTAATTATCGAGGAAGTGTCTTAACAGATGGCAGTAAATGCTATACTGAAACCCGAATAGCGAAAGGTACTTTCTAAGTGCTAAACAAAGTAAACAGGAAATATATTCATTAAAAACAAAGAGTGCTGAACTGTTATGTAATATCCATCCTTCCATATGACATGCTGAACAATTTCCTCATAGATGAAACGATAACTTAAGATAACAGAATGATGCTGAGAATACCATGGATCGAGTATGTGAGCAATTAGTAAGATTTAAGGAAATATGGAAACAAAAAGGACACTTAAACTAGAAATCACGGTTGAAATTTCTGGAACGCATAATGAGGAGAAAAAAGGATTACAGAATTTGATACTTACAGAACATATCGAAGGTAAGGCAGACAGCGAGGAACAAGGAATAACCCACATGACTTATCCTGAATAAATGGACAGAAAGACAGGAACTGGGAGGGATAGTAATGAAACAAACCGGATGTAGATTTACGAAGGATAGGAATTTATGGAGAGACTTGACCTTTGTTGACCTTCTGAAAGAGTACGTTGCATAAAAGAAGACAACATATACCTGCGAAAATTTAGTTAATATAGTGATAAAACTTTCAAGACTTCGGTTCATTTTTATACCAATGACCCAAGTGACCCTCTAGCAAGACAACACGATATTATGTCGTAATCTAAATCGATATTTCTGAGATGAGGCATTTTAACTATTTAAACTATTTACATCTTTCGTACTGTTGTTCTCGCATTATGAAGAAGGCCGGAGCATACAACAGCTGAAACGCAATAAAGATGAGAACAACAGCCCGAAAGATGTAAATAGTTTAAATAGTTACAATGCCTCATCTCAGAAATATAGACAGATTACGACATAATATCGTGTGGTCTTGCTAGAGGGTCACTTGGGTGATTGAATGGTACTCTGTAATATTCAGTGCTGATGAAAAGTTCAGTATTCATGCAAACAATTTGTGTGTGCGATGGAAACCTGGCATGCAACTTACAGGGTTTATTCGTGAGCTTCAGAGAGTTAAACGTGCTGCGATAAGGTACAGTGTGGTGAATGCGTTCAGTGCAAGCAGCTGCACATGTCACAGAGAAGGACACATGCAAATTTTGTTCTATCAGAGCTTTTTGTGAGTAGTCGAATTGTGAGTCATTAAGAAGCAGGATAGTGATTTCGGAGAATTGATCGTCATGTTGGACATTCTGCTTCAGTAGTCAAACATTTAGATGCTCCTAGACCAAATTCTAGACGGCCACATAGTACAGGCACTCGCCAAGATCGAAGTACTTTAAGGGCAAAAGTAACATGTAACACGTCCTCCACAGCACCTCCGATAGTTTAAAATGTGGCACCAGGTGTGTCAAGACGGACCGTTGCAAATCGTTTGAACCACAGCTACGCGTGCCACGAGTTAGATTTCAATTTACGACATAATATTTACACTATTTACATCGTTCGGACTGTTCTCCTTATCTTTATTGCCATAATCACGATGTTTCGGCCATTGTACGATCCGGCCTTCTTCAGGTGATATACGTTGGAATTTCGAATCGACATCTTTATTTAGTCCACGGGGGTATATGAAGGGAGAAGGGAGATCACCACCATCCGTGAGATGAGGTTGAAATAATAACAGATAACATCAGTGGGAAATACGAAAACTTAAGGAATCAGCGCATATGCTAGACCGCAAAATCGCCTTAGACGGCCAAGCATAGACATGAATACAATATGGGAAACAGTAATACAGAGAAATAGAGAATAACAACAATAACAAAGATTGCATTATGAAGCAGGCCAGAGCATACAACGGCCGAAACGCAATAAAGATGAGAACAACAGTCTGAAAGATGTAAATAGTTTAAATAGTTACAATGCCTTATCTCAGAAATATAGACAGATTACGACATAATATCGTGTGGTCTTGCTAAAGGGTCACTTGGGTGATTGAATGGTACTATGTAATATTCAGTGCTGATGGAAAGTTCAGTATTCATGTAAACAGTGATCGTTTGTGTGTGCGATGGAAACCTGACATGCATCTTGCAGGGTTTATTCGTCCGCTGGCCTTATGATGTAGAGTCCTATATGGTACAACTCTCACTCACATTTAGAGCCTGTTAAATAACTTCGGGTCATTGTTCAATTCGTTCTGCTGCTATTCTTGAACCAGAAAGGGTGGGTGCCATTCTAGCTGTATAGTTTCTGTCCCCATGATACCCATCATACTCTGCAAAATGTTCGACAATTTCCCTGCCGGACACCATCAACACCTCTACCCCTCTTGCTGTATTTTATCAACAGAGGCTAGTGGCACGTCAATAATGTATCGGAGGATGGTATTCGCTATCAGCATAATGTATACGTTTGTACAGTAATGTAATAACTCCCAGAGAAAACATACTACATATTATATACACTATTTACATTATTCGGACTATTTTCCTCATCTTTATCGCCATATTTATTACAACGTTTCGCCATATTTATTACGTTTCGGCCGTTGTACGCTCCGGCCTTCTTCAGGTGGTTGGAATGTCAAAACTGAACCCTTTATCTCGCTCACTGGAGTAGACTGTTCTAGTTCCACGTGCCATGTTTTTTTTTTTTTTTTTTTTTTTTTTAATGGATGTCAGTTATCAACTAGAACAGTCTACCCCAGTGAGCGAAATAAAGGGTTCAGTTCGACATTCCAACCACGTAAAGAAGACCGGAGCGTACAACGGCCGAAACGCTGTGATAAATATGGCGACAAAAATGAGGGCAATAGTCCGAATAATGTAAATAGTGTACGTAATACTTCATCTCAGAAATATAAACAGATGCGTATTATATAGTGTCCGGGTACTTTTGATGCATTACTTTTTTGAACCTGTTCACATATTGATTTGTATATGTGATCATTTACCATAATTCAACTATATTACCTGTACGTTTTATCTATGGTAATGGTAATATTAGCTATTTCCTTATAAGGAAACATTTGGTATGCATTGAGCGAGGAGACAGTGCTACTGTCGGTTGAAATTTATAAAATCTTTCCATTCAAACAATTTTTCAGAAAAATAGATTTCTCAAGTTCAGTTTACTCTTCCCATTATTAATTGAGGTTTCCTTCCTAACCTTTTGTTTGAAGTACTATGGAACGTCAACATTTGTATTGTGTCATTATTTTCTCTTCTAGTTACATGCCTTATCTATTTTAGCTGTTGCTGCTATCGAAAGTCCTCAAGTGATGTGATTTCTGTTATTTTGACACAGTTATTTGTTTGTGAATATGTAGCGCCAGTCCATAAGGTTCTAAGAAGGACGGTCTTCGCCAAGAACAAAAGGCTCTCCTCGTCGCCTTCTTCCTAGGCTTGAATTCAAATTTGTTTTTCTCTTAGACTGGTTGCAACTCAAATTTCGAAAGACCAGTCTACTCTGCTATTTAATCCATAGCTAGGGTACGGGGTGGGTATAGGTAGATTTATGTCTTTATCCAAGGTTCGAAAGTCAAAACAGCAGGTTACGCGGGGATTTGAACTCAGCTTGCTGATTCCAATTTTCGCACTGATAACCGCTACGCTAAATGCGTCTCCCCTCTACCAATAGCTGTAGCATAATCCCACCAGAAAACTGAACCGCGTGGCTAATATGTATTAGAAAGATTACAAATTAAATATGAATATGAATATGGTTCAATTTAGAAATAAATCAATCTGAAACGAGAGAAGTAAAATATTTCAAAGAAATACGTTTTTTTGTGATCATTTATTCAAACTCGTATTAATATAGGGCTGTTGTCATGGATCTGTAAATACGATCAGTTTGTGGTTGATATAAATAGATTAGTAGATAACTGTAAAAACATCTGGCGCACATCAATGAACCAAGCGAAAGATATTTGTCTGTTGAGTAAGCGTGCGCATCCAACCGGGGCAAAAGTTTACGTAACTCGTACGTGGTAGATGCACTCAACTTAATTTATTATTAAACCAATACATTCTTCGATAATTCGTTTCGCTGATTCATTGTTAAAGCATTATTGTCAGGCTGTGCAGGTCCATTTCGGAAATAAATAAGAAATTGTCATTTACTGAAAATAAATGACTATAAACAGGCGATTTCTCGTGGGCGTCGCCATTTTTATTTCGAGCACATACTCTGCAGTACGGACTTACCCAAAGAACTCGCCCAACACACAATATAATACAAATAGGATATGTCTATACTTGTTTAGAAATAGGCATTTCACGGTCGCTTGAGAAAGCATATATATGTTGACAGCAGGTAATGTAAATTTTGTAAAGACGTATAACTACGTCTACAACACCGGAAGTAATATTCCACATACCTATTGACATATTAAGAGCAAGGGGATCAAGGTTGCAGGAATTGGTAGATTATCATTAATCTCCTTTAATCGGTCGTTTTGCTTGGACGATTTGAAATTATTTTCTTGGTGTTCGCAATTACCGTAATATTTTTTTGAAAAGGCTGGTGATTTTAAAGACTTATTTTGAGAGTTGAAAAAATAACTTAAAATCAGAAGTAATGTATACGAGAGGCTTCTGAAAAGGTTTCGAGGTTACTAAAAAAATTTAAAATAAAAGAAATAAAAATGAAAATCTGATGCTTGTTTATTTTATCAGATTTTAGAAATTGGGTCTTCTTTTCATTATATATATATATATATATATATATATATATATATATATATGTGTGTGTGTGTGTGTGTGTGTGTGTGTGTGTAATGAAAAGCAATATAAAGAGTGCGATGGATAAATTATCGTCTAAATTATGCAAAAATGAAAATAACACTGTCATCTCATTTTAACAGATATATTTACCAAAATAACACAAACATGTCTTGAAATAGTAAAGAGTGAATTTATTCAATAAAATCGCCATTGGCTTCAGCCACGGCCTTCGAAATCTCCTGCAACTCTTCTGGACGGTTTCCTTGTTTAAATTAGTGCTACAAAAAAAAATTGAAATTTCTTGGGGACATAATGAGGAAAGAGGGTTTGGAAATTTTAATACTCATATTGAAGGCAACAGGGACAGAGGCAAACAATGCTTAAACTACTTAGCGAGCATGTATAAATGGATGACGGAACAAGGTTTAGGAGTAATTAAAAAAAACAAAATTTATTAAGAGTCACAAAGGCCAGGAAATTGTGGAGGACCATGATTGCCCACTTTCTGATGATATCTACCACATAGAAGAATCGCTTACAAGACTTACGAGGAAATTCACCAGCTTCGAAAGTAGCTTTCATACGAACTGTAGCACTGTAAATATAAACAGAGTAGGAGGAGTAGAGTTTGTAAATTTTGACAAAAATGGAAGTGACAACTTCAACAATACTAAATACTGTGATGATTTAAAAAAATTCTAGTATATTAACTTGCAGAAAAATGCTTTCGATACGTTGTCGGAACGGATAAAATATAGCAAGGAACCGACTGTGATGATTTTTTTTTTTGTTAATTTTAAACAGCCTCAATAACAAAGTGTTTTTCAAAGGAGTCTTCTTCTTCTTCTTCTTCTTCTTCTTTTCTCCTCCTCCTCCTCCTCCTTCTTCTTCTTCTTCTTCTTCTTCTTCTTCAACGTGTCATGGGTTGTCGACAGGGACTTTATTTCTAACACACTTTCAGACCGCTGTTGTCAATCGTGTACATTTGTGGTTAGTCTGTCTTCAATGTTTAACGTATGTAGTAGTGGGTTAACTGAGAAGTGTTCCGTTTAACAATGGCAGGATATTCATATCGTGATCAGTCAGATATGATTTTTACATGCGCTCGTGCAAAAGGACCCGATAATATTTCAATTCAGAAGCATTAGAGGGTGTCATTGATTTTTTCTCTACCAATATGAGGCAGAAAACTTTAGCAGAATTAGACAACAGTTGTAGACAGAAAATCGAACAATTCTGTTCTTTCTCTGTAAAAAGCAATAGAGATGTATTTATAACAAAGAGAGATAGATAGAGAGAGAGAGACAGAGAGAGAGAGAGAGAGAAGATGAGAGAGAAAGAAAATAAAGAAAAGAAGAGAGAATAAAGTAACTGATACACTGTATATGTTCTTGTACTATGTGTACAGGTTTGCCTCGTTTTCTTCTGTATGATAATACCAGATGTAGTTTTTTGTGTGAAATTTGTCTAAAGCCCCACTGTTCAATAAAGCATACTGTTTTATGTCGTCTATGAAAGATGGTTCTTAAACGACTTTATACCAATGCATAAACTCCATGTTCCTAGAAGAAACACGCTTTAATGTTTCCTTCGAGAAAGAACCCGTATATCTTTTTGACTTCACTAAAAGGTCTCTACGTTTTAAAATTTCTGCATCTACTGCAAGGAAACCTGGGTCACTGTGTCGTGCGAGACACTTTAAAGTCAATCTTGCACATTTACAAATCTACCATTCGTCCGTGCATTTAATACTGTTGCCATATCTGGTTGGGTGGACTTGCTATTCATCTCGAAGCTTTTGACAAAATCCTAAGAAGGATGTAATTGATCTTGACGTGCCATCACAACTTCAGTCATTTTCTCACCAACGTGGCTTTCCAAATAGAATTATTTTAAAGGTAACTGCTTTGATGAGTTTTTTTTTTTTATTTACCCATGGTGCCCTGACTCCATGAATTTAAGCGTGCTGCTAGATTGCGATCTAGGTCCCACCGTTTTACTGTTGAAATAGTTAGATGCAACCGCCACTTCTATTCTAACAGTTTCTTTTCTTGTACTTCCCGCCCGTGGAACCCCCTTCCGTTTACTTGCTTCCATGATAAATAGAATTTAAATGCAACGTCAATCGCCATCTTCTATCTTCTTGAATCCTGTTCATCTTTTGTCCTTTCTTCAACACCAACCCCATACTCAAACTTTTCTCTCACTTTCACTCTGTAATTCCCTGCGTACTAGTGGCATTCCCGACTTGCTTAGGGTGAAATGATTAAAAAAAAAAAAAACTTCGATACACGTGTAAATGTCAATTTTCTTAATTTTAGCCCCTGAAAAACATTTCCGTTGAATTACATGCAAAAGTCGTTCTTTCATGAATATTTTTTGTTTTGCGAGAGCATGAACAGAATTTTTTAATTCAAGTAAAGATTCCCCTCTTTGCTAAGATAAAGTATTAACCTCTACTAAAAGCGTGCAACAGAATTGTAATTCAACCCGGAGATCGGTCAGGTAGATAAGCAATATTATGGCATCTAGTTGAGATTAATTCACTCATCGATTATAACGTGTGTGAAAGATAAGAACATGAAAAATGCAATCGGAATAAATGTTTCCTATAGGAATTCCAATTGCTATCATTTTCTCCGTGTTAAGGAAAGCAAGAAGAATATCTGGGTTTCATCGAATTATTTAATGGTTTATAATGGCTGTAGCTCTGAGCGAGAACTATTCTTCGAACCATATGAACTGGCGCTACATAATCACACACAAATAACTCTAGCAAATAACAGAAACCACATCATTTGATAAATTGATAAAAATTGCAAAAGGAACATTGCGTGAAAACAAACTTCTATGCGAAAGAAACGCTGTTTCCAACACAATTATCTACCCACATACATATCATATTAAGACACACCCAAACTTTAATTTCTTCCGAATATCAGACGATACTTGCAAATATGCCCAAAAGATTCCACAATAAACACACACTGTTGAAATCAAAGTGTCTATTGACATTACCACGTGAAAAATTTAGTCAGTCAGAGAAAATTAAAATCCTATTTTCCTCGAGCCTACTTTCGGAAAAAAATTCTTATAAAACCTCAAATATTTCGACTTTCAGCAGCAGCAGAGATGCTACTGTCTTCTAACTGTTCAAGTACAAGAGAGAAGACGTGACTACATAGCTCCACCCCCCCCCCCCCCCGTTGGTACGTGCTATAGGAAACATGTGTCGGGGACTTCAAATGAATCATCTCATCTCTAACAGCAACAGCAAGGGCGGTCAGTGAATCTTCGCTGATGATCAGGGTCTTTTCTCCAAAGTAGATTTTTACTGTGGGCCAGCTACCAAAAGTCTTTTCTAAAGCACAGTTTTTCTGCAGATCAATTACCCTCTTAATTTAACTCAATTAAAAACTATTTTTTTATACTTTTTGACTCTTTTGAGTTCATGTACATATGATTATAAATACAAATGATTTATTTGACAGGCATGAGACCATATTTTCTATATTTTTATTTTGTTATTGTTTGGAATTCGGATGTTCGGATTTTTAATATAAAAAAACCTGGACGACCAAAATCCCTACATTTCTAACATTTTTAATTCAAACCATTTCCTCAAGAAAAATTGTTTTATATATATATATATATATTCTAAAAGAATCATTATAAGCTACTATCAATTTGTAACGACAAATCTGCTTTCATATTTGTACTGATACATTTATTTTTTATGTTAAAATTTCTATTAGGGTGTCCTATAAATTTTGATGATGGCGTTATTAATAATTGTTGGTATAAGTGAAATATAAAGGAAAAGTTAGGTCAAAGTTTTGTAGACGCACTGTGAGAGTATAATGCAATATATGGGATTTTTAGATTACAGTTTACCCAATATAAGGCTCGAGAGTAACTAAGTATAGATGGTTATTGATAAAAGGGTTTTGAAGAATGATGAATGAAAAATGTGGTAGTAAGAAGTGAAGATTGCGAGGATAAGGAAGATAGATAATGGTTGATACTTGACTTGAATAGGACAATACTATAATGTTCAAGGAAGCATCCACGCAGGAGTCTGTCCCATAAAGTAGCAGTTCTTGGGAAAAAGCTGTCAGAATGGAAATTGATTTTTACATTTGGAATTTAAAGTAAATGAGGGTATTTTTTTTTTTTTTTACGGAGTGGAGTTTCGATCCCTTACGCCCCTCTGTACTTATTTGCTTAGAATTAGTTTTCTTGCTGTTTACCTTCCTCTTCTCAGGAGGCCAAATAAGACATGACTTGCCCTGCTATTTACTCATAACTGGATAGGAGTAGATTCATGGCTTTCCTAAGAGCTCGAGTGCGAAATTAGAGCAAACGCACTTGACCAAAATTCGAACTTTGCACATTCGGTTTCTTGTGGCAAACCCTACACCACCCCGCACTTCGAAGTGATAGATATAGGCAGAATGAGGTAGCTAGCTAGTTAGATATATATGAACAGACTTAGATAGATAGATAGATAGATAGATAGATAGATAGATAGATAGATAGTAGATAGATAGATAGATAGATAGATAGAAACAGATTTGTGATAGATATGAACAGACGAGATAGAAAGATAGATATGAACAGACTTGAGATAGATATATATGAACAGACTTGAGATAGATAGATAGATAGATAGATAGATAGATAGATAGATAGATAGATAGATATAAACAGACTTGTGATAGATAGATATGAACAGACTTGAGATAGAAAGATAGATATGAACAGACTTGAGATAGATATATATGGACAGACTTGAGATAGATAGATATAAACAGATTTGTGATAGATATGAACAGACTTGAGATAGAAAGATAGATATGAACAGACTTAGATAGATAGATAGATAGGTAGATTGATAGATATAAACAGATTTGTGATAGATATAAACAGACTTGAGATAGAAAGATAGATATGAACAGACTTGAGATAGATATATATATGAGCAGACTTGAGATAGATATATATGAACAGAATTGAGATAGATAAATAGACAGATATAAACAGACTTGTGATAGACCGATAGATATGAACAGACTTGAGATAGAAAGATAGATATGAGCAGACTTGAGATAGATAGATAGATAGATAGATAGATAGATAGATAGATAGATAGATATGAACAGACTTGAGAAAGATAGATATATAAATTTAGAAAGAGGGGTGAGAGAAAATAGCGAAAAACAAAACGAATCCAATGAAATATTTCACCACTTCCCATATCTTGGAGCAATATTCGAATTTTAATAATCAAAACAATAGGAATTTAAAGATTTCAGAGGAATGCCACGAAACATCTGGCACACACATGCGAACACACACACACACACACACACACACACACACACACACACACACACACATATATATATATATATATATATATATATATATATACGTGTGTGTGTATAAAATGCAGACAGGGAAAAAACTCGCGACAATAAAATCTAAATACGAAATTACTTATTTGTAATAAAAAAAGAAAAAAAAAGTTCGATGACAAATATATAGTAGAAACCTCCTCATCATCAGTTATAAAAAGAGAATTTTCGCTGTTGGCTTCAGTAAATGAAATTTGTCTTTTCCCTTGGAAACAGATACATATGTGACTTTGTAATAGGTTTTGGTCAGCCAACTCAAGATGCTAAACTCGCTGACACAAATCTGGGACAAGCGAATCTGTTTACCTGAAGAAATAAGCAAAGCAGTTAAGTACCAAAAGACTCGCCAACAACTAAAACTACCTATTATCTTCTCCATGGTGTTCAAGTCTAAACTTTCATGACATACACTAAAAATAATCCCTATATTAGGTACATGCCTATTTCTTTGAACATTTGCATTAATAAGACTATGTTTATTATGAAAAGATGCATGCGCAGAAAATCATTTTTACATGCAAAAACTTTCTTGTAAAAATGTGAATTGCAGTTTTGAATGTTATGATTATTAATTAATTAATTCTTATGCTAATTGGCGTTATATGTAATTATCAACAGAGTTAAATATTTTTTTACGAATATCGTTTTCATGTAAAGTCTATTTCTTTCTCTGAGATTTGTAAGAAAATTAAAGACAGATATTAAAAAATTAATAAAACTTAAAAATTCATTATGCGATATCATTTTTGTCATTATTTTTTTAATTGCTTTCTTTGATTTTGATAATATAACTGGTTTATTGTATTTATTTTTATTTTTTTATCTCACTGCAACCAAGGTAATAAAGCCACTAAGACACAAGGGGTTACCGAATGTGAGAGAACAAGAAAAGAATAGCATTAAGGAGTGATGACACTAAAAGAAGAGGAATCAACAAAAGAGTAGATAACGATTGACATTGCATTTAAACTTTTGACGATCAAATTTGGCTGGAAAACAAGAAGCCGGAAGAGTGTTTCACAAGTGAGAAGTGCGAAAAATGAAACTGTTAGCAAAGAACTTACGATTACATCTAGATAATTAATCTGTATAATGAGGAAAGATACTTGCTGATCTAATACTGCGCTTAAATCCATAAAGTCTGGATACCACAGAGAAAAGTTATATCAAAAGAATTACCATAAAAATATTCATAAAAATGGCAATGAAAGCTACATTATGGCGGTGACTGCGGCCAGGATTCCAGGTCAGGAGCAATGATATTGCAAATTCTTATTTGGATTTTATCAAGTGTTTCTAAATATGTAGCAGAAGCACCAGACCAGGTGTAGCAGTAATATTCGATACATGGATGAATTGTAGACTTATAAATATGTAAGACAGATTCTAGAAAAAAAATGAGTAGCACAACACGGAACCAAATTTCGTAGTGAGCAAACCTAGCAACAGATTCCATATAGTCTTTCCATTTCATGTCAGCAGAGAACCATAGCCCGAGAAGCCACAACGAGTTACTCTGTTGAGAGTTGGCAGAAAGTTGTCTCTCAAATCATTAATACAAAGCAATTTTGTTTTGGAAGCGTTAACATTAACAAGCAAGCCATTCCTTGCCCCAGTTAACAGCAGATTTTAGTTCACTTTTGAGACCAGCTGCCAATCTGACCCCATCGAATCGATCGAGACTTACTATTAAGACTAGAGTAAATAGTTGTGTCATCATCATAGATATTGTGCTGAGAGTTAAAACCATCAAGGTCATTGATAACAATTAGAAACAATGTAGGTCCAAGGATAGATCCTATGGGACAGGCATCAATGCAAAAAGATCTAGAAGAGTGGCCGTTCAAGGCAACTTTCATTTCGCGATATGATAAGAAAGATTGAATCCTAATCTTTCAACATGTGAAGAAGACCAATGTGCCAAATCCTGTCAAATGCCTTCGAGATATCCAAAGCAACAGTCCGAGCTTAACCATTCTTATTTAAATCTTGACAGGCTCTTTCAGCAATAATCGTTAAGACCTAGAGGAACAAAACCAGTATTAATTATCTGAAAGAAGAGCCTGCGATGTGAGGTAATTATCCAGTTCAGAATGTATTAGGGCCTTTAGTATTTTACTAAAAAGAGGTAGAAGGCTAATGGGCCAATCTCTAGAAGGATCAGACGGTTTTCCTGAGTTCAGTTTGTTTGGAAGTTCGCTATTTGCCTATAGCTGGGAGCCTAACAGGTGCTACCACTCCAAGTCAGGGTGGGTCTGGAAACACCAGCAGTTAAGAGGTGGTTCCATGCTCCTCAAAAGCACCAATCTCCCAAATTGTTTCCGGATGTAGATTTATCATCATCTCCGATTCAAGGTGTTCCCAAGTAACTAGATATGACTTCGAAGTCGCCTTGGTTGCCTCATCTTTCAAATGTATAAAAAGTGAAACCCGTCAGTTATTTTTTAAATTCATTGTTGATTCAATACAGGGCCATGAGCCACTCAAGCTAGAGGGTTACTGATTTTGTTTGTTGCACATAAGACGGGGGTGGTGGTAAAAGTGTAGTGTAAGAGGATATGTAGGAAAGATAACGATTAACCATAACTTAAAGAAGTTAAGATTGTAGTGATCGGAAAAGCGTCCTCTCCGGAGTTTTTTTTTTCTACGGTGCAGGGCTTCTTAGGAAGAAACTGCCCGAAATGAACTTCTTTCTTAACGGAATAAGAAGGTAATGAAGATGGTTCGTTCCAGTGTACATTGCATAGCGATTCTTAACTATGAATGTCAGGGCTGGTGGAACGGAAGAACATAGCTCATGTGGGATAAGGGTTGTAGAGTTAAAAATGATTTATATTTATAAGCCTGCAATATGAAATTAAAAAAAATACCATATCCTTTCATGATGTAGGCGATCATGGCTCTCAACGGAGAGTCTTTATGGAAATCTTTTTTTTTTTTTATCTGTGAATTGACTTCTGGCTGAGATAGTTGCTGTTGTAAACTACAATCATTATAATATTTAGGTTTTGGTACCCGAACCGAGAATTGGTAGTAGTGAAAAGAATGTTTTAAACTATAATTAGTTAAAAGTATTCACTACTGTTTCTCTGGTAGTTTCGTCTTTAAGGTTAAGATTATCCACCAGCTGTATCAATTGCTATTTACATGGTGGAGATTTGCATATGAATATAACAGTTTCCTTATCCGCGGTTTTGATTACAGAGTAGTCATTTTCTTAGGCTGGTTGCCATCTCAGGCTACAGCATCCAGTTTACCCTGCTATTTAACTAGTAATTAGAATTGATTAGAAGAATGTAATCCCCAAAGGAATTCTTGCGAAAGTGAATGGAATTTGAACTTGACTAATTCATTCGATTTTACGTTGCAACATCCGCACATCCTCATAATATATTTATTAACTGGGGTCGTTTATAAATTATGGCGATCTCGCGTTAGAATGTATCCAAGATAAATATAATTTAATAATTTTTAATTGATTGATTGATTCGTTTATTATGGCAGAAAATATTTTTAGATTGTAAGATTTTTTTTTAGATAATAATGATTTAGTGATATAAGTCTTACTAATTAACCCATAGTGGGGGAGAATAGGTAGAGTCATTACTTTTCCAAAGGTATTGTCACATAAATGAATATAAGGAACCTAACTGGAAATGGAACTCGACTCTCCGATTCATAATTCCGATCCATTATCCATTACACCATCCGCACACCCAATTTACGACATTAGGAATTCTTAAGCGATCACCTATCTAGGTACTGATCAAGATCGAAGTTGCTTAACTTCAGTGATCGTACAGGAACTGATGTTTTAAAGTGATATGGCTGTAAACCAATAATCTTTTTTTATTTCGAAGCGTAGTATTAAAATTTCTGTCTATATTTCGGAGATGACGTATTAGGTATAATATTTACATTGGTCAGACTATCGTCCTCATCTTTGTTGCCACATTTATCACAACGTTTCGGTCGTTGTACACTCCGGCCTTCTTCAGGTGGTTGGTATCTCGAACTGAACCCTTTATTTCGCTCACTGGGGTAGACTGTTCTAGTTCCACGTGCCATGTCTAATGGATGTCAGTTATCAGTTATCACCTGTTAATTCACCGCTCCAAGTTCTCCACCGGCTTAACCAGGTATTGAACTCACAATTTTTTGGGTCCTGATCTAACTAACGCCTTTATCCACTGTGTCACGTGTCCCAGCGAGTGAAATAAAGGGTTCAGTTCGACATTCCAACCACCAGAAGAAGGCCGGAGCGTACAGCGGCCGAAACGTTGTGACAAATATGGCAACAAAGATGAGGACGATAGTCCGAACAATGTAAATAGAGTATTAAAGTTCTTTTAATATTGTACATAGTAAAAAAATAAACAGCCTCATAAATTGTATTTAGATTTTACAGGCGTTTAACATTAAATGACTACCTTCCACAACTATATCCGTTTGTGTGTTGCATAAGTTGTTTTTTTTTAAATATTGTATTTATAAATAAAAACGAACATGACTTCAACCAAAAGACGAATTACTATTTTTATTGTATTCGTTTGTTGTCATTCTCTCTTTGTAAACCTTGATGTGTTATGAAATTCGTTTTTCACAACAGGAAGAATTTTAGTGATTTAATCACTAGGAATTTGCCGACGAGATATCCCGTGAAATTTTATTGTCTCAGAACAAAAAACTGATGAGATATTTCGCCGGTATAAGGTCACATATTGAAAAGTCCGATAACTACATAACTTGTATTGGAATTAGTGCAACCTAAATTTCCAGCTTTGCTAGCGAACATAAATTCTACCTATTTACACCCAACGCTGGCAAATATAGTTTAGATTCAAGTAAACAATCTCCTGGCATTTACAAATGATGCCGCCGGTGATGAAACGTTATGAATGTTCGCAAGTTCTAATCTTTCTTACATTGGAATATTGCTTTAAAACCGTTTCTACATTTTAATGAAAGTAAAAACGTAATGGCTGTCTTTGTTTATATGACATGATATATTTTGTTGGTATGACGTCATCCAATGAGATCGGGAGTGTAGCGGAAGCTTAACGGGAACAAAGCGATATTTCCCCATCACTTTCAAAAAGTATCCTCGCCTTGTTGAAAAGAATAAAATCGTAAAATTTATCCTAATAAGCCAAGTTACTTTTCTGAAAAAAAAAAAAAAAAAAAATCATGGAATTTTCAAATTTTCATGTCATGGGGTGCGTTTTTGTAGGCCCCCTTGAGTGTATGAGGTATTATGGTGAATGGAAGATTGATTGATGACGGACACGTTCTTTTGATGAATGGGGTAAATTGTAACGAGTGAATGGGTCGCAAAATCGGAATAATTAGATATAGGAGAACAGTGATGACCAGTCTCAGCTCGACCCCCACCTTTTTCGGCCTTGTGCCACAATTTTGTAATTTTACAAAATAAATCTCGTGAACAATAGAAATGCATTTATTTTATTTCCTTATTTATTAACTAGCTCTTCATTAATCAAGTTGGATTTAGCAAATACCCTGTAACTTTTATTCACTCCAAAGATTGTATAAAGTCTTAGCATCCCGCTACCACCTGTTTTTTTTTTAATCAATATCAATTTTCGTACAAAAAGTGAATCACAGAACTTATTAGTAAATATTTTCAGAAAATCTCAACTTCTGATTGGTCACTTAACATTTAAATCATGCCCGAATATCAATACCAAGTTTTGTACAAAAAGTGGATCACAGAGCTTATTCAGCTTAATGTATATTTTCGAAAAATCTCAACTTCTAATTGGTTCACTTAATATTTAATAACATCGACATAGTTCTTGATCTGACCAAAAAGATAATTCCGCCAAAATCTATCAAGGTTCTGTGAGCCTATCACGTGACCAAAGTTAGCAATAAAATATGAAACGTTTTTCATCTTCGACAGTGCGCCGATTGGAATCCTTTGAACTCGTCACACAGTACCAGGCTTTACGTTAAAGTTCCTTAACATGATTCCAGCCTGAGAGAACACTCATTCACACAGCAATATTTTATGACGAACAATCAACTCAAGTTTTCCACACTTAACTTAATACACTAATCTTTTTCATACGCTTTTAAGCTCAACGTTAATTATTGCAATTAACATAAACACAGCTTGTTAAGAACCATTTACCCCAACTAGAATATTCTCTTCGAACAAGTGAAAACAAATCAAAGAGTGACAATTCCGTAAACCTTAAAGTAAGTTGTAAACAATATTTCTCTATTTCAAATACAAACTTGAACTGTTTATTTTTTTTTTCTTAAAATACTATAATACCCAAACACACTTTCTCATTATTGTACAGACCATTCAACAAATTATAATCTATCAAACTAGAAATTTGATAACTTTTCATCTAAACATAAAAGGACGTTTGAACTTTTTAAAACCACCTCTTATTACTCCAGTTGTTTGTACCTCTTTGTTATATAAATATTTTATTCATTGTTTTGCAAAAACTGTTGTTTCTCATGTCGTCCTTATTCTATGTTTGTTGAATACTGAAATTTAATGTTTTAATTTCCTCACGCAGCCTAATTTACTCAACAATTTTTGATCAATATAATTTAATTAATTAACACAACCTCCACAAAGTCAGTAAGTATTAAAAGCAGGCAATAAAATACATTTCAAATTATTTTACTCTAAACGTACATTTCAAATGACGCACTGAAAATAATTTGCAGTTGATTTAGTATCAAAATGCATTAAAAATGATTTTAATATAAAAATGCATAAAAATGATTTCACCATAAAAGGACATTGTAGATGATGTTAGCGAAAAAATCAAGATAAATAATTTTAATATAAAATGCATAGTAAATGATTTCCCTATAAAAATGTATTGTAAATGAATTCACCTCTTCTCACCCAAGGTATTAGACTAATTAGTACAACTTGTGACAGTAAATCATTATTATCTCCAAAACATTCTTTCAATTTAAAAATATTTTCTGGGCATAAATAGCCTGCAAAAGGTTGATAAGCCGTCAAAATCAAGCAATAAATCGATGCAATCATAGCGTAGAAGTTATTCTGGACGAGACTAAACTATACCCACATATATTCTGGAAGGTGGTTAATATCAGCGGTTACACTGTAATGAAATATTATTTTATATGTTGCTATAAAATTTTTGACATCTTCAGCCGTCTTTAATTGTCTTTCATTTTCTTCTATTTCAAATTAGTTCTTAGACATATCTGCTAGATTATTGCTGTGCTGTTCTTATATAGTTGTGAAAAATAGGCACACCGCCACCCAACTGTTACGACGACTGATTCTACATCTCTTTGACCAGAGCTCCATAAGTACATATTTAAAACAGCGTGAAATAGTATCAAGCTCGATGCGCAACATACTTGTTGGAAACATGATTTCACCATAAAAGGACATTGTAGATGATGTTAGCGAAAAAAAGCAAGCTAAATAATTTTAATATAAAATGCATAATAAATGATTCCCCTATAAAAATGCATAGTAAATAAAATGCATGTATAGTAAATAAAAAATTTCCCTATAAAAATGTATAGTAAATAAAATGCATCGTAAAACATTTCCCTATAAAAATGTATTGTATTGCACTTCCAGCTGCAAAAATCGTTTAAAAATAATAGAACCTCTTATTATAAAAGCAAAAAAAAAAACAAAAAAAAAACAAGCATTATCATCAATTATGAACACGATCACAGTGAACTGGCCGTATTCAGAAATTAAGGATATGGCTATTTTTCGGCAACTTTTAGATTGACTACAGCAGCCGTTACACGCCATTTATTATAGTCAGTCAAGTGCCATATGTGATACACGCTTTCGATTCATGACTGGCTAGGGAGTAAATCTGTCGTTTCTTTCAGTGATAAACTAGTTGCCAAACAAGACTATAGCCATTTTGTCATGCTATTCAACCCATAGCTGGGGGAGATGAGATGGATTTATAACTTTCCCCAAAATATTTGAGCGTAATTGAATATAACTAACCCAACTGTAATTCGAACTCGCCTCTTCAATTTCTCATTCAGATCCATTACCCATAACGTCACATCGCACGCCCCTTATTAGAGTAATTTGGCTAAAATCCTTGAAAATGGCTAATAGACTAATCGAAAACACTTGCAGTCAACAAACATTTGGATAATTTCTACCTTCATTAAGTCCAGAAAAGAAAACACTTGTTCGCAAAAAATGATAATATAATAAAAAAAACTATACTAATATTAATTACACTATTTGCAATATATTAATTACACTATTTGTCCGCATCATGTTATCCCAAAATTTCGAGCGTTGTGCCATCCGGCCTTCATCAGGTGTATTTCAATCCGCATAACTTACAGGGAATTGCAAATTGAGCATTTATTTTATACGGGTAGACTGTTTTCATTCCACTGGCCATGTATCTTCGAGTTATTATTTTTAATATTGATCTGTTATTGTTCACCGTTACAACTTAGTCCAAGTACACCCTGACTAGCCTAGGGATTGAACTCAGTTACCACGTCACCAAATTCACGAACCAATGCTTTAATCCAGTATCCCTGGGCCGTGCCGTGTGGACTTGGACTAAGTGGAAACAGGGAGAACAATAACTGAGCAATACTGAAAATAAGAACTAGATGATATCCCTAGACATGAGCAGGGGACAAGCACAGTCTACCCCTGGAGATTAAATAAAGGATTCAGTTCGGAATTTCCTGTATGTTACCCGCATCGATATACACCTGATGGAAGACGAAGGACACAACGGCCGAAAGGTTGTGATAACAACAACAAAAATGAGGACAATAGTACGGTGTAAATAGTGTAAATAATGATAAGTCAACATCACAAAAATTCAGACAGAAACTATACTATTATCTATATTAATTTACAATAAGAATTCCAAACCACGAGTTGCATAATAAAACCCGACACCATTAAATAAATTGTTGCAAATATTTCTAATAAAAGTAAATATAATCTGAACATTACTTGATATATTGATCATATGAATCTATATTGAAAATGTTATAAAAATTGGTGGGTTAACACGAATTTAACTGCGAAAATATTAACTTTCAGGCTAAAACATGACATGTAACGCTTCAGGTAATGCTCCAATGACACCAGCTTGACAAAGGCCGTACAGTCAAATAGATGGCCTGCTTTATAAGCAGTGGGCTGTGAAGTCACGTTTTTTGTTTTATTAATTTTAGTTCCGACAGCTGCAAACTATGTTTGGAGTGCAGCTGCTCTACGAGACTGTAAAAGAAAACGCAGGCAGTGGATGTGGTGACAAGTCCGTAACGAGATTGATTCGGCGGTTTGCCACGTGACCCATCGTGAGAAGAAACATTTTTAACCACCTGTGACAGATGACGAAATGTCTGGCGAGAAATGTCTTTGTTCCGAGTTTTCTTACTCTGGCAGTGACAAGAAAAACCGTAAATAGATTTAAAAGCACACGACTTTCTTTGAAAGGAAGGAAGGGACCATCATATGGCAAAATATTCATCTCTCTCTCTCTCTCTCTCTCCTATCATTTTTACATACTGCCGAGCGAATGGTAAGGCTGAACGGTTGTATCAGATTGCTGCTGTTTATCGCGTTGTTGAAACAGGATTCGTGGTACCACAAACTATGGATCGAGGAAGACCGAGATTCACTCGTACACTTGGCCAAAAGAAGATATTGTACAACCTGCCGGAGACGATCTAGGTATCAGCACACGTCAAGTGGTCCTACCAGGTCATACATTTCATAGTACCGTATGGAGGGTAATTCAAGAGCAGCTCCTGTATCCGTATAATTTGCAACATGCGCAGGGTCTTTCGCCCTCTGATCACTCACCACGGGGGAACTTTTGTCGATGGTTTATTGCACAAACTGCCAGTCCGCTGTTTGACAATTCAGTCTTGTTTACGGATGAGGCAATGATTTTACACAACCAATTAATTGAGTTAACTGAGAAGTGTTCCATTTAACAATGGCAGGATATTCATATCTTGAGCAGGCTGATATAGCCGAGCGAATGGTAATGGACGCGAGGCTCCACGGCTGTATCAAGTTGCATTTCCGGACTGAAGGCAGCTGAGCCATCCAACCTTTGTTTTTTGTCGTCGCATTGCTGGGATATGATCCGTGACACCGCAGTCTTGTACGCCTGACCACGAAGAACTCATTCTACAGTCTGTCAGAGACAATCCAGCTATCAGCACACGTTGTGGCCCTAGCATGTCATACATATCATAGTACCGCTTGAGGGGCACATCAAGGACAGCTCCTGTATCTGTATCATTTGCAGCGTGTGAAGGGTCTTTCGCCCTCTGATCACTCACCACGGGAGAACTTTTGTCGATGGTTTATTGCACAAACTGCCGATTCGTTGTTTGTCTCTTCAGTCTTGTTTACGGATGAGGCGACATTTGGAAAAGATGGAATACTGAATTTAAACAACCAACAGAATCACTATGGTACAATACAGGCTAGAAATCAGCATCAGTTTACGATTAATGTGCGGGCAAGAATTGTATGTCACTGGCTTGTAAGTCAATATGTTCTCGCAGCACGTCGTATAGGAGCTGTCTACAGGGACTTTATTCCGAACACACTTCCAGACCTGCTAGAGGTTGTTCTCCTGCTAATACGAAGACACATGTGGTTCATGCATGATGGGGCTCCAGCACATTTTAGTCGCATTGGTTGCGATTTACTGGCTGACATCTATCATGAAAATGGAAAAGTAGGAGAGTACTGGTTCTAAGGCCTGCATGTTCCTCGAATTCAATCCTTTGGGGTTTGATCTATGGGAGCACCTAAAAAATTGGTTTACGCAACAGACATTAATAATGCAGATACGCTTTATCAACGTGTTATGGGGGATGGGAAACTATTCGGCACTGTATGGGAGTATTTAAATGGGACCACGTGTCTATTATTTGACGGATGCCTGCCTGTGTAGGAACAAGAGGAAGACATTGAACATTTGTTATGCATTTCTGTGATGAGGTACGACGATGGTCTTTTGGACATGTTTATATGGACATTTTTCCTTGTTTTGGTATCAGGAACCCGGCCCCAAAGTTTGTAAAAGCATTTTTGTATTGTATCATGGATCGTACATTTGAACTTAATAACACAAAAGCATTTTGATCATATGTTTATATAGACGTTTCGCCAAAGTTTGTAAAAGTATCTTTGATACACCCTTATATATATATATATATATATATATATATATATATATATGAAAATTTTGTTAGTGGTACAAAATTTATAACCGCCATAAACAGATAAAACTTATTTTTAGTACTGCCACACATGTTATAATGTGTGGTAATATTAAGGACATTTTAGACTTATAAAATGCAGGGCATTTTAGACTTATAAAATGAAGAATACACACGAATACTCTTTTGTACAAGAGTAGAGGTTTGTCTATTGTTTCCTATTTAGGAATGGGTTTCCGGTTTCTACTTCAACTCTATACTTCTAATGTCTTCACCTAATATCTAAAATTATTTATTATAATAAAACCACATCCTTGTTGATTAAAGTCATTCCTTCATCTATTAGAAAATTATTTAATATTTATTTACTATTTATTTACTTTTTTCTTTTTTCCTCCCTACTCTAAGAGTAGTTCGGTTCACCTATCGCCCGTTTCAGACTCCTCCCCGGTCTTTTAAAGAGGAGTAGAAATTTATCCCTTGTTTTATCCCGGTTTCTTCCAAAGTCTTTTCATTTTCTTTCACTTTCAGCAGCCCCCCTTGCGTCTTAGTGGCATTATCGCCTTCCTTGGGGTGGACTGATTTAAAAAAGCACTGCCATCAGAAGAGTTTACACTACTATTGGGATCCATAATGAAAGGCAATGTTTCCAGAAACACAACACAAACGAAAGAGAGCGAATACACAACAATTCAATACGGCGTACAACCAGAAACAGTTCCTCATTCTAGCGACGTATGTAGATGTATTCTTCAGCCGCACAATGTATTCTTCCGTGGTATTTACGTCGTATGTACGAACCAAAAGGCTTAAGTCGAAACATGTTTAATAGAGATTTCGTCGTAACCATGTTAAAATCTATACTGGTGTTACCCCCCCCCAAAAAAAAAAACGGATAGTACAATTTGAAAATTAAAATATATTAAAACAAATTGGTATCTGGGGGAAAAATTGGAAAAAAAAGCAAAAAATAAAAACATCCGAGTAGGCCGAAAAAATCGCCCATTGTCGTAATTTCTAGTCCAAAGAAAAACAAAACAATCGAGTAAAATAAGAAAAACCTAAAGTGCTCAATACACTGAGTAGAGCAAAGTCTATATATATATATATATATAGGTTTTCATGCTAAAAAATAAATCTCATTCTTTATCCGATTTTCTCAAACATGTCACAAAAATGTTGTCATCATGAAAGAAATAAGATGGTGTGGTTTTAGTCCTCCTCGTTTTCCCGCATATAACGAAAAGCCACGAAAAACTGCTGAAAAAGCACGGTTTTCGGCCATAGCTCCCTGGTCTTTTACACGATGCCAAATTTGCCATGTAAATTACATATGACACGCAAGTGTAAATGTTTGGTTTAGATAATTTCCTTAAAGTGGACGAAATCTGCGACAAACTCGGTCCAAAATCGGCTTTGGCCATTTAACCATTAGTTTCTTTATATGATTCCTTCCTAAATTGGCATCCGAACAACCTTTGATACAAAGATTGTTTTAGAAGGATTATTGAAGCGTTAATGGAGCGTTAAAAGGGAAATAATCTCAGAGAACCTCTTATTAACCGCAGCTTTACAGTAACCGTACGAAGAAGGTGGGGCGTTCATGCATTTGCACTTGCAGTTGAATCAATCTCTAACGTTTCATTCCTGTTTTTGTTTGATTATTAGATTTGTGATCAATGCCATACTATTTGAAAGTTATTACACCCATAGAAAATTTACTGAATATCTAAAACATTGAACAATTTAATTCCGCGCAACGAACACACAAGAAGTTTTTATCGATGGAATTCCTTTATTAAGAACAATCAAACACTTTCGAAGGACATACCGTAAAAAATATGAAGGGTGGGGAGTAGCTTAGTATACCAACTGATGATGCAGGGAGACATTTCTAGACAGGGGGTGCGGATAAACAGGGGTGGGGTTATAAAATTGAAGCAATGTACACCCAGGAAACGCCAGGTACTTCGGCTAGTATGAAAGAGAGATATTTCTGTACTTTAACTGCTTGCTATAATAGCATTTTGATCATGGAAATTGCTTGTTTTGTTTATGCGACTTGAGCAAAACAATGTTTTTGTACTATTTCCAGTCTAATTCTGCTACAAGATATGTTCATTAGCATTCTAATTAGTTTGATTATGTAAGTCACTCTGCTTGAGTTCGCATTCATTTGCACCCGGTTTCATTTTGATATATTTTTTCCTCTCTCGGAAATCTGCTATTGTCACTTGTGTTTTCCTTAAGGTGCTCACTTTGAGTCCGTGAGTGAGTTGTTGATTGCCCTGAAAGGCGACTCCATATATTTGTTTGCAAATGGAGTCGCTGGGTGCTTTAAATATTGCAGATTTATGCTTTGATTTTGGTTTATTTACCCTTAGTTTGCCTATGACTGGGAGATGATCGTTTAGATAGCATTTGGGTATGCTTCACAGTGCAAAAAACAGAGTTAAATAGTCTAACTGTTTTTTAAAATGTCTCTCACCGTTTTCTTTTTCAAATCCGCAAGCAGCTTGAGCGTTCCTCAAATCAAGTGTAATTACATCTTTGACCCAGCCATGGTGGTTCAATGGGGGAAGGACAGTTTTGTAACATTTAATAACATTTAAACTATTAACGATCAGCCATCACCAAGCAAACCCTAAACTTTCACCTATCATAATGAACAGTTGCTCTCTGATGGATGATCCTTGTCGTTCAAGGCAAATATATACAAGTTTGGACTCGGCTGTCGGACGGAAGGCATACAAATAACCTTACATCAAGAGGAGTATCAGGAGGAGCAGTAGAAGCAGTAGCAGCAGTAGCTTTTGTTGAAAGCAATTTGTCATTCACGGCTAAACATTCTCTTCCCTAGTTTCTATTCTACATTATATTTCACTGTACCAAAAGTTAATAAACTTGTTAAACCAATTCCGGTTTTCTACTATTGTTTTTAATAACTCAGTTACAAGACACGACCTTTGTAAGTGATGAATTATTCTCCATCCGCATTCCTTTATGCTACCAGCTCGGACCTTGACAGATAAGACCTGCCATACTGTGGTCACGGTGAGAAACCATTTCCATTCTCTTTCTCTTCCTATAATAAAAAGCAAGTTACATTCAGCTTCTTTCCCAGAATTGTTACTTTGTGGAGTTAACGCCCGAGAGAATGGTTCCCTGACAAATACAATCTTGGTCTCTTTATGTCCAGTATCAATCGTTATTTATTCTAATCCTTCTCATAATTATTTTTTACTTCTCTCTACCCTCTCCTTTTACCATCTTACTCAGTAACCCTCTTCCTCGAATGACCTTGTATTGGGCGAACTATCAGTAAATAAAAAAATGGTTCCTTTCCTAAATCAGTTTCTCATAATAATGATCTCTTGTGACTTGCTCTCCCAGTTAGCATTTCTGGAGTGTTGTAAATCGTGTCTATCGTATATACTTGTGTATAAGTCGATTTGAATATAAGCGGGCTGTCTGTGAAGTGGGCGAAAATCCAAACCTCATGTATAAGTCGAGGCAGCTAATCAACACATGTTCAGCTGGACGCGGTTTTGTAAATTCCCACGAGTAAAGAATTTTTTTATGAATTTTTAATAATTTGATATCTAAAATGTTTTTAAGTGTCATTTAAATTGATTTGGTTTATTGATTTGTTTTTTTATGGCTTATCAACCTTTTACAGGTTATTTAAAGCCAGATAATATTATTAGAATGTCAGAATTTTGTTTTTGAGATGATAATGATTTACTGATACAAGACTTACTACTTAATCCATAGATGGTGGATGAAGTGGGGAATTTATACCTTTTCTAAAGGTATTTGTGCATAAATGAATATAACGAACTCGACTGGAATTGGAACGCGGCTGTCTGATTTCCAGTTTCGAGCCGTTATCGATTACAAACTCTGAACATTCAAGCTTACTGCACCTAGTATTCCCAAAGCAGTTAACCATCTAGGGATTGGCCAGGCTTGATGTCATTTACAGTATAGTTTTCGTTTAATAACATTGCTTATAAAAACCCCATTGAAATATCCATGTCCTGAGCGAGATCTTATTTTACTTGTGTACCAATCAGGGGATGATATACAAGCGAGTCTCCTTTTATTGGGAAAGGAGTTAATTTTGATGGAGATGGCCCATTTCACGATGTTGTTTGCTATTTGCGAACTGTGAAGTGTCATGATTGTTCTTGGGTAAGGGAGTGAAGTGATTCCATGTCTTCATGTTTTATCGTATCGGGGCACTATCTCCATTAAGCTGGCAATTGACGTTTTATGTTACTATCTTCTTACTATTTCATGGATAGTCACCCTTCTCATCTACACCAAAGTGGGGTGAGAAAGCCAGTTTTGTTGTCATCTTTTATGTACCGTGTTCCTTCAGGATAGACGATCATGGCCCACCACATCTTCTTATCCCTTTATTATTTCTCACAAAATCTATTCTACCATCCATTTACACAAGCCGATCAAGAATGTTGCGTTCTGCTTTCCACTATCTGTATTTCCTTCAATCTGTCTTGTAGGTATCAGATTTTCCAAACCCTCCTTCCTCATTATGCACTCCAGAAATTTCAACTGCCTCTTCCTGATGTTACGTATAATTTTTTCTTTTTGTTTCCATTTTCTCTAAAACGTTGTCGTTGCTCACATGTTCGGTTCATGGCATCCTCATCATCCTTCTGTAGAACCACGTCTATCTTGCTTCAAGTCTCTTCTTGATCTTTGAAGAGATTCTGCCATACAGGAGGACATATATCACGTAACAGCCCAGTAATCTTTGATACTGTCTCTTAATACTTTGCTTAGTTTTTGGAATGCATCTTTGGATCTCACTGTCGCACTTTCTGAACTCTATTTACATTACCTGGGGGTCGGGGAAGAGAAGAAGAGGATTTATACCTTTCCCAACGGTATTAGCATGTAAATGAATGTAATGGATTCGACTGGAATTCGAACTCGGATCTCGGATTCTTCAATCCGAGCCGCTATCCATTACGCCACTGTTGGTAATTTTTTTTTTATATAAAAATGTATTGCTGGGATTTTATTATAAAATATATTTTTATGCTTTCATGATTTTTTGGGGGTGGTGGTGGTGGTGGTCACTATTTACCCATAACTGGGGCCCTAACATATGCTACCAGACTGAGTCAAGGTGAACCTGGGAAAAACAGTAATTAAGAGGTGGTTTCTCGATCCTCAAAACATCCAATTTCCCGATCAGAGACCTTGGTGCTGCATGCAGCTTATCGTCAATACACATAACTACGTCTTTCAGGAAAAAAGGTGTCGCAACTTCAGTAGATGTTATTTCTCTTTCCAATATTAATGGGTTTTCCTTCCTAACATTTTTATTTGAAGTCATGTGGAACATCTTGATTATGTCATTATTTTCTCTTCTGCTGTTAAAAGTCTGTACTGACTGCATAAATGAACATACTCGAAAATGAACCTGCATCATGTGCGCTGTTTTCCAAGGAAGAAGGAATTATTGTAAAAGCTAGCCAGAAAAAGAATACGGCAACAAGCAATGCTTACCTGAATAAACAAAGTTCCACGTACCCAAAAGAAAAATGACGCGAACGACCTACATGAACTCTCGTCGTCAGCGTGACTCTCAAAGGATATGTAAATTCTAAAGGAGATTTGCGTCGCGCTATGCAAATTAAGTTCTATGAAAAAAAGTAACTTGATTGTAGTCGGGAGTTTGTCTACGAGTCGTTAAGTTGCGTGGAGGACGAGTTCTTGAGATGTGTGACAGCTAGATTGAATTTTATCTCTATCTATAAAAGGCAGGATGTGTGTGTGTCTGTAACGAATGCACGGCCGCAATTTTCGACAGATTGCACCAAAATTTACATGCACATGCTCCAAGTTAGCGGGAAGGCCAAGACCGACTTTGCATTTCCCAACTCCCATCGATAGTGGAAATAATCGATTTTTTCATGCTTCTACGGCAGTTTGCGGCCATTTTGTACTGGCCAGAGTGAGAGCCTATAGCTGGCTGCCACGAATAGGCAGAAAGATTCTATTGGCCAGTGTGAGAGTTAACATCTGACTGACACGAATGTTAACTAGCTTGCTAGCATGCAAAAAAATCGATAGCTGCATTCGTCACAAGTAGGAAAAATTTAAATCTGCAGGGCACTTTACTCCAATTGGCTTATTCGCTTGCTTAAACTGAACGTTGATTCTGATTCCGCAGAACTGGGTTGGGTGTGAAAAAGTATTTGTTGTTAACATTCTTTTTTCATTCAGTTTTTCCAGTTACGAGTCCTTTTTTAAAGCTGATCGTTTTGTGTTCATTTTGTTTAGTTCTTTTTTCGTAACAGATTTAATGTTTAGTATAGAGCTTAGAAAAAATTTGCAGTATGAGATAGGCAAGTAAGGCATGTAGCAACATCAGCATGGCAAAGGACACTCCTTTAAAGGCAAGGAAGGGCAAAAATATTTTAAGTCAATGATATCCATTGCTGTATGAGTCGTACGATTTTTGAATCAAGCACGGGCCATGCTGCTAGTCCGCCACATAAAATTCTGCTACAAATTCATAAAGTGGCGTGTTTTTCCTTATTTAGTAAAGTTCTTTTTTGTGATTCTGTAGCGCCAGTCCACAATGTTCGAAGAAGCATGATCTTTGTCAAGATTCCCAGCCTTCACACGTTCAAATATATTTTTAACTATTAATCTTAGAGGAATTAGTAGGTTTTGTGCTAGAGATTTTTCTTCCGCTAGGCAGATGGCCGAATCGACTGTAGAGGTCTGTTGGCACTTGGTTGACTTGCAAGAAATATCTACATGTACGTTATTTGATATAAGTTTAAACATTACTACAAAAATCTATAGCCTTGTTCTTTCATCTTTTTCAATCTTAGTATTTAGTTATGAACGTTTGATGTTTGTTCGTTTCCGTTTGATACTTCAGAATTTAAGCTTCCCACAAAGAATGGCCGCTGCTGCTGCTATTCTCAGTATTTTGCGCAATGTTCGATGTTTCGTTGTTTATTGGAACAGACAAAATTGAACCTACAAGAATAAATAAATAAACAGAATCTCAATTTAAAGAAAAAAGTATAATATAGACTTTTAAACTGGAAAAGAAAGTTAATTCCATTAACTTTGTAAATTAAGAATGGAAGAGCAAGAATTGAAGGAATCTAGAATTTACTTTAAGATCAACACTGTATTCTGCAGCATCATTCTATGTTGGATTTATGTAGTGATATGTAAATGACTGCCTAATTAGCATTGCTAAGGCATAAACTATATAAATACCTAAGCAATAAGGGTAGAGTAGCTCTCCGTATACGTGATAAACGACTACAGCTGGACTGATGAAATAGGAAGGAAATTCCACTTCATAACAGCTAAACTTGACTGAAACGAGTCAATAGTGAAAACTTTTGGTGCTTGTTGTATTTTAATGATCCCCAAGATTTTAAACTATTAAAAATTGGCTATATATTACTACTAGTAATACTCTCTCCCTCTATCTATTTAGTTACATTTTTTGACATTTCACCCCAAGCAGGGCAAAAAAATCCACTAAGATGCGATAATGAAAGGAAATAGAGTGAAGGAAAATGTGAAATGTTGCCGAGAGAAAAGGAAAATAAAAAAGCAGTATTTAAGGAAGCAGATAACGACGCTTGATATTTCATTTCTATTTTTAGAGACCAGAAGTTGGAAGCATGTTCTGCAGACGAGAAGTGAAAAAAAGTAAAGAAACTATGAGAGTAGCAGTTAGGTTCAAGTTTGAACTCATAAAATAATCATCCTAATGTTCTGTCTTTTTACTGGTTAAAGTCCCAGACTCTAAAGGAGAGAACATTCCAACTCATAAATGAAGTATTAGTCCATAAAATATGTGACACATTGCTTTTATAAAAGTAAACTGTTGTTTTTACTGTTATACTTTATTTTTTGCTTAGTCCTGGGCATGGCGATAAACAGGAGATTGGACGTTTTGAGAAGCGTTGACCCACCTCTTAATTGCTGTTGTTCTCAGGTTCATCCTAACCCGGGGTGGTAGCACCTGTTAGGATCCCAACTATGGGCGAATAGTGAACCCCAAAACAAAAACAAACTACTACGAAATTATAAAAATACATTTATAACAGCAATACATTTTTATATTAAAAAATACCAACAATACATATTTATAGTAAAATTACCGGCAATAGAATTTTAAAGCAAAATGACCAACAATACATAAAGTTAAATCGCGTTCAATCCCTTGGTTCTCTTCTGCTTGTTCAGTAGCTATTGCCCACAGGAATCACTACTTCCGTCTATACCGTAGAGACATGTCTGATTACAACAGACATCTCTGTCACTTCCCGTAATGAGTGCAAGCATGTTCTCAAAGAAGCAAAGTTACTCTTTGCCAAAAGAATGAATCAACGTATTGCATCTCGCAAGTTTGGTTCAAAAGATTATTGGCGGCTCTGCAAAAGCGTGCTGAACAACAGTAAACCCACAATACCCCCTTCATTCAACCAATCTGAGGTCCTAAACCTCCTAAACCTCCTCAGCTGATAAGGCTGTTGCTTTGCTCGGGAGTTCTCATCAAATTCGACGCTAGACTCTTCTGGTGTAACCACACCGGACTTTCACCTTACTGAGTTAAGATTCACATAACCCCAACAATGGTATTGGATACCAACTCTAAATTTGACTTCCATAAGTCTAGTGGTAGGGACAGGATACCGGCCATTGTCCTGAAGAAATGTGCTCCTGAATTGTCTCCTAAACTTTACAACTACTGCCTCACCGACTCTTGCTTTCCAGCCTGTTGGAAGTCCTCATCTGTTGTGACTGTCTTTAAGAACTCTGGTGACCCTTCTGATCCGTCTAACTACCGTCCTATCAGTCTCCTACCACTCTTTGGTAAAGTCTTCGAGGCTTTAATCAACACTGAATTGGTTAAGTATCTTAATCTGCTCTCCGACAAGCAATATGGTTTCCGCTTTGCTCGATCTACCGCTGATGTGCTCACGGCCATAACTGAATTTGTATACCAAGCACTCAACAACAATGGCGAAGCTTGAGCCGTGGCTCTAGACATCTCTAAAGTGTTTGATAGGGTTTGGCATGCTAGTCTTCTTTGTAAGCTTCAGGGATACAGTATTACAGGACGATTATTTGACTTAATGCAATCATTTCTGTCAAACTGTGAAATGAAGGTCGTCCTAAACGGGTTCTCATTCGGCTCCTTTATCACGAACGCTGGTGTTCCCCCAAGGCTCTATCTTGGGCCCTACTCTATTCCTGATCTTCATCAATGACCTTCCCGACTCAAGCTGGCATCTACGCGGACGACTCCTGCCTCAATAGTAAATCTGGTATCGTTGACAAAATTAACCTGGCTGCTGATCTCGAAATGGACCTCCAATCTGTGGTTGACTTGGGCAGGAAATGTCAATCGACATCTGACACCCTGAACTTGTTCCTCGTTCTTCTCTGTAACCTTTCCTCAAACACGCCTCTTTACTCTTCTCAATTCTCTGTAACCCATTGCATGCTAGTGGCACTCCCGTCTTGCTTGGTGTGAATTACAAAAAAAAAAAAAAAAAATAAAATAAATAAATAAATAAATGACCAGCAATACATTTTATAGCAAAATGACCAACAATAAATTTTATCAGTCGTTAAGGCATGCAACCTGGTTCAAAATATATTTAGCTGAAGTCATAAAATTACGTTCAAAATATTTAAATTCCGCCATTAAATAATTCATAGAGGTGTTGATATGTCGCTAAGCAAAATCAATTACCTTTTACTATAAAAGTCAAAGTAATAAAAATGGCATTAGCTTTTCAACAGTAGTTAGAAGACTCCTAATGCCACGAGTATATCTTTCGATTTCCATCCATAATGATATATTGTAAATAATGAAAAGCTTTCAGCTGTGCTAGACAAAAAGACAAAATTTATTAAGAGCTACAAACGACGGTAAATTGTGGAGGACAGTGACAGCCAAAGTCCTGAATGGAAACGGTACATAGAAGAATCAGACTGCAATAAAGATTTACCGTATTTAGCTGTGCTAGATATTATATATGGGTTAAATAGCGGGACAAACTTGAATCTATAGACTTGAGTTAGCAACCAGCCTAAGAGACGGAAATCTCCTGACCTCAACCCCATAGAAAACTTATGGAGCATTATAAAGTACAGGCTCTCGAGAAAGCAGTTGAGCAACAAAGAGGATTTGATTGTGAATTTCTTATCCGAATGAAATTCAATGATTGGAGATGAGATTTGCCAGAACCTAATCAAGTTAATGCCAAAAAGGGTTGAAGAGGTCATTCATAAAAAAAGGAGGACCCATAGGTTATTAGATATTTCGAACTATGTTACCTATTATAAATAAACTATACCTCTATTATTCTTTATTTAAAGCTGTTCGGTTATGTTTCTATTGATTACTAGTTGCAGGAAATATGCGAGTCACTTTTTTTGCACAGAATTTTTCCCTAAATCTCATTTATATCCAAAATTATAATTATCAATAGAATACCTTAGGGTGAGTAAACTTTTTTACTAGGTGGTCGGGAAGGGGTCTTTATATTAGTGAGATTAAAAATTAGTTTGACCCCAAAAACAATAGACAAAAAATATTTTTAGTAAAAAAAATCAGGCGAGTCCCTTTTATCGAACAGCACTGAATGCGTTCTTCGTCGTGGACAGCAATCTGGACTTGTGGTTTTATGCCAAAGCTAAGACATTTTTTAATTGTCACCATATCTTCTAGTAAGAGGGTTAGGGTTTTATCGTTACCGACCAAATGTAGGTAAGTTGTTTCATCCTTGCCAATATTTTTGCCTAGTTAAACAGATTATTAATGTGAATATTGTCACTTTTTGACAATGTCTTCCAATTCGTACAAGGCCACCGGGGTGAGACAACAAAATAGAACTAATTATACTCCTAAACTGGCATTTCTTTTTACTTATAGTTCCCCAATACAAGGTCCAAGCGCCACTCAAGGTAGAGTATTACTGAGTGAATTGTAGAGGACAGGGTAATAAGAGAGTATCATGAGATCGAGTAGGATAGATCTAGGTTGATCCTGAAATTAAAGTAACCAAGATTGTAGTTGTCAGGGAAGTATTCTCTCGGGAGTTTTTTTCACAATTTAACAGTTCTTTTTTTTTTACATCAAGGTTCACCCTTTACAAAGCCTGGTGGCCACTTGAGGTAGAGGGTTACGTTAAGTGGCAATTTGTGCGGACAGGATTGAAAGATATCGGTTAACCCTAGCCTTGAACAGGTTAAGACTGTAGTGATCAGGGAAAAATCCTCTTGGAAGTCGGTTCCGCAGGGCAGTGGTTCGCGCGAAGGAGGTGTGGCACTTACTTCTCACTGATGGAATACGGAGAGAATGTGGGTGGTTTGCTACAATGTGAGTTCGAGGAAGAAGCTGTCTGTGGAAATTGCTTTTTATCAAAGGAACACGAATGGAATGGGAATAGTTTACTACCGTGAAAACAGCATGGCGAATCCTAACCGTGAAGATCCAAGCTGGTGGAAGGAAAGTAAACCGTCAAGAACCCTGCTGTTGTAATAAGTATATAGTAGTGAGAGTCTGGCAGCGTTTCGTCTGTTGGGAAAAGAGTCGACTCGTAGAGCCTACTAAATAGCGGGCTATATTAGGAACTAGACATTTACCGCCCTGCTATATATATATATATACAGGGCCGAAGCAGTACCTAAATATCCCAGTATGGATTAATGTTTAACGAACTAGGTTGCCTAGTCGCATTTAGTCGATAGTTCGATCCTGAATAATTGCCTTTAATTTGGCTCTTTGTCCAACTAATTAAATCTCGCCTAAATCTATCAATGATAGTTATGGCGTTTGGTATGAATGAAAGAAAAGCGGCAAGGAGGTTATAGGGATAAGGAAAATAAATAGCAATTGACCCGTGACGTGAATAGGATAAGACTGTAGAATTCAAGGAAGCACCCAGGTGGGATCTGTTCCACATTGTGGTAGTTCTAAAGAAAAAGCTGTTTGCCTGGAGCTTTCTTCTTGCATTTGGAATGCGGAAGAAAAGAACTGCTCCAGCTAGATATAGCAGCCGTACTCCATTTTTGCTATGACTCTTGTAAAGATAAAGTATGACAGATGGAGTCAGTTAGTTTCTGGAACGATAGAATAGTCCGACCATTTTCCCAGCATCTTCAGCAAGTTCCGCTTGTGAACCGAAAGACATCCAACCGTTCATAATGTCTGCAGAAAACTCAATCTGACCAGTGATGAAAAGATACTAACTTGGTTTTTAAGGTATTGAAAGTTACTAACCTGTTTTTTTTTTCCTCATTGAGCTGTTTGAGCTTGGTCAGAGGAGATATCTTTATTGGAAGTTCATATAATTTTTA
>OZ010584.1:89186365-89188865 GCA_963932145.1 Acanthosepion lycidas
TCATAATTCTGCCTATGAGCAGTATTAACTTTCATAAAATAATATTTTATTTAACATATGAAAATCAATTAAATACAGTATGGCGGCATCATAATTGATATTGACAACATTTTGATCCGGGATATATTGCTGAGCGGGAATGTTTAACCAAGTATTATACAAGGAGATTATTAATGAAGAAATTTCATTCCATAATGGATAGGTTATATTGACAGCCTTCAATAAAACAGAGGTTAGTAGACATCAGTATCATAGCCCTCTTGCTTTCAGTAAGGAACAAATAAAGACTAAATCTATCTATCTATCTATCTATCTATCTATCTATCTATCTATTCACAGGTTTAAAAAATATGAAGTAAGCCTGTATGTACATATATGTATATTTTTTATCACTTTAAACGTTAGTTTTAGTGGATACTTGTATTTGAGTTGACGTTCCGTTTACTTTAAACATTATATTTATTTTCGACACGGGCTTAAATATTCGAGAAATCTTATTAAAGAAAAAATATGTGACCTCCAATAGGGTTCGAACCCGTAACCACTTCTTCTGGGGAAACCGTCGTTAGATCCGCCATCGACTCGGTGACGAAGGGCATCGCCTATCAATCATGGCTGAATAGCACCCATTAGCGCAAATCTCTGTCGTCCAGATTCTAGAAGGTTCATATCGGCTCAGTTTTGTATCCAAATGTAAACAAAGCAATTTCTAAAGCCGTAATGGATTTTTTATTTATTAATCCGACATATTTTTATCACTTTAAACGTTATTTGTTGTGGATAACCATATTTGAGAAGACGCTCCGTTTATTTTAACCAATATATTTATTTTCGTCTACCGGCCTGAATATTCAAGAGATATTATTTAAAGAAAATATACGGAAGATATTGGAAGTATACTATGATTAAGTAAATATACCGTGCGGATTTTCTGCATATATTATATCTGTTTTGATTAGAAATATTTACAATACATTTTTCGGTGGTGTACGATCTTATTTGATCATTGTAATGGCCAGAGATTTGATTGGTTGGTTGATTTTGGTTAGCGGCATACAACATCTATTGGTTATTTAATGCCAAAATCTAAATATTTTAAACACGAAATCATGGCTTCAACTAAATATATTTTCAACGCAATTGCATGCCTTCAACTACAGATAGAATGTATTGTTGGTAGGTCTACTCCTGGTGATTTTGCTTTAAAATTGTATTGTTGATAATTTTTTTTATAAAAAACATGTATTTTCACACATTCACATTATTTTGTATTTGTTTGGGGGTTCATTAATTATAAGGTGGTTCCATGCAGCTCAATTCCTCCAATATCCCGATCAGAGACTTTGCTGCCAAATGTAGTTTATCGTCCAGAGATTTGGTCAGAAAAGCCTGATCACAAAGCTTTGGATAATATTTACATTCACTGTATACATATAAATTTCCATAGGGAAAGTTAAAAAAAATCAATGTCTACCAAATGTTCATTTTTAATCAAATCAGATTGATATAGACATACACGGACAATCTCTCTCTCTCTCTTTCTCTCGCTTGTGTGTGTGCGTGTGCAAAAACACAAATGGAAATGGTTGTCAGTTGGTAGGTAGACTGATCGAGTTCTTTTTAATAATCCGCAGCAGATTAACGAATTAGTCGAACAGTTGTTTGAGAGTTAAGTCAAATTGCACGCACACACACACATCCACCCCCCGCGCACGCACACACACAAACACAAACATATATATACATACATACATACATATATACATACATATATATATATATATATATATATATATATATATATATATATATATATATATATATATATATATATATATATTCGCGTACAGCGAATATACTTATGTTGTAATTAAAGTTATATTTATAGAGAAATCAATAATTAACTGATGTTACATTGAAGGGTTGAAGAACAGGTAAGTTAAGAAACCGGACAGGTACATAGCCAGATAAATACATAGGTAGGTAGGTGGGTATTGGATACGTGGCAATAAAAAACAAAACAAAACAGCAACAACAAAAATAACAACAACAAAAGCAACAACAACCCCCCCCCCCAAAAAAAAAATCAACGAAACATAAATATTGAAAGAGTCTATAGATTTTGTGGAAATGTTGAAAGTATCGTCGATCGTTAAAACACGTGCTTTGGCGAACACGTGGATATGTATTTCAAGTCGGGGCATTGTGTACGAATGACGCATGCGCGTGTTCATCTCATCGGCGCAGATTTTGTAGCAAAATGATATTCCTATGAATTGATGGATCAAAAATGGGCTTGACTTTTCTGAAATTATCTATTTCATAATTGATTTCTTTTTTTCTTCTGGTAATTGCCACTTCTTTTTTGGTCTTGCAATGAACGATTAAATACATAAAGACAAGCAGATATTAAAGGTTGACGAGTAAATACACACACACGCACACGCACACACACACACACACACACACACACATATATATATATATATACACTATATAT
>OZ010584.1:89193865-89228865 GCA_963932145.1 Acanthosepion lycidas
TATTGAACTCACAACTCTCTGGGTCCTGTCACTGGATCTACCCAAAGCCTTTATCCACTGTGCCATGAGAACATCTGTGTATGAATTTCTGGGTATTATATATCTAATGTCTTCAGCAACTATTTTTACCAGAGCTCATATTGCAATTTTTTTTTTTTTTGCTGTTATCATTTCATGTTTTTACCAGAGCTCATATTGCAATTTTTGTTGTTATTATCGCTTTTCTCTGGTATTCCATATTACTGGTTAAAACATGGCACGTAGAACTAGATGAGGACAATAGTCCAAATAATGATATGGATATATAACTTTACTGATAAATTAATTTTTTTATTTTATATTGTCAATTTTCTTGATTCGATTGTTGTTAGAAATTAATAAATCTCTAACATCAAGAATGCCCACATATAAAATACAATGAAAATACATATATATATATATATATATATATATATATATATATATATATATATATATATATATATATATATATATATATATATATATATATATATATATATATATATATATATATATATATATATATATATATATATATATATATATATATATATATATATATATATATATAAAATATGATGTCATCAGTTCCCAAGTAGGCATCTACGCAGACAAGTCTACTATAATAAAGAAAACAAAGATATAAATGTTTTTAGGTCCAGTGACAGGACCCAAAGAGTGTGAGTTCAATACCCAGTTAAGGCAGTGGAGATCTTGGAGAGGGGAATTAACAGGAGATAACTGACATCCATTAAAACATGGCACATGAAACTAGAACAGTGTACCCCAGTGAGCGAAATAAAGGATTCAGTTCGACATTCCAACCACCCGAAGAAGCTCGGAAACGTTGTAATAAACAATGGCGACAAAGATGAGAGCAATAGTCCGAATAATGTAAATAGTGTATTTTCTTAGAACTTCTCTTCGCATTCAAAAACTGTCTTTTGGGAAACGCATGGCTATGACCTTTTTTATTTTATCACTCATTATGGAATTCTTTGACTGTTTCTTCATTCACAAATATTTTGAAACCTTTCATTTGGTTTGGGAGAAATATTTTAGAATAAGATTTTGATATCACTTTGACCCAAACTCTCCCCCCCACACTTTCTCTCTCTCTCTCTTATGATAATGCTAATATTAACAGCTTCCTTATAAAGAAAGATTCAGAATTCATTGACCGAGCAGTTACTACAGCTGTTTGAAATTTTTTCATGAAAATAGGATTCTCAAGTCCAGTAGCTGTTAATGCTCTTTCCAGTATTGATCGGAGTTTCCTTCCTAACCTTTTATTTAAAGTAGTGCGGAATGTCAACATCTTGTTTATCTCATTATTCTCTTTGAGTTACACGTGCTATCCATTTGAGTTGCTGCTGCTGTTGAAAGTTCTAAGGTAATGTGGTTTCCGTTATCTAGTAAAGTTCTTTGTGATTCTGTAGCGCCAAGCAGCAATGTTCGAAGAAGGATGGTCTCTGTATAGATCTACAGGCTTCACTTGCTCAAAACCATTTTTCATTATTGATCTGAGGAAGTGCTTGTATACAGCTGACAATTTAGATATTTCTGAAAGGGTCTAGTATTTACTAAATGCCAATTCTGAATTTTTATCAGGTTAAGTGACGCCATTGTTTTCATTCCAATTCCATACAATCGTTTCTGTTTTGGAAAAGTTTATTTTGAGTCCTACTTCTTGGAACACTTGCTGGAGGATGTTGATTTTCTATTCAAGAACATTCTTAAACCAACTATGAATATCTATGTAATCGGCCTATCTCCCGCATCATCAGTATATTTGCCTCGGGAGGGAAAGCAGTATTGTTGTCTTCTATTGGTAGATTCATTTAATATGGCATGCTTAAGAACCTGTATAACAGTGGTATGGCGTCCTAGCAGTATAGATCTAAAAAGTTTGTAACAAAAGAATCGAGCTGAACGTATTTTTTAAATCGGTATCACCCCATGCAAGGCAGTAAAGCTACTATGACACAAGGGGTTACAGGGTGTAGAAGAATTAGGAACAGAAGCATTAATAATGAGCAGGAAGAGGAAATAGTAATCAGGAGGACAGCAGATAGCGGTTGACATTGCATTTAAATTTTTGCAGATTAAAGTTGGCTGAAAAGCATGGATCAAGAAAGGTGTTTCACGAGCGAGAAGTGCGAGAAAAGAAACTGTTAGCATAGAAATTACGATCAGCTCGGCTGTAAAATGCTAAGATCTCGACGTCAGTCTAGTACTGCAATTAAATTCAAAATGTTTAGGTACCATGGCGAAGGGGTCATCCGAACAATTACAATGAAAATATTTATAGAAAAGGCACAAATATGTAACCTTATGACGGTGGGAAAATGACTGAAACCGAGCCGCCAGATCAGTACCGATAATATTGCTGATTCTTCTTTGGATCTTATGAAGGAGCTCAAGGTAAATAGAAGGGGCAGTGGACATTATATGGTAGCAATATTCTAAGTATGGACGAATAGTAGACTTATAGATATGTAAGATAGATTCTGGAGAGAAAAATTGTCTTGCCTGACACAGTGAATCGACTTTCTTAGCAGCTGGGCCGGAAATGGACTCAATATAGTCTTTCGACTTCATGGCAGCTGAAAACGTTCGCTCGAGAAGGCACAACGCGTCACTTTCCTGGAGGTTAGCATCAGCCATGCAGAAGGCAAAGAGAAGCCTCTCAAATGATTAATGGAGAGAAGTTTAGTTTTGGATAGAAATAGTGATAGAGTAATGGCAGGATTGTAATGTTGCATTTGTGGGAAAGAAGTTGCTAGGTGGAAAATAAATATTTCGAAACAAGACTAACGATTTTGAACTTTAACTGTGAAGGTTGAAAAGTGCGAGGTGACAACCTTCCGAATCTGAAGCATCTTTCTAACTGACAAATCAATACTTGTTATTATTTTTTTTCAGCTTCGACACCAGTGTTGTTGTCTTCTCTCATAATATTAGGTTGGTGCAAAAATAATGACGTAATAATGTCGTTTTTTGACGTATTTTTTAACGTCAAAAAACGACATTATTACGTCATTATTTTTGCACCAGCCTCATAGCTTACCTAAAATTTCACATTCGATGTCCAGGTTTCATTTCAGCTCGGACACTGAAATTACCTTCATTAAGACTTTTTGAAAGCTCTTGGTAGGTAGAAATATTTAAGTGAAATCAAAGGAGAAAAGAGGCTGTCATTTGAGCACAAAAATAATGAAAATAATTGGCGCTTCTCGGGTGCGAATTAAATAAGGCAGTAAAGGTTAAAGAAATTCACACAATATTCGCCGCCCACGTAAACTAAAATGTGTGAAAGGTTTAAACGAGTAACATTTCGGCAAACTATTAGGTTGGTGCAAAAATATTGTCTTTTTTTGACGTTAAAAAGTACGTCAAAAACGACAATATTTTTGCACCAACCTAATACTATCCATGATTATAACTTTGTATTCAAGCTAGATTCTGACACAAGAATGATAAATAAGCTTAATTATATATTGAAGAATTTTATCAAGGTAGATATGAAGAATTAATTATATATTGAAGAATTTTATCAAGGTAGATATGAAGAATTAATTATATATTGAAGAATTTTATCAAGGTAGATATGAAGAATTAATTATATATTGAAGAATTTTATCAAGGTAGATATGAAGAATTAATTATATATTGAAGAATTTTATCAAGGTAGATATGAAGAATTAATTATATATTGAAGAATTTTATCAAAGGTAGATATGAAGAATTAATTATATATTGAAGAATTTTATCAAGGTAGATATGAAGAATTAATTATATATTGAAGAATTTTATCAAGGTAGATATGAAGAATTAATTATATATTGAAGAATTTTATCAAGGTAGATATGAAGAATTAATTATATATTGAAGAATTTTATCAAAGGTAGATATGAAGAATTAATTATATATTGAAGAATTTTATCAAGGTAGATATGAAGAATTAATTATATATTGAAGAATTTTATCAAGGTAGATATGAAGAATTAATTATATATTGAAGAATTTTATCAAGGTAGATATGAAGAATTAATTATATATTGAAGAATTTTATCAAGGTAGATATGGTGATTATACTTTGTACGTTTTATTTTACGCGAAAGTAACGTGGTGAGAAGATGTTAAGTTTTAAAATTTCGAATTAAAGAAATTCCTTTGGTTATTTATTTATAATGTTATTGCAGATATATTTTATGTATATATGAGTTACACACACACACACACACATACACACACACATACACACACACACACACACACATATATATATATATGTATATATATGCTGATGTCAAATGGGTCGAATTTCGATCCCGGTTTGAAGCAGTTGCGTATCTAGCCACACTGAAGTGCTGCAATTGTATATATATATATATATATATGAAAACTGTGTGTATATAAATATAAATAAATATATATATATATAATTATTTATATATTATATGAAACCCAGGGTCACAAAATCACATCTAGCCAACCAATATATATATATATATATATATATATATATATATATATATATATATATATATATATATATGTCCTCATTGTTTACGTTAGGCTACAATTTTAAAGCAGATATGATAAATCGAGAAAATAAATCAGCGAAGGTGTGTGTTTAAAAGCAGGAATTCGAGCGTTTCTTTCCGGAAGGTCTCTGTGGCTTAACGGCCATAGCACCTCAGGCTTAATGAGAACGTATATTTTCTAATAAATTTCTCGAAAATTCAGACCGGTAAATATAATTAATACTGTTTCTTTAAAAAAAAGACCATTTACACAAATAAGTCCATAAAAAACATATAAACAGAAATTTATTAAAACATTTGTTGGATTTAATCCATTTCATATAATATATGATGACCTAGAAGTAAGAAATTTGACATCAGTCAGGTTTCGATCCCAGTTTGAAGCAATCGGACGTCTAGCCACACAGAAGAATTGTGATACAGCGAAACAGTCTGTCAGTGGATGACTATATATATATATTAGGTTGGTGCAAAAATAATGACGTAGTAATGTCGTTTTTTTACGTTAAAAATACGTCAAAAAACGACATTATTACGTCTTTATTTTTGCACCAACCTAATATATAGTTATTTTCCAAGCATAGCTAAGGCACAAGGCCGAAAGTATGGGCATCTAGTGAGGATCGAACTCACTTTTCAGTTGTAACTAATCTAGCGAGACAAGCTTGCTAACCATTACACCACGACGAGAATTAGGCAAGATGCGAACGAAATTCGTTTGGTAAAACCAACAAGCCTCATTTTAATTGGCTTTTTTTTTCGAAAAAAAAAAGAAGTACTCTGCTTTTGAAATAAAATTAATCGTTTAGTCGCCAGTAGTTTACCATCGCCCGAGGAGACCCATTTGTAATAGTACTAGAGCGTCGAATATTCCCAGGTACAGACGCCTATTCAGGCATATTTGTGTTTGTTAACACTACAGAGCCGACCTGTCGTTTATACTGCAACTACGCTGAGACCCTAGGTACAGTTCCTGGGAGATAGCGAATTATAAGCTACGTGAATGAAGTCCGAATGTACAAACCCTCGGTCATAATGACATGTGATTTCGTGCTAGCACGACCACCCACGGTTCCAAAACAGTCCCGTCTACCCAGTATTATTCACAAGGCGAGGTCTAACCCGTAGTATGGTTTTTAGAAACATCCCAAATGTTCCATACGCTGGGATATAGCAAATTAAGTGTTGTAATAAATTAATATAGTATTTAATGCAATATTGTAAACTAGTAAAGTATATATTGAAACAATTGTTAATAGTTAGGTAATAGGGTGTTATTCTAAATGTTAAAGCAAATTAAGATTAATGTTGTAATAGTCAAAGTAATACTGACGAACAAGTAAGCGATAGTATTCTTGTTGGCAATGGTGCCTTAGTCATATTCAAAACAGACGTCCTGACAATGACGTCATAGTTATCTTTAAATTACGGGTCTTGCCAATGGCATCATAGTCATTTTCAAAATACGTTTTAGGTAATGGCGTGTTAGTCATCTTCAAAATACTCGTCTTGCTAATGGCATCATAGTCATCTTCAAATTACTCGTGTTGACAATGGTGCCCTAGTCATCTACCAAGTACAGTTATTGGCAATGGCGTCTTAGGCATCTCCAAAATCTCGTCTTGGCAATGTCGTTGGCATTGCAACGTACAGTTGTTGGCAATAATCTCTTAGTCATATTCAAAATACTCGACATGTTAATGTCGCCGTAGTCATCTTCCTTTACTCTTGTTAGCAATGATGCCTTAGTCATTTGCAAAGACAGTTGTTGGAAGTCGTGTTTAGTGATCTTCGAAATACTTGTCTTGACAATGTCACCTTAGTCATCTTCATTGTACTATTGCCTTAGTCATATTCACAGTACAGTTGTCGGCAATGGCGTCTTAGTTTTCTTCAAAATACTCGATTTTCCAATGTCGTCTTAGTTATTAGTTATATTGGCAGTACTCGTTTTGGTCGTTGTGTCTTAATCACCTTCAAAGTACAGTTGTTTGGCAATGGCGCCTTAATTATTGTTATATATGAATAAAGTGTCGCTGCCGTCACTTGAGTTTGAAGTTTAATGGGATCGCCAGTGAGCAAACACAGGCGATCCCATTATTGAATTAAGTGGATCACGTGGCCATAGAGGAAACGCATATATAGGAAGTCGCGTGACATCTAGATTGATCGTATTTCTACTCTATCCTCTATTACTATTCAGATCGCTATCTCTACCCTATCCTCTATTACTATACGGACTGTTATTCTCTACTCTATTCACTATACTATTTCTCTATTCGGATTACTATACAGGTTACTTGTCGAGCGGGTATTATCGAGCATGTACTAATAGTGTGAGTGATATTCGAAGGCGTCTGACACCAGTATTTTTCAACGGCGTTACTATAGTTGTATCTGCGATTACAAAGTCTCTATTACAACGAGCATGTCAAAAGTGACAACGAGTATTCGTTGACATCACAAAAGTTTTCAAAACACTCGTCTTCCCGATGATACCTTAGTCATCTTCATAGTACTCTTGTTAGCAACGGTGCCTTAGCAATTTGCGAAGTTCTGTTGTTGGCAATGTCGTCTTAGTCATTTTCAAAATATTCGTCTTTCTAATGACGCCTTAGTCGCCTCCATCTTACTCTTGTTTGCAATGGTGCCTTAGTAAATTTCAAAGTACAGTTGTTGTTGTTCTTCTATGTGTTGTCCTTTCAGAACATAGACAATCATGGCTCTTCTCAAGTTTATCTCTTGTATGGTGTTTAGAAGTTTTCTCCCTCTGATAAGTCTCCCGGCCCCGTTCCCCCAGCCATTAACACAAGCTCTTCACGTAAGTGGCTTGCTCTCTTCCTTATTTCCCTTGCACTCAGTATACCACGTGAGGATTAAATTTTCCAAACCCCCGTTCCCCATTAAATGCCCAACTAATTTCAGGTGGCATTTTTTACTGATCCAAAGACACCACGAGATGTTTAGAATCAACCTGCCGCCCAGTCTATGTGAATGCTACAAAGCTAAGACTCCACCCTGCTATTACGTAACACAAAGTCCGCACAATTTCTCGAAATATCCCTAACAGGTAGCTCAGAAATGTACGGTTTTCAAATTGCTGTTAAATAATAATAAAATCTATGCCCTTATTGTAATTTTTGAATAAATATTTTACTTATCACCTCAACTTCTGGTACTATAAATCATTCTCTTCTGTAATCCATACATTCGCATAATTTCAAAATTCGTGATACCCACGGGGTATCCGTCACCTTATCCAGCTTGCTTTATTCTCTTTTTTTAATCTTTTGTTTCTTCGAATGGTATATCCAGATATCTGGTGCTTCATCTCACACGGTTACCTCCGAATTCCTTCTCTCATTCTGTTTATATCTATGAACGTTTGTTTTTTTCTCTCTCTCTCTCTCTCTCCACACCCTTCAATCTCTATCAATCTAAATAGCCATCTCTGTTTATATCTAACATGGTCTATTTATATCTATGTATGTATTCTTTTCTGTTTATTTCTATCTATCTATCTATCTATCTATCTATCTATCTATCTATCTATCTATCTATCTATCTATCTATCTAATTTCGTTCTTTTCCTATCTATCTATCTATCTATCTATCTATCTATCTATCACTGTCTGCTCATTATCTATCTATCTATCTATCTATCTATCTATCTATCTATCTATCTAATACGAGTGGCAGGTCACTTATATTATGTAACCCACCACTACCTCTTGCATGGTTGGGTTATTAGCGACGAAACCGGTTCTCCTAACAGGCTTTTCTGGTGATCTATCTAAGTCCGTTTCTATCTATCTATCTATCTATCTATCTATCTATCTATCTATCTATCACTGTCTGCTCATTATCTATCTATCTATCTATCTATCTATCTATCTATCTATCTATCTATCTATCTATCTATCTATCTATGGTTTATCCTCCTCTATCTCTAATTATGTGTCTTTCTATCTTAAGTGGTCTCACTTGCTAAGTTCATTTCTTTCTTTCTTTCTTTCTTTCTTTCTTTCTTTCTTTCTTTCTTTCTTTCTTTCTAAAGTGGTTTCTCCCTCTATCTAAGTCCGTTTCTTTCTTTCTTTCTTTCTTTCTTTCTTTCTTTCTTTCTTTCTTTCTTTCTTTCTTTCTTTCTTAAATGGTTTATCCTCCTCTATCTTTAATGTGTCTTTCTATCTTTGTATCTATCTTAAGTGGTCTCTCTTGCTAAGTTCATTTCTTTCTTTCTTTCTTTCTTTCTTTCTTTCTTTCTTTCTTTCTTTCTTTCTTTCTAAAGTGTTTTCTCCCTCTATCTAATCCGTTTCTATCTATCTATCTATCTATCTATCTATCTATCTATCTATCTATCTATGTTAATATCGATCACGTTTTCTTTTATATCTATGTATCTCACTCAGACCGTCCCCATATATATATATATATATATATATATATATATATATATATATATATTATGTGTGTGTGTGCAATGATTTTAAAATATCGTTTTATTTCTTCTTATTATATTCATCGTCATTTCCTGTTTACATGTCAACAAGAGATGTATGAACCCCATTGGATGCTTCATACATCGATAACCTCACAGGATGGAATTGGATTTATTGGCTGTCTATTTACTTGTTCATCTGTGAGTAATAACACAATAAGAAAAGAATCAGCTGAGAAGTGGGTGACGAAAAAATGATTAATCCTTCCACAAATTTGCTCGATTGAATTTGTACAAATAATAGGCAGTCCTCAGTATATTCGGGAAATTCTCCCGTCTCGTGACACCGACAGCACGTGCGTCTTGACAATTATTTTCCCCATCGTCGCAATTTCGCTAGCTTATATTTATTAGGCCGTACGCATTTTAAATGTTCATGCGGCCGTACACAAAGGCGGCGACAAATACACCCATGCGCACCTATATTTATTCATTGTAAACACGCACGCACGGAGGCCTCCTGCTGTAGAATAATTATTAGTTGGCTGTTACTACTTTATTGGGTTCGATCGCTACCAGGGGCTCCACACCCTAAACCATAAACCCTTGTGTCTTAATAACAGCATAAACGTATAATGAGTAGTTCTGTCTTTCAGATCATTGACAGAATTTCTTGACCCTTACTGAGCGCCCGTTATTTTAGCCTTTTGCCAGAATGTATTGGTAATTGAGTGTATTTTATTGTACATACTCTATTTTGACAGTAGTCTTTTTAATGTCATATCCCTTCAGGACGTAGATCATCATGGATCTATCTGCCTAGTTAAAAATTAGAAAATATCTAAGAGTACCCGGGATTCTTACTTCATTTCTTTAAGTTCAGTTCTCATTGTTCCTATTATGATGACCTTATGCGAAACCAATGTAAATATTTCAATACGCATGCGTGCAATGTGAACATTGAATAAAAACTGTCTCGTTTCCATCTAAGGACGTTTAATGTGATACAGAAAGTCCAAGTCGCATAGGAATGACAAAATACAAGAGTTGGACAAAATAATTGAAACATTAAATTCAAAGAAAATTTATTTAATATGGAGTTGGTCCTCCTTTAGCCTCACATACAGCTTTAATACGTCTAGGAACGGAATCATACAGCTTCCTGACTTCATCCAGAGGAATTTTCAGTCATTCTTCCATTAATACCTTCTCCAGCTCTTTACGACACGACGGTGGAGCATAACGGCTCCTAACTTGTCGCTACAAAATGTACCACAAATGTTCAATAATATTGATATCTGGAGATTGGGAAGGCCACTCCATGTGTTTTAGCTCACTTTCATGCTCTTCATACCAATTCTTAACCACACGAGCGGTATGTATTGGAGCATTATCATCTTGGAAGATGCAGTCACCATCATGGAATAATATCTGGGCCATTGGATGAACATGATCTCCCAAAATGTTCAGGTAAACTTTGCTGTTGATTCTACCATGCAGGGCAACTATTGGACTGAGACATTTCCATGATATGGCGGCTCAAACTATCACTGATCCACCGTCATGCTTCACAGTTAGATGAAGGCAGTCAGGGTTGGAAGCTTCTTTGGGAGGCCTCCACACATAAACTCGCCATGATGGTGGGAAAAGAGAAAAACTGGACTAGTCTGAGAATATGAGTTACTTCCATTGGTCTGTAGACCAGGCATTGTGATCTCTGCACCACTTCAATCTCTTCTGAATGTTGCGAGTGGAGAGAAGAGGTTTCCTTACGGCGGCTCTTTCATGATATCCAGCCTTATGGAGCTCACGACGAACAGTTTTAGTAGAAACTCGACTATTCAGATGATTATTCAACTCAGCAGTCAGTAGTAACCCGATGATTTTTTGCCAAATTCCGTTTCAGTGCACGTCGGTCCTCGTCAGTAAGTTTGCAAGTCCGGCCCGAATTGCTACGGTGGTTAAAGGTTTTGTCCTTTTTCTCGAATTTCGTCATAGTTCTTGATATGGTAGCTCTTGAAAATCAAACAGTTCAGCAACCTTAGTGATCGAGGCTCCTGCCATGCGAGCTCCAACAATTTGCCCTTTTTCGAACTCGAAGAGGTCACACATTTAGCTTAAATTTTACTAAATCCTAAAAATAAATAAGACAAAAACAGTAAATTAGATAAATAAACGTATTTACAATAGATATAAACTGCAATTACGAAGTTTTAGTTAAAGTTCTTAATATAATAGGTCTTTGAAATATAGGAGTGAAATTTTCACTTGTTCCAATTATTTTGTCCAACCTTTTATGCCCGCCAAAAGATAAACAGGAAAATTTCGTTAGAAACAAAGAAAAGAATATCTTTTGTTCCAGGTGGTCCATTAAACCATCAGAGTTTTTTTTTGTTTAAGCAATTCACCCCCAACAAGGTATGGGTGCCACTGGCACGCAAGAGGTTACAGAGGATTGAGAACAAGAGTAAAGAGGCGTTTTTGAGAAAAGGTTACGGAGAAAGATGGGGAACAAGATCAAGGTATCAGATGTCGATTGACATTACACTTGAATATTTGAAGATTATAGTTATCAGGTAAGCAATCAAGAAGAAGAGAGTTCCACAGACGGGAAATGCGAGAGAAGAAGCTGTTTGAGTAGAAGAGACGGTTCATTTAACTGTTTTGACAGTGAAAGGGTGGGACCGGGATGCCAGCCTAGTATCTCGCCTCAATTCAGGCAGTCTGGGAACTAGCGAAAGTAGCTCGTCGGAACAGTTATCGTGAAAATACTTGTAGAAGAGACAGAGGGAAGCTACGCCACGTCTGTGAGAATGCGACTGTAGACGGGATGCCAGATCAGGACCTATCGCTTTGCATATTCGTCTCTGGATTTTGTCGAGGTCCGCGACACGTACAGCGGGGGCACCAGACCATATATGACAGCAATATTCCATGCAAGGACGGATGGTTGATTTATAGACTTAAATGATGGACTCAGACGAGAAAAAAACTATCTGGCAAAACCAACTTTCCTTGCGGTAGATGAAGCTATCGGAAATTAGTTTTTTTTTTTAATATCAGATCAAGTAAATACACTGTTTTTCAATTTAGCTTAATATAAACGAGAACGCTTTTCTCACAAAAGCATAGAACAGCTTTCATCTTTTCCACCAAACTGCTTCCTTTAACCCAAGCTTATCATTCACCGTGTTATGTTTAATGAAATTCTTGGAATAATATATATTAGATTGGTGCAAAAAATAATGTCGTTTTCTCACATATGTTACTATGTGAGAAAACGACATTATTTTTGCACCAACCTAATAGATTATTTCCTTTTAAATATTCCCTCTGAATGTAATGTAAATCCTTGGTTCTGCTATTCCTTTCAGAGAAACATGAGAATATTGTATATCTTAACTGCTGTCTCAGTAACATACACACAACTTATAGGTTCTCACATAAGAGCCAACGATATTCTTCGTAGTTGATTATCTCAAGGAAATTTGCCAAATTATAGATTTAAAAAAAATATATATTCAGCTTACCCTGGTCCCGTACAGAGAACTACTGTCAGGTTCAGATTTCGAGATATGCTCAAAGTACTAATGTTTCTTTCTCAAAGTGTTAATGTCATTAAAATGTAAGTAGTTACTGGGAGTGACAGAGAATGAGAAGACTTTAGTAAGGAGAAAGCACAATAAAAGAACATGTTTCAGGAAGACATAAGAATGGTGATTAGTTTTGCATTTAAATTTTTGAAGATTGTAGGTGGGAGGGAAGCAAGAAATTGGATAAGGGTTTCACAGGCAAGAAGTGCGAGATAAAGAAAATATCAGAACAGAATTGAGTGTTGCTTCTTACTAGTTCAACATTAAAACTGGTGAGATCTAGTTGCAAATCTAGTAGAATGTTTAACGTCATAAAATCGAAGCAGCTTGGAGGACAGCACAATCAGAACAATTGCCATAACACAGCAGTGGAAAAGTGACAAGTTGACGTGCATGCCAGGATCGATTACATTACAAACCTTTCTTTGAATTTTGTCGAGCAATAGAGTAAGAACACCAGACCATGTGTAGCAGCAATATTCAAGGAATAGATGAATATTAGATTTACTAATGTGCAAGATGGATTCTGACGAGAAAAAAAATCTGTCTGGCACAGTGAGCCAACTTTTCTAGCAGGAGATATAGTCATTGGTTCAATATAATCACTCTACTTCATGTTAGTGAATGTGAACCCAAGAAGATACTAAAGCTCTCCTGGAGGTTAGCATCAGCCATGATGAAGGAAGGCAGAAAAGGTTCTCTATGGTGATTAAACGAAAGCTTTTTTGGAAGTGTTAAAATTGAAAAGCCATTCCTTCCTCCAGTTAACAACTAATTAGAGGTCCGTTTCGAGAACAGCTACCAGTTTTACTTTGTCGTACATATCGGACTTGCTACTTAGACATGGACCAATAATTGTCACTAGCATAATTACCGAGTTAGTAACTGATGAAACCGGGAAAGCCATTGATGAAGATAAGAAACAACGTATGTCTAAAGATAGAGCCCCGAGGGACACAGTATTAATGTGAAATTATTTAGAGGCGTGACCGTTCAACACAAACTTTATTAAACTATTTGTTAAGAACGATTAAGGCTAAACATTCGTCCAGAGACAGCGTAGCTCTTGAGCTTGCATAGAAGGTCAGCATGCCAAACCCTGTCGAACGCCTTCGAGATATCTAAAGCCACAGCCCGAGCTTCGCGGTTCGTATCAGTGCGATTTATTACCGTGAATCGAATAAATGGTTACTTTAAAATATCAAGAAGGTTATCAAGCACAAAAAAGATATCTGAAAAATTCCAGGGCGTATAATGAACGAAACATTGTGAGTATTACAAACACAAAGTCTACTTCGAATAGCAAAGCATATTATCCTAAATTAATACATATTTGGGTTTTGTTTGGCTTGTTTTACGGCACATGAACCTCAATGGGTTATTTAATGCCGACAAGATTTTTATTGCCGTAAATATTTTTTTTTCCAAAAGTATTTCTGGTAATATTTTTTCCAAAAACATATTGCTGGTAATAATGTATTGCTGGTAATAATTTTTTCCAAAAGTGTATTGCTGGTATTAAAAACTATTTTTATACGCTTTGACCCCAGTTTTGGGGGGTTAATTATTTGTCCATAACTGGTACCCTAACAGGTGCTACCACTCAGAGTCATGTTGGACCTGGGAACACCAGCAATTAAGAGGTGGTTCCACTCTCCTCAAAAGCTGATCAGAGGTCTTGCTGTCGGATGCAGTTTATCGTCACACCCATTTGGAAACTGATGACATCGGGAAGGTCATTGAAGAGGATCAGAAACAGCGTAGGTCCGAGGATAGAGTCCTGTGAAACAAATGCATTTTTAGTAACCCTCATTTCAATTTCAAACATTTTCTTGAATTTCATTGGTTGTTAAATAAAAAATAAGCTTCGGGAAATTTCCATAACAAAACAGTGAAAATAAGTGCTCTACCGACAAAAAAAAATCTTTCTTAAATTCATCCCTAATTTAAATGTTTCAAGAAATCCTATTGGCTGAAAAATTAAAAAAATACAACATTCGCCCAAGCATTTCTCAGAAAAATTCGCAACAGCTACCAAGCCTCGTTGGAGCCGATTTCGTTGTTAAGAAAAATAGAAATAGAAATAGTAAACGAATTTTCGTCGCATTTGAGACTTACACACGCGAAAGATACACACAGAAATTATGTGCCGCCAAAGAAACAAACTTCCTTTATGAGAGATTATAAAAATTTACACGACAAACTTTTTCACTCAATATCTTTCATAGAAAAATTCAATCTTTTTAATCAAAGGCAGACAACTTTTGAGATATTGGATATTTCCGAAACAGCAAAGAACTTTTTCTCTAAAATATATCTTTGCACACATCATTACAAACAAATTGTAAATTGTGTATATAAAATTTAATCTGTTGGTTTAAACATGTATTTTTTGTCATGATTGAATATCGTTACCATTTGGTCATTTCTTATAATTTATGTTTATGGATATTGCATATTTTATTTACAGCACAATCTTAAATATTCACGCAACCTTCTTAGATCCACTACACATTCATATATGAACTTGAGCTTGTGGTGAAGGTCAGCATGCCGAACCCATGTTGTTCTTCTATGCGCAGTGTCCATTCGGGATGTTGGCGATTATAGCTCTCCATAACTTGTCGATTTATTTGTGTTATTTTTCGTTATTTTCTCCACGACTTGTGTGTGTTTTTGTTTAGCTCTGTGTGTGTGAAATCGATTCTATACAAAGATTTACTAGATTTTTTTTAAAAATATGTCTAAAAGTATATTAGGAATGAGAAAAAATTAAGTAACACTGAGCGAAGAAAATAAGAAAAGCGATAAAAATCGGGGCGCGCAAAAGGAAAAAGAAAAAGAAAGAGTTTTATTGGTAATCTCTGAATGATTGAAATATTTATCAGAATTTGAGAAGGTAAAATCCTTAAAATCTTATATAAATAATTTACTTAAGATCCAGCGCTATTTTTGTTTTTGTATCCTTTTCCGATTGATAAAGCAAGCGAGAATATTACTTTGTTTCTAACGGAAGTGAAAGCCTGCGTTTCTGATCATGTGACAATGTGATCGCCAGTCAACTTTTTCTAGCACGTTGCTACTTTCTTTTACTTCTTACTGGTGCATAAAAAAATATATATATATAAAAACGTGTATTTAAATGGTGTTGGTGGACTTTAGTAATTTAAAATATAAATTGTATAATCATAACGCTTTCTCAGATAACATCTCAACTGGAAAGTCGTTGCCAAGAAAACGAGACATCGACAGTGAGAACTCGACTTTATCTCTTATTACAAAATAAACAAAAGTGCTTAAACCTCAAGGCTGTTATTTTCGTAGGATTTTGCTTGTTTTAATTCATTTTGATGAAGTTTTTAATTGGGTGAATACTGTACTTATTGGATGTAGGCTTTCATCTTTTATGTGCCATGTCCCTTCCCGACATGAGCGATCACGGTCCTCCACCACTTCTTATGCAATATTAGTCATATTACTATCCCTCCTTGTTCATATTCTGCTATCAATTTACACTAGAAATGTCCAAAAATTCGCTGAAATAGAGTATACCCTGATGAAAAAGTGTCCCAAACTTGATTAAAAAAATTGTATTGTGTAAATGTTTATGCCATTATTAAGAGGAAAGACCAAAGTATTTTTGAGTATTTTTTAGAATTTCTTAATCCTAACACGTCCGAAATTTTAGCTAAAAATCTTGTTTTTTTTGAGTCATCAAAATTGACGTAAAATCAATCATGTGTTCCATTATTGACAGCTTGATAAACAAAAGTTAAATTCCCCATTTAAAAATCTTGTAATAGACAAGCTCGTTAATTATGTTGCTCGCTGTTTCTCTCTGCTCCTTTTGTTTTCACTATGTCTTCTTAGTGTTAAATCCTCCAAGCTCTCTTTCCTCATTATGTGTACCAGAAATTTCAACCATCTCTTTATGAGATTAAGTAAAATGTCCTTTTCATTTCCATATTCTTTAAAATTTCCTTGTTATTCACATGTTCTGTCCATTGTATTCTCAGTATCCTTCTGTAGGACAACGTCTCTGTTGCCTCAAGTTACTTCTTCGTCTGTGAGAAATTTGACCACTATTCAGTCCCATAGAGGAAAACGTTGCAGTTCAATGCTATTCTTTGTTCCTAACGAAATTTTCCTGTTTCTTAATACTTTGCTTTGCATTTGGAAACCATCTTTTGCTATTCTAACGCACCTTCGGATTTTTGTTTTTGTTTTCAACGAAATATCCACGTTTCTTAATAATTTGCTTAGTTTCTTGAAAGCATCTTTCGCTATTCCAATAGCGAAATTCGGATTTCTGTGGTATAGTTTTCATCGTCTCTTATGACATTTTCCAAATTTCTGTACTTGCTTTATTTTGCAACTCGCATCTCTTGCTTTTTCTCTTGCTGTTCTTACAATGAATGGTTAGTCCTTTCTTCACGCTTTCCTTCATTACCTCGTCTAGAAGTATCTACAGCTTTTTTTTTTTGAGTCTTCTACCAATACGATATCATTTGCACATCTTATGTCGTTGAGGTGGTGCCCACCAATAATAAATCCCAGCAGAACAACTAGCTCTCTTAAGATCGCCTCGTTGCCCCGGTCTTACGCCCCTTTCCATCTTTATGTAATTGCTCTCTTTATTTTCTATCTGAATGCAGGTTCTTTATGGCAGAAAAATAGAATAGGCAGCGTTCGATTTTTAGCTTGGACACTTCGTGTTTACCTCGCACTCTTGCCCTCGGGAAGGTCATGAATCCACGCCTATGCTTTCTATCCTGCCGCGTGATCATCGTCAGAGATGTTTCCAGAGTGTGGTTTCTCATCTTCAGCCAAGCTGCTCCTTACAGATCATGCCAACCTACTCAACCCATTTGTGTTTCTTCAAAGCTCAGCCGTTGTTCCTAGATCGGCTGGAGTGCTTTAAGAGCGGTTTATACAGCAACTATGACGAGAGGTTCTTATTTAGGGGTCAAGTATTGTATGCCGCCAGGGCCAGATACGACTTTGAACTCAGAGTTGTCCTTCTCCACTAGTTGCCAACAAGTACAAAAGAGTATAATTTGCCTTGCTGTTTTACCCATAGCGACAGGGAGAAGAGATAGATTCAGATCATGAACAAAAATTTGATTTACTAAAGGTAGATTACTGAAACTCAGATATCCAGAATAGGTATGGCATGTGGAACTAGAACAATCTACGCCGGTGGACGAAATAAAGGGTTCGATTCGAAATTCTAACGTATTAGGTTGGTGCAAAAATAATGATGTAATAATGTCGTTTTTTGACGTATTTTTTAACGTCAAAAAACGACATTATTACGTCATTATTTTTGCGCCAACCTAATATATCACCTGAAGAAGGCCGGTGCGTACAACGGTCGAAACGTTATGAATATGACACTAAAGATGAAGACAACAATCTGAACAATGTAAATAGTGTAAATAGTTACGATGCCACATCTCAGAAATATGGACATATGTTGAAAGAGATTATCTTTAAAAGTACACAATTGTTGCATAAAATAAGTGCTGTTTTTCATTATTAGGCTACGCACTTATTTATTTATGCTAAAATAGGTTTATAAGACAGGTTTTAGCGCGTATCTAAAATAATTCGGCATTCAATGCCGGTGCTTGTGCCGAGGTTGATTTTCAAGCTGGTCAGATATTCTCCTCTTGAAAGGTTGGTGAAATACAATTTTCTTGTATTTCTTCCCTCCACATTTGTTAGCAAATATCTGAATACATATTTAATGCTTATATATCGATGATGTGCTAAATGAAAACTGCTTGTCCTTGGCTAAGCGTGGGCAAAATTCCTATTGAAAATTCAGATGAAGTGTTTTTCATTTACCACGGACGCAGCCCGTAAGCATCGAAGTATTAAGAAGAATAAGAAAGAGACAGCTGGAATTTCTTAGACAAATAATGTGGAAGGATGCTTTGGAAAATTTTCCACTCGAAGGTAAAAGCGAGTGAAGGCACCGGGCTACCTAGTTGATTAGCTTGCGTGAATGGGTGGCGGAACGGGGTCTGGGAGGCTTGGCAAAGGAACAAACGTGCTAAAAGGGGATAAGAGGTTGTGGAGGGTCATGACAGCCAACGACCTGAAGAAACACGGCTCATATTTGTACGACTTACGATTTAAGACATATTTATGACATATTGAAAACAACTCTTTTCTGACTGTAACGTACTTTTATTCAGGATGTAATTGTGTGTGTGTGTGTGCGCGCGCGTGCGTGCGTGCGTGCGTGCATGTTTGAGTGTTTGAGTTACATGAGAGATAGAACGAGAGAGAGAGAGAGAGAGGGGGGAGAGGGATATATAAAAACAAGGCCCTCTTGTCATATTTACCATTTACCGACAGCCTCAAAACGGGTATATTTGCAAGTATCTAGAAAAGCAAGCACGCTAATAATTAAAGATCGAGTTTACACTTTCGGCTGAAGTATGGTACACTTTTTTCTCTTTTTTTTTTTTACTGATGGTCATCCAATACAAGGTCCAAGAGTAACTCAAGGTAGATGGTTACTGTGTGGACTTGTATCGACTTAAGAAAGGGCAAGCAGTGAAGTTCTTGGGGCTATGCAGGAAACATAAAATCTAATTCTAGATTTGAAGAGGTCAAGATTTTATTAGTGAATAAAATTTCAGAGTTCAGACAAACCTGTTTAAAAGACATCTCCTATTGGGAAAGGAAAAAGTAGTAATAATTACCGAATAATATTTCAGATTTCAGGCGGTTTTGAATTAGGAATCTTTCTTTTTGCATGAATACGCGTTTATTAAAATTGTTAAATAAGTTTAAATGTTATATTTACATAATTTCATCAACAATACATGAGAAATGCGTGAGGTGATTCATTTGTATGTTTTTTAAGATCAGCACCTCTTGTATAATGAAAAGCTGGTTTGTTGAGCTGGTCTTACTGAATTCAGTGTTCCCTACGAAATGCTTTACTATTTAGGTTTTGAGCCAGAGGAATACAAGCTTTAGACGGAAAAGTGTCAGTGAATGCTGGACAATCAACTCACATATAGAGAGAAAACTGTAGGCAACAGAAATGTTCCACAGAAGGATGCTGGGAATGAAATGGACAGAGAGAGAGAGAGAGAGTAAGAAATGAAAATTTTACTTATTTTTTTTAATTATTTCACTCCAAGAAAGGTACTAAAGTCACTAAGATGCAAGGGATTACTGAGTGTTAGATAATACGAGAAAAACTCTATCGAGGAGAGTGAACAATGAAAGAGCAAGAATTAATAAAACAGAAGATAACGACTGATATTGCATGTAAATTATTGAAGATCAAATTTGACTGGGAAGCAAGAAGCCAGAAGAGAGTTCCACATGCTAGAAGTGCAATTGAAGAAACTGTTAACATAGAAATTACAGTTACATCAGTAAAATGATGAGACTTTGCCGCCAATCTATAAATAATTCATAATGTCATAGAGGAAATTTAATCAGAACAATTACCATGGAAGTATTTATTGAAAAGGCACAGGGAAGCTACATCATTGCGGTGGGAAAGTGACTGAAGCCGAGATGGCAAGTCAGGATTCTTCTTTAGATTTTGTCAAGAATCTCTAAATATATAGCAAGAACACCGGATCAGATGTTGCAGAAATATTCAAAGCATGGACGAATGATAGACTTTTAAATATATAAGTTTATTCTGATGGGAAAATAGTCTAACATCAACATGAACGAACAATTGATTCAATAGACTCTTTCCACTTCATGTCAGCGGAAAACGTTAGTTGGAGTTTAGCACTATACATGCTGATGGAAGGCAAAGTTTCTCTCTGACGATTAAAATAGATCTGTTCCATTTTGGAGGTGTTAAGATTAACAAGCCATTTCTTGCCCCATTTAACTACAGATTGTAGGCCATTTTTTGGAATCCGCTGCCAATTTCACCTTATCGAACCGATCAGACTTACTATTAAAACAGGAGTAAATAGTTGTGTCATCAGCATAGATACTGAGTTCGGAAGTGATGCCATCAGGAGAGTCATTGATAAATATTAGAAACAACATAGGCCCAAGGATAGAGTCCCGAAGAATACCGACATTAAAGCGCAAATATTTAGAAGAGTGGGCATTCAAATTTCATTCCGCGATTTGATAAGAAAGACAGAATCAGTTCAAAAATTCGTCCAGAAATAACCTAACCTTTCAACTTGTGAAGAAGACCGATATGTCAAACCCAGTCAAATGCAAACGAGATATCTAAAGCAGCAGCCAGAGCAACCATTCTTATCTAAAGCTGGATAGACACTTTCAACAATAATTGTTAATACATCAGCTGTTGACCTAGAGAAACGAAAGCCATATTGATTATCTGAAAGAAGATACTGCGAGGTGAGATGTCTAAGCAATTAAAAGTTAATTAAAGCATCTAGGACATTGAAACAAAGAGGTATAAGGCTAATATGCCGATAGTTAAAAGGATCAGACGTTTCGCCAGAGTTCCTAAAAACTGGAACTACAGAAGAGGATTTCCAACAAGCAGGAAAACAAGAAGTAAAAAGCATTTATTGCAGAGTCTAGAGAGAAGAGGAGCTAATCCAAGAGCGAATCTCTGAAGGAATAATGCAAGGGTACCATCAAGGGTTTTGCGAGAATCCATATTAGAAACGATAGCAGAAGTTTTAAGGAAAATGGAAATAAAAGGAGACTTAGAAAGTAATAGCTTGAATTTCTTGAGCATGTGATGATGAAGACGGGTTATAAGAAGTTGATACTCGCAAAACATATTGCAGCTAAATGTGCCAAGAGAAGGAAGCCGGCCACCGATCTCGCGCGAATGGATGACGGAAAGTTAGACGGGATGCTTGACAAAAGGATAAAGGTTGTTAGGGGCTACAAGGAGATCGTTGAGAACCATGACCGCCCACATCCTGAAAGGACATCACACGAAGAAGAAGAAGAAAAATTACAACACTGAAAGTAAAGCAGACAAAAGGAAACTAGTCAGCAAAAACTAATTGGAATTACAAAAGTAAATTAAAATAAGCACTTTTCTTTTCAAAAGCAAATGTCAGACGTACTGAGAATTCAGGAGAAAATATATTTCCTGCTTCATCTCGTGAAGTTCTCTGAATAGAAAGCAACCTTTCAGGTGAGAATTTTAATTAAGGGTACACGAAGATTTCAGTGCAAAAGTTTCCAAGCGTGTAACAGTTTTTCTTAATGAGCTTAAACTTTCGCACTTTCATATTGGTTCGTTACAATTTTTTTTATAGAAAACTGAGAGACGTTACATCGGTAAATTAATGGTTGTCCACACACACACAAAAAAAAAATGAAAGAAAAGAAACAATAAAGAACATTTTTAACAAATTTTGATCTTAAAAATTTTTGTTGATATTTCTTGGTCTAAAATGATGAAATTTTATCTATAACTCGTTTACCTATACTTTAAAAAATGGCGGAAATATTTAAGCAATGGAATTAATATTTTCTGCATAAGTAATCAAAGATTATTATCAAAACAATTAAATCTGTTACTTTTTTTTTACTCTATTGTTCCCACAACAAGATCCAAGGGAAACTCAAAATAGAGGCTTAGTGAAAATGGTTGTTTTATGGTTATCAAAACTTTATGAAGATATGTAGGCTAGATAACGGTTAAGCTCATTCTCTTGAAGAGTTTAAGATTGTAGTGTTCAGGGAAGTAATCTCACGGGTGTTCATGGGAAGGAATATCCAAATGGAACTTCATTCATAACATTAGAATACGAACTGAATGACAATGGGCCAGGTTTGTCTGCATGGCATGGCAAGTTTCAGCTGTAAAGGTCTGAACAGGTGGAGCTACGAAATACAGCTCGTTAGAACATTTTCCTTAGAAATAGCAATAGGAAAGTGATCGGTGGTTAGGTGGGAAATAAGCAATCGCCTACAAGGCCGCTCAAACGTTTTTTGAAATCAGCCTAAGCTGGGACGGAAGAATTGGGCATCTCCAGCCGAGATAAATATTCTACTTTTTAATTCTACTTAGTGTACTTAATCTAGTTTTTAATTCTACGTTTTTAAATCATATAATTAAAAATATTCAAAGAACGCTAATATAAAGAAATATAATGCAATGTATTAACAACATGATCTCATCTACAGCATATCCCACAATTCATTTACTTTTGGTCAAACTCACCGATAAGAAGAAGTTGCCAGGCTTAAAATGGGCGAATTCAATCGTTTTCGAATGAAGTGTGATGTTTTAATTTAATATTATTATTATTGATTCACAACAATGCCTCCCTCCCTTGCGCATATATATATATATATATATATATATATATATATATATATATATTCAAATGTAATGTCAATCGACATCTGACACTCTGAGCTTGTTCCCCGTTCTTCTCTGTATTCTTTCCTCAAACACGCCTCTTTACTCTTGTTCTCAATCCTTTGTAATGCCTTGCGTGCTAGTGGCACTTCCGTATTGCTTGGTGTGAATAGCTATATAATATATATATATATATATATATATATATATATATATATATATATATATATATATGTGTGTGTGTGTGTGTGCGTGTGTGTGTGTGTGTGTGTGTGCGTGTGCACACTGGATAGACCCTTGCATTATTCCTTATTATTAAATTTTAATAAGGTGTGTGTGTATGTGTGTGTGTGTGTGTATGAGAGAGAATATGTGGTGTGTGTGTCCGTACAGATAACGTGTTTATTAAAGTAATGTTAATTGATTGGGGTCACAATATCTAACGAAGTTTTTTTGGGGTTGAGACTGACTAGGGATTATGAGAACGCAGTTTGAAAGAGTTTCTATCCGGACTTATACTAAGTTGGAAGTTAATTAATTTTATATATTTCTTTTTTTTTAACTCCCCAATTAACAAGTATGCATACATAATTGTGCAATAACCTGTTGGCCTTAGCCGTGACCCCACCGATATAGAAGGCCTGCTCGATAGTGACGTGACGTTACAAATGTAATCTATGCAGTGAAACCGACAGTAACCATAATGTAACGAAAAATTGTAAGAAAAAAATTGGTTTTAGTAGAAAACTTTTTAAAAATACATTTATAAAAGAAAGAAACAGAATTGAATTTTATACAGAAATTTATTTCATATTAATTTTAAAAAAATAACCGATAAAAAAAAAATGTTGCTGAATGTTTTGTAAAGTAAAGAAATTAAACATCATGTTACATTTCATTAAATTTTAAAGATTGAAATTCGTTCATTATTTTATTTGTTTCAAATCTGAAAATACTTTTAAAATCATAATCAGTATTGTTTTAATTTTTGCATGTTTTTATCTTAATTTTAGTAATTATTCTGTAAAGTTACAATATCGTAAGTATTTAATGATTATTATTCTTACACTACAGAAACAACTCAATTATGAATGAGGAAACAAACAATCAGACGAGCAAATTACAAGTAAATGATAAATAAGAAACAAATAAACTAAATACAAGAAAGTAAATAAATTTGATACAAAAAAGAGATTTAAAATTCAAATAATACTTATAGAAAAGTAGGTTACAGACAGACAATTTTAAGACTGAAATTCGTTCATGATTTTAATTGTTTCACATTTGAAAATTTTTTATAAATCATAATCAGCATTGTTTTAATTTGCATGTTTTTATTTCAGTTTTACTTTTAATCATTATTCTGTAAAGTTACAATTTTTGTAATTATTAAGAAGAGATTATTACTCAAATACAGTAACAACTGAATTATGAATTAGGGAACAAACAATAATTAAATAAACAAATTATAATTAAATGATGAATAAATAATTATGATGAATAAATAAAACAATTAAGCATAAATAAGAAACAAATAAATACAAACAAGCAAATAAATTAGATACAAACAATAAATAGATTTAAAAATCAAATAATACTTTCAGAAAAATAGGTTACTGATACAAAATTTAGCTGAATGTTTGAAGTTTTCTTTTTTTGCTTAACTTGTTATTTGTAATATTATTATTTTCCCTAGAACAAAAATTATTTAAAAGAGCATTTGTAGAGCTCCAGGCAAACATTCTTTGTATTTTTTTCTATATTGTGACCCTCATCACAAGTGTCAACATCAAAAAGAAGCTCATAATCTGCCAAAACATTCAATGTTATATGCATGGCTATTTTTCTTTGATTTACAGAATGAAGAAAAGAATGATTTTTTATAAGTTTATCAGTGACTACATAATTATAGAGAACAAAATTTATAGTTTTCTCATTAGGATATAAGAGAGAACCTCTATTAATCCCCTGAAAATAGCTGCTTATTTCAGGTATTTCTTCCACATTATCTCTTCCACTTACAGATAATAAATCTTTGCAACTATTGCATTTAATTTTCTTAAAAACTGCATTACAGAAATAACCCGCTAAGTATAGCATTACAGGTAGAACTTCTCTACAATTATTAAGATCATCCTCTTTAACATCAATTCTATATTTATATATATATAACTTTTCCTCCTCTGTCACTTCATCCCAGTTTGGTTCTTGCAAACTCTTTAAATCAATTTTAATGCATTGCTGATTAAATGGTAAGCTCAGTTTTAAAGCTGATTACATTCTAATTTTTTTTTCACACTCAAATATTTGACGTATCGAGATATTATACTGATCCCCACTAGGTTGTCGGTATTGACCAAACCTTGCTTCAAGGTGATCAGTTTGAAATTTGCCTGGTAATATGTACAGCATTTTCCGTTCTTCGATGCAATACTTGTTCAGTTCTAGAAATGCATAGGTTGTATGATGCAAAGCAGTGAAGGTTTCCTTTGTTAATTTGCCATTTCTTCTAGAAATGCTATTCCAAGATTCTAACCAGTCACAGAATACAGAGAGAAATCTAAAATTTTCTTCATTCATTCTAAGTGGATTGCAGTATTTATTTCTAAGCCGACAACCTTTATATGGCGTTTTAACATTCATTATTGTCCACCAAATATAAAATATGTTTATATATTCTGCAACTTCTGCAAAATTAGGCAAACATTTCTGTTTTCCTAAAGTCAATAATCCTTGAATAGTATATTCATTAAAAATTTGCAAAACTAAATTAACATTTTGCCTTTCAAGATTAGTAGGTGAAAGTGCCTTTGAGGTTAATTTATAACAATATTTCAAAATTGATTGAGATTCTAAGGCATGAAGTTTCTGTAAGGTAGAAAATGGGGCACTTTGGATATTATCTAATTCATGATTTCCATTATGACAAAATTTGGGGAACAGCACGCATTTATTTGCATCTTTTTGACCAAGCCAATTGTTTCTAATGCATTTTAATATATGGACTGAGTCAAAAAGGAAGAAAAGGGGTCAAGATTTTATAACTGGGTGTGGATATACAATGGAAAGCTTTGGAGGACTGCAAAAGAAAGATATAGCTTTTCTATTTATAGCATTATTATCTGTTATAATTGATAATACTTGAAAGCCTATCTCCTCTAAACCAATTATTATGCATTTAACTATGTGAAATAACTTCTCAGCTTTAAGACATTTAGTTGGCATAACATGCACAACATCTTTATATTGTGAGAATACACTGCTAATCATGAAAGCAAAAGCACTTGTTGCAGTTTCACTGCAGTTGTCAGATAAGCCAACAATATTACCACCCTTATAATCTAAATAAGGTTTTAGATGTATTTCATCAACAAGTAAAGATACTGTGATGCCCTTCTGCACTAGGAGCTTAAATTTATTTTATTATATATAAGAAAATTTTTATCATGTTGCTCAATCAAAGGATTCATATATGTTGATAATGTTAGTCTTTTAATGGTTGAATAACTAGGTAAAATTATATTTTTGCTGTCTCTTAACAATCTGTACCCTTTAGGGGAGTAGCTATATAACAATGAAGAAAATATAATAATTTCTGTTGAACAATAAAGCTTATTTTGTGTCATTAAATTTAGCTGCTCATGTATAAATTTAATTGTATTAAAATGTTTGTTTGATTCTTCTTGCACCAATAGTAGAAATGACATTACCAATTTTAATATAAAAATCATATTTTGTGGTTCACTTTGCTGTTGTTCTGTGTCCATTTTCTTCATGTTTTCTATCAGAATTTCAAGGGTATTTTGATCAGTTACATGTTTAGGAATCTTATAGTCCCCAATTGAATGCATTTCCACATCTCTACAAAACACATGTACTGCAAAATCAGACTCAATTACAAGAGACAGATTGATTTTTGGATATGGGGATTTGATGATGCTGAATATAATAAGTGTCTCTTGCTGCCTAACAAAACTCCAGTAATTTCTATCAAGGAAATTTAATTTCCCTTTTAGATCATTAACATTATGGAATTTCTTCTGCATTTTATATGCTAAGTCATAATTAATACTTTGATTTAAAGCACTTTTAAGAGCAGAATTCTCTAGTCGGATTCTCCTAGAGTCTAGTGACTCTCTAGAAGTATTCAATGAAGATAAATTTGAGGGAGAGTTTGGGAAAATTCTAGGAATAGCACCACCACGAAGATATATATATTTTTTAACTGCAATTGTGGCACCTGTTTTTTTGTCAAAAGCTGACGATTTTCTCCTTATGTCCTCCGGTCGAAAATGTAGTTCACATACCTAAAAAGAATTTAAAAACCAAACCTATTTTAAATTCTTGTGAAAATCTAAGAAAATCAATCAGCAAAAATCTACAGTAATATGAAGCATTAATAATTTTAGGAAAAGTGAAGAGAATTCAACAAAAGATTATTAGTGACGAAGCTATGTACAAATAAGAGAATTTTTAACGTTTATTCATTTTTTTAATTTAAAATGATAAATAAAAAAACATATTCTAATGAATAAAACAATTCTAAAAAATTGTTAAATTATAATAATTCTAAAAAAATTCAATTATTTTTATGCCTATAAAAAGATTCCTTTATGAATTTATATCGAAAGTTTATTTTTATAAAAATTAGATTTCCGCTTTTAAAAACCTTCGCAACTTTGTTTTTAATGTTTTGTGAATTATAAAGATATGAAATTATTTTAATTCTCAAAGTTTTAATTGGGTTTAATAACTTTTTAAAACAACACTTTGTTTTAAAATGTGTTGTGAATTACAAACATGAAATTAATTCAATTAAAGTTTCATTTAGTCACGAATAAAACAATTCTAAAAAATCGTTAAAATTATTAGAATTATTTTTTATGCATATAAAATATTCCTTTAGGAATTCATGAATGAATTTAGGTCGAAAATTTCTTTAAAGTTTATTTCTTAAAAAAATGAGTTTTTAGATTTTAAAAGCAACACGTACGAGAATGAATGTCTAAACTTTCTCGCTAGATTTATGTCTTATTAACTTTATGTTATGAATTACAAAGAAATGGTATTAATTTTGTCATTAAAGTTTCAATAAAATTTACTTATTTTTTAATGCAAAAAATACTCACTCTGCTGAATTTAGTTGGCAAAAAATGATCTCTTTTGATTGTACGAATCCAAACATCAGATAATTTTTTATCTTTAGGGAAAGAAAATACATGTACTTTAGGGCCGTTTTTATAATTCCCTTTGCAATTTGGTACAACACATCTATAAGGCATTGTTTTTGTTTTAAATTCAATATTTAAAAGAAAGTATTAATAAACAATTTAAAAATGCCGCCGTAAAACATCTAATACATAAACAAACGACACGCTTCTTGAAAGTCGGACTCAATATGATGACGTCACATTTCTCCTTAACCCAATCAAACAGGTCTTCTATATCGGTGGTCACGCCTCAGCTCCATTCTCCAGATAAGTTACCTGAAAGCTCATTCTTTGAAATAATTTATCTGGAAGCCAAACCAGGACTGTCTTTTTAATAGGAGTAGATAAGCTTTCTTATCGCCCGGTCCATACTCCCCACTTCTCTTGAACAGCAATAAAAGCTCATCCCTTTTTTTCTTGCTTAGGAAGGTGTTTCCGGTTTCTTTCCTTTTCTCAAGCTTTAAGAGTTGTGCTGTCTTGCGTGGATAGTGGCAACGTCTATTGATACTGAGGGTACTGGGTTGGCAGTTTTATGGTTGCTGTTTCCGAATGGTAGCCAAGAGACCGAACTCTTGTATAGCGTCTTGAGAGGCTGCTTTGATCAACAGTTGCATAATATCGGGGTTCTTACAGTGTCATGCCACGCATGGAAGTGTGTTCCTGCTAGCAACCCCGCGCCAATTCCCTTTCTTCACATGTTACATTAGACGACCGACTTCTAGTGCTACCCTAGGCCTTTCCTTACCAAAATAATACATCATGACTATAAACAACCAAAGATATAAATCTAAACCAGCTCAGCAAAAAACACGTAAACCTCTCAATTTTTCTTTTTCCAACATTCGTGGTATTTGTACCAACTTCTGCAGTCTATAATCGTTCCTCATCGAAAAGTTCTGGACATCCTAACTTTCTGCGAAAATAATCTTAACTTTTCAAACCCCTTCTCTAATTACTCGATTCCTGGCTAACTTCTTCTTAGGAAGGGCTCCGATGCCCACATGCATGACCTGGGAGTTTATGCCCGCAAACATCTCTCGCTGGCTAGCAAACATCTCCAGACCATTCTTACATGTTTCTCCGTTTCTCTCTACTCAACTAAATTTATCTATGGCTTCTTTCTCTACCATTCCCCTTGCTCTCATGACTTTCGTGCTAGATAGTATTATATAGACAAGAAGACCATTTTCCTACACTCGTTTGCAAATATATTTGTGTTCGGTGTCTTTAATGCCCAGCACATCAGGTGGCTTAAACACTCTGTCACTGGTATCCAAACCCTTACCTTCTCAATCACTCAATCTCTCACGCAAGTGGTTGACATCACCACGCGTTTCCCCAGTATCCCTGACGTGAACTCATTTTTACCTCTTGTCGTACTACGCTGTTTTGTCCCCATTGGCAACTCCGATCCTGCTGTTGTGTCTGTAAACATGTCCTTTGCCCTCCACCTCCATCAAAGAACCTCCTACCAATACAATATCTTTCTGTTATCAACGAGCGGATTGGGCCCCGTTCCGTGATTTCCTTCGTGACGTGCCTTGGAATCATCCTGTTAAAAAAATGCGCGTCTTAGGTCTCCTCCTGGGTGAAAGTCGGCATCGATGCTTTCATTCCAGCAAGGAAATACCAGATTAAATCGCGTTCATCTACTTGGTTCTCACCTGCATTCTCAGTCGCTATAGCCCACAGGAATCAATCTTCCGACTGCACCAGACAGATACGTCTGATTGCATCAAACGTCTCTTTGTCTCTGCTTGTAGCGAGTACAAGCGTGTCCTTAAATAAGCAAAGTAACTGTTTGCTGATAGAATGAAATAACGTATAGCATCTCATATATTAAGTTCGGCAGATTATTCGAGGCTTTAATCAATGAAGTGGTTCAGTATCTTACCTCCCATGACTTACACTCTGACAAACAATATGACTTGCGTTTTGCTCAGTCCACCGCTGACGGGCTTACGGCCATCAAAGGCGTTTGACAAACATTGGCATGCTGGTTTTCAGGGCTAATCCAATCATTCCTATCAAATCGTGAAATGAAGTCGTTCTGAACGGGATCGCTTCCAGATCTTTTCACACAGACGTGAGGGTCCCCCAAAGTTCTATCATGGGTCCTACGCTGTTTCTGATCTTCAGCAATGATCCTCTTGCGGTCATCAATTCCCAAGTTGGCATTTATGCAGAGGAAACTGCCATATACTCCTGTCTTAACAGCAAATCCGTCTGAACTGACAAAGTTAACCTGGCCGCTGGTCTTGAAAATGACCTCCAATTAGTGCTTAACTGGGACAGAAAATGGGTTGTAAAGTTTAATGCCTCCAAAACGAAGCTCCTCTCATTTAACCCCCATAGAAAAACTTCCCTGCCAGCCATCAGCATGGCTGATGTTCGATTTCACAAAGCGCTTTCTTGGCCTCACGTTTTTATCTGACTTGAAATGGAACGACGGCATAGAATAATAGCTGCATCTGCTGCAAAGTAAGTTGGGTCACTGTGTTTTGCCCGAAGGTTTTTCTCGTCTGAGTTCCTCTTGCACATTTACAAATCTATCATGTGTCCGTGCATTGAATACTGTTGCCATATCTGGTCTGGTGCTCCTGCTATTCATCTCAAGTTTCTTGACAAAATTCAAAGAAAATCTAGAATGTAATCGGTCCTTACTTGGCATCTCGACTTCAGTCACTTTCTCACAGACGTGATGTGGCTTCCCTCTGTCTTTTCTTCGAATATTTTCATGGTAACCGCTTTGACGAGCTTTTTTCCCTAGTGCCCCGACTACATGAACTTAAGCGCACTACTAGATTGGCATGTAGGTCCCACCCTTTTACTGTTGAAATAGTTAAATGTAACCGCCACTTCTACTCTAAAAGTTTATTTTCCCGCAATTCAGGATAGTAGAACTCCCTCCCGTTTGCTTGCTTCCCTGAAAAGTATATTTTTCAAAAATTTAAATGCAATGTCGATCGCCATCTTCTGTCGTCTTGGACCCAGTTCATCTTTTACCCTTTCCTCAATCTCTCGTACACCCAGTTTTTTCTCTCACTTCCGCTCTCTGTACCCCCTGTGTACTATTAGAATTCCCGCTTTGATGGGGGTGAAATGATTTAAAAAATCCGTTATTATGCTAACACGAGGTATGATTGCTTATTAGTGCCGAGTAATGCCTTCCATTAACAGAACATCTCCGTAACAGGAAACAGTGTATGTATCCAATATAACTGTTTCTGTTTGTCTGTTTGTGACCGACAAACATACACAGTTATATTGAGGCTAACATTAATAAATTAAAAGTACAATAGATCCTCCCATATATCTATGGCTTCAGGTTTCCTGCGGTTAACTTTAGAAATAAACAATTTATAAGTTTTACTTTACAAAATTTGAAATAATATTGAAGTTGGCATTTTTCCTTCTTTTATGTCCCGAATTTCTTCAGAACGTGGGTGATCATGGTCCTCCATATCTTCTTATCCTTTGTAACTCTTAACAATGTTTTCTTTTTACTAACCCTCCCTGTTTTGTCTCTCATTTAAACAAACTTGTTAGGTTACTCGAGTTTTCCTTCTGTCATTTTGCATTTTCTGTCTTGTGGATTTCAAATTCTTTAAAGCTCTCTTTCCTCGTTATGTGTCTTACAAATTTCAACTGTGTATTTCTGGTTCTAAATATAAGAATAATTTTTGCTTCCATTTTCCTTAAAACTTCTTCGTTCCTTAAATACTTCGTTCATGGTATTCTTAGCATCCTTCTGTAGAACAACATCTCTCTGGCCTTAAATCTCTTCTTCATCTGTCTAACATACACTGGCATATAGGGGGACTTATATTACATCGCAGTTCAGCGCCCTTTCCTTTATTTCTAACAAAGTTTTCCTGTTTCTTCATACATTTGGAATGTTTCCTTTGCTATTCAAATGCACCTTCGGATTTCGGTGTCATATATTGACTCATTTGTTAAAATACTTCTAACTTATTTAAGTTTCTGTATTTGCTTGTTCCTCTTGCATCCAACAATATATTGTCTTCTTACAATAAATGGTTACTCCTTTCTTCCTGATTTTCAAAATAAAATGTTACTAGAAGTGAAAAGATAGACGTTTTCGACTTAAAAAGGAAAGAAAACATATAGTGTGCCGGATTTTCAAAGATCTAGGCTAACGTCCGGCAAATGATTGCTTGGGATCGGCATGACGTACTGCTTGGTATTCGCACCAGAAACTCCAATACGAACATTTAAGGGTGTCAATCTGAGGACAATTCAGAGGAGTTGGATGAGTCTAATGTTGATTACTAAGGTGTTTCGATTGATTACTAGTGATGGTGACGTTATGACTCTATTCATCACCCCACAAGGACTTAGATTCAACACGGAGGACTGCATCGTGCCTTGAGGAATCAGTACTGCCTATGGTCAAGAGGATGGCTACTGGAAGACATTATGTCTGACAAAAGGACTCTGCACCATGCCACATAAGCAGGAGAAACTAGTCATGGCTGCCAGACAATTTATGCGACTACATCACACATACATCTGGCCAGCTAACTTCCCAGACTGCAACCCTCTTGATTACTATGTGTGAACGAGAGACTAACAAAACTCCATGTGACACCAAAGATAAACTGAAGGCAATGATTATGGCAGAATTCACCAACTTAGACAAAGAGACCGCCCAGAAGAGTTGCAAAAGATTCTCAAGTCGTCTGGAGGCCGTGGTTGAAGCCAATGGTGATTTTATTGAATAGATTTATTCTTTAGTATTTCAATATGTTTTTGTGCAATTTTGGTAAATAATATATCTGTTAAAATGAGATACCAGCGTTATTTATTTCATTATTGCGCCATTTAGAAGACAATTTATCCATCGCACGCTGTATATATCTATATGTGTGTGTAGCTTGTCTGAACATTATGTCTATGAGTATATTTAAAGTTTCAATGTAACGACGTCCCTGCAAATAGTCATGATGGATAAAAGTCAAAAGCATTTGCCGAACGTTGATCTTGAATCAAATTCAGCATATATTGAAGACAATTTGAAGTACCTAGGTTTATGGACACATAGTAGAGAAAATGATTTGTCCGTAAGAGAATCTCTTGCTTGGACTTCATGTCAGAAACTGAAAAAAACGTATGGATCTTCCAACTATGCAGAAGATTAGAAATCCGAATAGTTTTTGTGACAACAAAACCTGATTTGCACTGTGGAGCAGAGACGTGGACTATTACAAATGCTGTAAACAAACAGTTAAGCAGTATACACACAATAGCGAATAATATATCCCGAAGAAGTCATACACAAATTACTGAACTGTATGGAGAGCTACCGAAGGTAACATCAAAGATGCAGCAAAGAATGGGGTATATTGCAGGTCACTGTATCAGGCATGATGATATAATTGCTAGCAAATTTTGGCAGCCAAACGAGGTAAGAACAAGAACAGGAAGTAGAAGACTTAATTTTTTAGACACACTACTAAAGGATTCTGGGATTGAGATGTCACATGAGCGAAATATCATCACTGTATACCACGTTTAATGGAAGAAGCGAGTCGATGCTATGGAACTTCCTCTCATGTGACATAGTCTCTCTCTCTCTCTCTCTCTCTATATATATATATATATATATATGCTTCGTTGAATAATATAGACATATCGTATCTACTTATTTTTATACTGATCGTTTCAATTTGCCTTATCAGTTTTTTGATGTTGAGATGAAATCCATCAGCATTACATCCCAATACCCAAAAATGTTTGAATCAAGATATGCTGCATATATACATACATACATACATACATATATATATATATATATATATATATATATATATATATATATATATATATATAATAAAATATAGTTTTCTAGTACGCTATATTTATGGGTTATGGTGCTCGATATATATATATAAGAGATAGAGCGTATGTAAATGTAAAAGTCGACATTGAAATCAACACCCAGAGGCGACAGTCTGTTTCATGCTTAAACGCAATCCTCAGGCTAAGAGGATAGAGTTTAAGCATGAAACAGACTGTTGCCTCGTGTGTTAAATTCAATGTCAATATATATATATATATATATATATATATATACATACATATATATATATATATATATATATATATATATATATATATATATATATATATATATACCGGGCGTAATACCAAAATTGTCCAAATGGTGTAACAGCATAATATAACATCCCAAATGAATAAAAAAAAACATAAACTAATTGAGTTTTTTTTTTTTTTTTTTTTACAGATAAGACGTTTGACCATCTTGATACCATTTGTCGTAATAATCACTGAAAAACTCTTATTCAACCAAAAAGAGTGCAGATTAAAATTGTTTTGTGTCAGCCCCACTATGTTTTCTCAACTGAGAAATGGTGAAAGGAAAAAGATCATTCAGGCTTTTCGTAATAGTACCAACATTCATACTCTGGCTTCCGTCTTCAAAGTCTATTTAAGAACCATCAAGAGAACAGTGAATAAGTTTTAAAAAGAGGAAACAGTAGAGAGAAAAAGTGGATCAGGAGGTCACAACAGGAAGAGAGATCATCATTTCAACTTAGAGATAAAGAGACGAATTTGAAAAGATACAATTTAATCCATGATACGTTTGGCACGTGAGAAATGAGTTTCACCTATGACACTTCAAAGAAGAGCGACAAAATTACTTGAAAATGAAATAGTACGTGAAACCTGTGAGGCGCCTTGTTACTCTAGGACAGAAAGGTTAAAAAGTTAGAGAGGGCGAAGATCATCTTGAATAAGTTGGAAAATGATCGTTGAATAATATATATATATATATATATATATATATATATATATATATTTGAACTTTCAATCCCTCATGAGCTTTCGATCTTTAGCTAT
>OZ010584.1:89233865-89303865 GCA_963932145.1 Acanthosepion lycidas
CATAGATGAACATATAACATACAGACAAAATAATATTAACATTAGACAAATTTTAGTTAATAACACTAAATTTTTATAACGGACATAGTGCAATGAAAGATTCCAAATTCTGGATAAGGTTGTCATGAAAGAGAAGCAGTCAACATTGGCTAAGGTGAATTTCTTCAGAAGGGACCATATATTGAAGTGTGTAAGAAAAAAAAAATATCAAAAAACAAAACAAAAAAACAAACAAACACACACACATACAAAATTCAGTTTGAAGCTTATATGGCAACATTTGAGTAAATTGAAACTGATTCAATCAAACCTGAGAACGCCGGAATTAAAAGCAGTTACGTAGCTACACACAGAACAAATATATATATATATATATATATATATATATATATATATATATATATATATATATATATCCAAGCTAGAGGCAACCGGACATCTAGCCACACTGATGAGCTGTGATATAGCGAAATAGCCTGTCTTCTGTGGATGTCAATATATATATATATATATATATATATATATATATATATATATATATATAATTATTTATTTAAAAATATGATTCCAACACGCTACCTAAGAGTTCTCATGTTTGGATTATTTACTTAACCAGTTCTTTCCTATTTTCTATATATTTTCATATATATATATATATATATATATATATATATATATATATATATATATATAAAAAGAAAGAACAGTAAGATATAACATCAAAATACAGACATGATGAACTCGCAAACACCCCTCGTCTGGTTGAAATGAATTTCTCTGTATCCTTGGAAACGTGAATTATGATTTTTGCTGTCTTTAAAACCCAGTAATTTTAAAAGTTACTCCAAAATTCGCTTGAGGATGAAATGGAATTAATGTCTTTAATTTAATTACAAAATTAAATTCGGACCTTCCATTTTTGAAACATGGTTAGAACTGTGTAGTGGAAAAACCATATTTTAAATCAATTAATTTATATATATATATATATATATATATATATATATATATATATATATACACACGGGTATATATATATAATTGAGTTTTTGTCCTTTTCAACCTTTTGACGATGGTGCGACCGCATACACACACAAAAAAAAAAACGTGTGAGCACACGAGATTTTCAGTGTGTGTGTCGGGGGGTAACAGCAAAATATTAGTAGCTTTTATATACTGTGTATATAGGTACCTTCATGAGATCGCTAAAAACATAGCATAGCATGATGCAAAACTTGACGAAAACAAATTTTTATCGTCTAAATGTTTATGTTATTATTAAGAAGAAAGATCAAAGGTTATTTTAATGATTTTTTTAAAGTTTCCATTTTTTTTTAGAACATGATGAATTTTGATTTAAAACTCCTTGTTTTTCTTTGTATCACCGGTACTAGTAAAATAACATACAAGTTTTAGCACGTTTTTTTTTTTTTTTGTATGACACACATTATTTGGGAAATTCTTGCAAAAATAAAAATAATTGATGGATGTTAATAAAACTTTCAGAAACTATTCACAGATGATCGAAATTATTATAAATATGTTTTTTTTTAATAAAGTCATCGCAGAAATATTTTTGTTATATTTATTAACCCCCTAACTAATTTTATGAAAACTCTAGAAATTCGATCGAGACAACTTTAGTAATCACAATAGTTAAAAGCACAAGTCTTTGAGGAATGCAAATCATGTTATTTTTTTTTTGTTTTTAATTGGACACCACCTACCTGAAAATCAGCTATGAATTGTAACATACAAAACTCAATAAAACAAAGGTATTATTTAATTTCAAATACTTTTATTTGCTTTTAGTTGTTTTTATGAATATGGACAATATTTTCTAAAAGGAAAAAAAAGAATTTCGATGAAAAATGAATTTTTAATACAATTATTTGTTATTTCTTTAATTATAATAGATTTTTACATTTAAGTTGTTAAAATATTATAAAATTTGTTAAAAGCCGCATCCGCTTTCGCAAGTCTTCTTATGAGATAGATCTTTTTTTAGCGCGTTCTAAATTCTATCGTTTTGACTAATCAGAAGATCCGCAGTAATTAAGAAATGTAATTTTGTGTTTATAATCGGGCTGTAATTATAAAGTATGGAAGACCAACCAGAATACAATTAAGTTGCGTTATTTGAGTAAAGCATTGTTCTCCGCTGTTAAGGGCTTTACTTTTGCGAAACACGTGTGGAGAAGTTAATTTGATTTTTCAATTTCAACTGAAAAGGGTATCTACAAGTATCAGTATCATCTTATTAAATTTATATGATCTTATTTCTATATTAATCCCAGTTATGACATTTTTTCCATAAATGAAATATCAAAATTAATAATAAAATGAATAGAAATACAAATAACACAGTAAAATGTAGTAAATGTACATAAAATTATAGTATTTTATGAACACTTCTGATAAAATTTCATAAGAAAGGTACCTATAAATTAATTAGATACGTTTCTTATGAAATATGAAATTTAATCTCACTCTTAACAGTCTTATTTTAATTTCTTTATAATATATTTTCCATAAAGTATCGTAAATGTAAAGGTGAAAGCTAAGTACAAAAAAACAAAAAAATTAGAACCCTGAAAGTTTACCTTAAGAATGACGAGGTAAATAATTTGTTCACTTAAATCTAAATACTCACGTAATCCGTCAATAAGTCATTCATCACCTGTCAAGTGACGCGAAAGTTTATGACCAGCTTTGTTTTATTTTCAAATTACATTTTTTCGGCGGAGAAGCTAAGATAAGCTTGGTTCAAAATATTTCAAATAAACATTATAATTTCTGATTTTGAAAAAATGATAATTGATTTTTAAAAGAATTTCAAACTGAGATTTTCATTTTTTTATAAAATGGAAAAAAAAAAAAATTGCCATGATCGATTATCTGTCAATTTTGCTGACTCAAAAAAACAAGATATTTAACGAAAATTTCGGACATGCTCGGAACGATTAAAAAATGTAAAAAAATACCCTAAAAATACTTTGATCTTTCCTCTTAATAATAACATGAACATTTAGACGATAAAAATTTGTTTTCGTCAAGTTTGACGTCTTTTTCATCATGCTATGCTCTTTTTTAGCAATCTCGTGGAGGTACCTATATATATATATATATATATATATATGACTGTCATTTTCCTGTGTGGCCGTCCTGCATTCATTTGACGATGGGCCTGATAAATGCATAAGAAAAGATATATATATTTTACTGGACATAGAGTGTGTAAAAACTGTCTAAATGATCTGTGAATCCGAGTGCTTTCAACTAATCTGTTAGACATTATGAAGGATATTTTTAATTAACTGTATATATATATATATATATATATATATATATATATATATATATATATATATATATATATATATATATATATATGTGTGTGTGTGTGTGTGTGTAGTTTCGTTAAAGATGACTGAAAAGTTACTGCGATTAATCTTTTTATTTAATTTTTCTTGTGTCCCTACTTTTCTGAACACTTTTCAGTCCTCTTTAAAGAAACATGTATACAAGAGGGGTTGCTGCCTAAATACACGCGCACACACACACACACACACACACACACACACACACACACACACACACATATATATATATATATATATGGATGGGAATGTTTGTTTAATTCCCGAAAACTGTCAGCACGTTGTGGCCGTATTCATAGTTGATCTTATTGAGATTTGACTTTTCTTTTTTTTATAATTAAGGCTTCCATTATTTTTAATCATTTTTACACGTTAATGAGGCTATGAGCTCGTATGTTCCACAATGGAAGCATTAATAAAAAAAAGAAAAGAAGATAAACGAACACTCAATAATATCCGCTATGAACACCGCCACAATATGCTGACTGTGTTCGGGAATTCAAAAAATTTCCATCCATAATTAATTAATTAAAAACTTTTAATTTATTTTCCTTATTTTTGCTGATATATTTTATTTTATATATTTATTTTTGATGATCACTTTTAGTTTTCGATTTTTAATAATTCCCTTTTTCCATTTAAGTTTTTAAGGGATTAATTTTAGAACTTCGGTATCGGGTTTTCTGTGGTTGAACCTAATTTTAATCTTTTAAATGATTCAGGAATTGACCAATCGGAAGTGTTACAACTTTTGATCATTTGTAGCACTTAAGCTTTTTTCTTTTACTATCTCCTCACTCCCAGTTCCGTCATCCATTTTTACAAAAGCTCGTTAGGTAAGTCATTCATTTTTCCTTATGTCGTTTTGCCTTTCATATATCCTCTGATTGTCAAATTTTCCAAACCTTATATGTCCCAGATATTTTAACTCTCTCTTTTTTAGTCACAGTAACCTTGTTGTTGCCATTCCCCTTAAAACTTCCTCATTGCTCAATTGCTTCGTCCATGGCTTTCTCAGTATTCTTTTCTAGAACTACCTTTCTATGACCCATGACTTCTCTTCATTTCCGGGGAAATTGTCTAGCATTCACTGTGATATTACATAGCAAATCAACACTCTTTTCGTTGTTTCTATTCAAATTTTCATATTTCTTTATACTTTGCTTAGATTTTGGAAGGCACGTTTTGCTAGACCAATACTTCTTCGGATTAGGCTTTCTAAAAATGCATGGATATAGGAGAAATAAATAATTTTAAACACTCTACTTTTAAACTATCTCCCCGTATTCAATAATTATATCAATTAAATGAAAATTAGTATCATTATTCATTAGCCCTAATGTTTCATGTTTATATGAATATTTTGTCTTATGGTGGTCAGGTGACACTTGTTGCACGTCTCTCATTACTGGGTCTGGAGTCAGTTCCAAGCCTTTCACACCATTTTTGTTATTTTCAAGTAATGTAAATCCTTGGGAGTGATAGTGGAATTGTTTCTTACTGACTTCTCCACAGTGACTTTATTGATGCACCACCTCTACTTAGCTAGCCGTTTACCCTTTTGAGTTCATATCCCTCTTGGAAGGCCTCGATTTTTTATCTTACAGGATAGCTAATCATTCTACCCACCCTTGGGCTGTGTAGCGGTGGTGCTGGCTTAGTTCACTAACAATCCGATAAAGTGGTGAGAAAAAAAACTTATTTGCATCCCAGTTCAACGACTGTTACCGGACACTCGAGTAAATAGATGGTTGGATTAGTCTACTGAATATCTCAAATGAGGTTTTGCATGGGTGTGAATCTCGCCGTACATTAAATGATAAAAGTAAAGTTTCTATTCCTAGATGTTTACAAAGAATGTTGTTTTATATAGAAAAATTTAATGTAGTTAAAGTTGTTAAATCTTCTTTGGTTTCTAGAAATCTTTTACAGACTATCTTCAATCGCTAAAACTTGTGGGACCAATAGTTTTTTTCTTTTTTTTCTTTTACTTAAACAGAACAATGGCAGCAGAGTTTCTTCTCTTATTTGGCGTAGCCGTTGCAAATCAAGAGGGTTGAATAAAAATTCAAGTTTGTTTTTGTTCTGAACAAATGTTTCGGCTGATCTGAAGTGCGGAGATGTAAAGGTGGCAATTTTTCTCACTGGAATCTCTGTTACATATTTATTTCTACCATTCGTCCATACTTTGAATATTGTTGCCACATCTAGTCTGGCGCTTCTGCTACAAATTTAGAAGTTCTTAATAAAATACAAAGAACGTGCAATATTATTGGTCCTGATCTGGCATCTCGGCTTCAGTTATTTTCCCACCGCCGTAACGTAGCTTCATCGTGCCTTTTCTATATATGTTCCCGTAGTAAGTATTCAGATAATCTTTCTTCTATTGTACCTAGATTTTATTAATTTAAGCGTAGTACTAGAATAACAGCAAGGTCTCATCATTTTACACTTGAAATGGTTAGTCGTAACTACATTCTATGCTAACAGTTTCTTTTCTCGCACGTCTTACTTGTGAAACTCTTTTGCGGCTTCTTGCTTCCCAGTCAATTTTGATCTTTAAAAATATATATGCAATGTCAATTGTTATCTTCTGTTAATTCTTCTTCTTTTATCGTTCTCTCTCCTTAATAGTTTTTTTTTGTTTCTTATATTCTCTCAGAGCACTAAACATTTCAAATATTTCATACCACATCCAAAAAAAACAACGATCCTGCTTTCCCTCCCGAGGCCAATGTACTGAAGATTTTGAACAGAAAACCAACGTTCTTTTCCAAGTGCTCCAAGAAAAACGACTCAAGATATATCTTTCCAAAACAGAAACTATGATCTGGAATTGGAATGGAAGCAGTGATGGCGCCTAACCTGAATAAAAAATTCAGGATGTCGAATTAGTAAATACTAACTATTTTAAATACGTTGGCGTATAGATTTATTTACAACAAATTTTATTATAGGCGAAAATGACATTGAACATAAAATAGGGTGGAGGCAGTTTCGTCCAACAACGGAAATTGATACAAAACTAAATCATCAACCTGAAATCTCAAGTTATGTCCTTAATAGCATCGAGACTTTCATGCTGATATCATGCATGGCGCCAAATTCACTCAGAAATATCTAAACTGTCAGTTGTATACAATCCCATTCTCAGATCAATAGTTAAAATGGCTTTAGACGAGTGACATATGAGGGTCTTGGCAAAGATCATGTTTCTTTGAATATTGTGACTTGGTGCCACAATCAATCAACTGTATAATTAATAGAAAACACACTACTTGAGGACTACCAACAACAGTAACAATTAAAATGGATAGCACATGTAACTTGAAGAGAAAATAATGACATTATCAAGATGTTGATATTCCACACTACGTCAAACAAAAGGTTAGTATGGAAAACCCAATCAATACTGGAAAGAGCGATAGCAGTTAATAACTTGAAAAACATTTCTTTTTTTTTTGTTTTAAGAGCAAGATATAAATTTAAACTGAAAGCAGTTGGGTCAATGAATTCTTAGTGGGGAAGCGGCTAATATTACCGATGCTATTAGTACATTTCTTGAATTCGTCTGTTTTAAGGAAGTTGGTTTTGATTGTTTTCAAGAGAAAATAGTTGCAATTACAAAGTAAATTCAGTTAGTGAAAGAAAGTATACTGCAATATAGAAAAAAAGGAGAGATTTGGCGGCTATTAATTTAATTATAAAACGAGTATATGTCGACTCTAGATTTTCAGGTTAATCAAGCTGCAAATTAGTTTAACAAAATGCTTTATAGCATATAAAACTAATTAAAAATACTCATTAAACTCTACCTCCATATTATAAACTCACAGTTGACATGTCTGAATCGACAAGCGCCTGAAATAAAAATGACTGCCACTAATTATGCTACTTTTGCACGGAAACTCTGCAGCCTTCGCTAAAAATATAGTATTCATTTAAAATTGTTTCGATTAAGCATTATCAGGATTTTTTTAGCTCCTTATGTATCTTCTAACCGGACTTATTCAGTCTCTACAGCGAGAAGATTCTGAGAGAATTAGAAATCCAAACAAGATTCATTATTGTCGGTCACAACACAAGATATGCAGATGACACAGTGCTGATGGCAGACACGAAAAGTAAGCTACAAAATCTCCTACGAAGGCTGTGAAGGAAAGCGAGATGAAGCGATTAAGCATCAACTGAAAGAAGATAGAATCCATGGTTGTTAGCAAAAAGAACAGTCCTAATTACAAATAGGAGATACCAAAATCAAACAAATAAAAATAAATAAATAAATATCTGGGTTGTGTTTTAATAGAAGACTGAAATTACGAAGCTGAAATCCGAAAGTGCATTGGGATGGCCAAAGATGCTTTTCAAAGCATAAGCAGAGTATTAAGTAACAGAAACATTTCGTTAGAATCAAAGAAAAGAGTATTGAACGATTATGTGTTATCTGTCCTCCAATATGGCAGTGAGTATTGGACAATCTACTTGAAGAAGAAAAGACTTGAAGCAAGATAAATGTGGTTCTACAGAAGGATGCTAAGGATACCATGGACTGAATATGTGAGCAATGACAACATTTTAGAGACAATGAAAACAAAAAAGAAACTTATACTTAGCATTATGAAGAGACAGTTGAAATTTCTAGGGCACATAATGAGGAAAAGTGGTTTGGAAAATCTGATACTCACAGGACAGATTGAAGGCAAGAGGGACAAAAGAAAACAATGCATAGCATACCTAGTGAGATTGAGTAAATGGATGGCGGAACAAGGTTTAGGAGAAATAACAAAAAGGCAACATTTATTAAGAGCTACAAAGGACAGGAAATTGTGGAGAGCCATGATCGCCTACGTAATGAGGGAACATAAAGAAGAAGTAGTTTTACTCCATATTCTTAATGTTATTTTTAGATAAAGAAAGTTCACTGTTATTTATTAATTCTTAATTTTGGGTTATGTTATTGTTACTCTTTAGATTAGGGCACATAATGAGAAAAGAGGGCTTAGAAAATTTGACACTCACAGGGCATATTGTAGGCAAGAGGGACAGAGGGAAACTGCATGTCACCTACCTAACGAGTTTGTGTAAATGGTTGGCAGAACAGGGATTAGGAGAGATTGCAAAAAAAGACAAACTTTACTAGGAGCTGCAACGGACAGGAAATTGTGGAGAGTCATGATCGCCTATGCTCTGAGTGGTCAGGGAACATAGAAGAAGAAGAAGGGGGGAGGTGGAGGAGAAGCAGAAGAGGAAGGCGGAGTAAATGAAGAAGAAGAAAAAAAGACGGAGGAAGAGGAGGAAGACCACCACCAGCAGCAGCAGCAGCAGAAGAAGAAGAAGAAGAAGAAGAAGAAGAAGAAGAAAAAGAAGAAGATTATCACTATCATTTAAATACTAATTTTTAAGAATGGCTCCAAGTAAATGCAAGTGAAGAGTGCTTTAATTTAAATTTCTCGGCCTAACGATTTCCGCTGACATGAAGTGAAAATATTATATTGAATCAATTGGTAGATCAGCTGCTAGGAATTTTGATTCACTGTTCATTGTACTAAATAAATTTCCTCTCTTGAATCTGTCTTATACATTTAGAAGTCTACCATTCACCCATGCATCTATTATTGCTGTCACATCTATTTAGAGATTCTTGATAAAATCTAAAGAGGAATTTGCAATATTATCAGTCCTGATATGGCATGTCGGCTTCAGTCACTATCCCACCACCGTAACATAGTTTGCCTGTGATTTTTCTACCAATATTTTCATGGAAATTGTTCTGATGACTTTTCGTCTTTAACACCTTGACTTTATAAATGTAAGCGAAGTACTCGATTGGCAATTAGGTTTCCTCATTTTATAGTTGAAATAGCTAGATGTAACCGCAGCTTCTATGTTAACAGTTTCTTCTATCGAACTTCTCGCTTGTAGAATTCTCTTCCTGCTTCTTATTTTCCAGTCAACCAGGAAGAGACCCAAGACGCGCATTTTTTAACAGGGTGTTTAAGAACTTAATTCCAAGACACGTCACGTCACGAAAGAAATCACGGAACGAGTCCCAATCTGCTCGTTGTTAACCGAAAGATATTGTATTGGTAGGAGGTTCTTGGCTGGTGAGGAAACGGGTGGAGATATTTAAAGATAAAACCGCATGATCGGAGTTGCCAAGAGGGCAAAGCTGCGTAGTACGGCAAGAGTCAGGAATAGAGGTAAAAAGAGATCGAGAAGAGAAGTGTGTCTGTCAGTGTTACTGGGGAGACGCGTGGTGATGTCAACCACTTGCGTGAGAGATTGAGAAGTTCACAGTTTGGATGCCAGGGAGGTCAGTGATAGTTTTTAAGGCACCTGGTATGGTGAGCATTAAAGTCACCGAACGCATATATATTTTCAAACGGGTGTGGGGAGATGAGCTTATCTACATTATCGGACATATTATCTAGCAGGCAGCAGAGAAAGGGGAACGGTAGAGAAAGAAGAGATAGCTGACTGTGTACGAATGATCCGGAGATTCTAGAGAGAGCAGCTAAGTCAGTGGGAGATGTTCACGGGCAAAACCTCCCAGGCCATACAGGTGGACATTAGAGTACTTTCTAAGGAGAGGAAGCTAGGAATCGAAAAATTAAAGAGTTAAGATTAGCTTCATAGAGAGCTAACATGTCTAAGAGGAACGATTCCACACTGCAGAAGTTGGTACGAATACCACGAATGTTGGTGAAAGAAGAGTTGAGGGGTTTACGTGTTTTTTATTGAGCTGGTTTAGGTTTGTGTAAATGGTTGGTAGAACAGGGATTAAATGGTTGGTAGAACAGGGATTAAGAGAGATTGCAAAAAAGACAAACTTTACTAGGAGCTACAAACGACAGGATCTTTTGGATGTTTATAGTCATGATGTGCTATTTTGGTAAGGAAAGGCACAGGGTAGTAATAGCACCCGGTCGTCTAATGTAGCACATGTAGAAAGGGAATTGGCGCAGACAGCAACATAGTGTGCCCTCAGGGTTGCTTATAGGAGGAACTAGCATGGACACCCTTACATGCGCGACATGGCACTGCAAGAACTCCGATATTATGGAACTGTTGATCAGAGCAGCCTCTCAAGACGCTACGTAAGTGTACAGTCTCCTAAGTACCAGCAACCATAAAACCGCCCATCCGGTACCCTCAAAAAATTAATGACAGCACTACTATTAAGGCCTGAAAGTAGGAAAGGGTCTTGAAACCCTTTCGCAAACAGGAAACAAGGGATGCGCCTCTATTCCTGTTCAAGAAAACGGGGAGTAAGAACCGTGTGGTAGGAAAGCCTATCTACTCCTATTAAAAAAGGTACTTAAAAAGTCAAGATGTCCATTAGAAATTCAGAAAAGAATTAAAAATGGCAGCTACATACCTCTGAACGTACTTTACAAGACAAATTGTTCTGGGTGGTTCTCCAACTAAATTATAACGGAATGGTAACTTATAATTTATATTTTGGAGTCTCTCTAAGGACCACAGATTTTATTAGACCAAGCCATGTTTAACTGAAATTAGGGAGAGGTAGTAACAGGTAGTTCCTGATTCAGTTCCATTATCATAGCAGCAGGGTAAAAGAAAAAGAGAAAGAAAAACAACAGAGGAAAACGCGATGGCCGTTAAATATTAAGATTAATTGAAGTCAAGATGAAGAACGATTCAAACATGAAATTTAGCTCGAATTTAAACACTCAAAATACCAACGTCAAGGAAAACAAAAAAAAGTAAAGAAATATATTTAAATGGAATTTAATGACAGAAATAGTCGGCCTACCTCTCTCTATTTAGAGGACAATAGCAAATTTCATGAGACAGAAATAGGCTAACTTCTCCTGATTATGTAGTGGACTATAGAAGATTTGATAGGATATAAATAAGCGAGCTGCCCCTCTGTATGTAGTGTACTATAGAAGATTTTATAAGACAAAAATAGGCAAACTATCACTCTCTATGTTGCAGACAATGGCAGATTTCATGAGAAAGAAACAGGTGAACTTCCCCTCTGTATGCAATGGACTATAGAAGATCTCATATGACAGAACGGGGCGAACTGTCTCTCACTATGTAGTAGACTACAGAAGATTTAATGATAGAAATAATTGAACAGCCTTCATAGAGTATCAGATTTCATAAGACAGAAATAAGCGAACACCTCACTATGTTGTGGACTATATAAGATTTCATTTTGACATAAATAGGTACCTCCCCTCCTGCCAGTGTGGTGAACTATTTTTGTCTCATAGTATGAACACTAAAACCTGTTTTTAGTAGAAATATTGTGCTGATGAAAGGCTGAAGATTCGCGTGGCAATGTCGATGTCTAAACTTTTAAAGTACAGAGGAACCCCGGTTCTCGAACGTCTTACGTCAAACAGAAAATTCGAGATGAAAATGCTTCGGTTATCGAACAAAATTTCGGTTATCGAACAACATATCCGAACAGATTTAACAGGAACGGAATCATTTCTGAGTTGATCGCCGTCTTATATACATTCGTGTGTTGTGTCGTGCTTTTATTTTCCACTGTACTGTAACTTTTTTCTCTACAGTGATTCTTATTGGAAAAATAGTTTCGGTTTACGAACATTTCGGGTAACGAACGGCCTTCAGGAACGAATTAAATTCGTAACCCAAGGTTCCCTTGTATGATTAAATATATTTATATATAATTAATTTCATTCATTATATTTGCTTGCATTGCCCGCACTTGGAATAGCCTGTAACCATCGCATCTTTGGTGAGTAACCTCTTAATGTTCTTCGTTATTAAATAACAAACCGGTAAATGGATAAAAAAAAAAAGAAGATATTTGATGAATAATAAAAATATGATTCTGGCCAAAGACTTATTGGACACACTCTTTTGAATTTATTTACACCATAATAATTAACTAAAAATCAAGTAGTTATTTATATTTTTAAATGTTTATTAATTACATCGATCAAGAGTAATGATGAATTACTAAATGTGTAATTAGTTCATAATAAGAGGACATTTTTATTGATTTTAAATAAAGTGGGGGAATGGATTAAAGTATTAAACCGTTAATCTCAGGAGATTATAATTGGGACTTTAATCTTTGGGCCGGGGACTACAGATTCAGAATCGGTGGCAAACAGGACGAGCAATATTTCTTTTGCTAGAACCAAATAAGAACGATAAAAGATACCCATAAAAATGAACATTTAATTTAATTTATCGTGTGTGTGTTTGGGGTTGGGGTTTGAACTTTACAAAGCATTTCAAGTTTTTATGGATTGATTCTTTTTTTTTTTACAACGTATCAACTATTTGCAGGTTATTTAAAGCCAGAAAATATTTTTAAATTGTAAGATTTTTTTTAGATAATAATGGTTTAGTGATGCAAATCTTACTAATTAATCCATAGATAGGGGAGGAGTGGTGGATTCATATCTTTGCCAATGGAATTTGCGCGTAAGGTAATATAATGAACCCAACAGGAATTGGAAACCAGCTCCCCGATTAAGAATTTCGAGTCATTATTCATTACACCATGTACACATGCACGCTTACTGGTAGTCCCAAGCGGTCACTCATGTAGGTACTGACCATTGCTTAACTTCGATGATAGTATGGTACCCTTTGATTCCTCGTGATGTGACTATAAGCCTATTTCAAGTAAGGCTAGCAAAAAAAAAAAAAAAAAAAAAAAGAATCGATATAGCTGAACTGACAATAATACAAAATAAAGTTTCGTTCAGCTTAACGTTATATTTTCTTATAATAATGTTCACCCAATAGAAAACAAGAACTCCAGTTCATGTGCTTATGTGGGAAATATAACGGTTAACTGTAGGCATGAAGAGATCAAGACTATAGTGACTGTGAAAATATTCTGCCGGGAACCTGTTCCACAAAGCAACACTTCGGAAGATGCTGTTCGAGTGGAACTTCCTCCTTACTAATGGAATACGAAGGAAATGAGGGTGATTCACTGTTGTGTAGGTGACATGGTGGGTCCCGGTTGCAAAGGTCATAGCTGATAGAACCAAGGAGTGTATCTTGTCAGAGCACATGCGATCAAAGTCGTGGTAGAGTAGCGATTGGCTCGCGACTTTCCGTCTATGGGGAAAGGGATTGGAGGGTGGAAAATAATTCCCCAGCCACAACGTTGTTGCTTTTATACATACATTTTAAACCGACATCACCTCCTAAAATCTTTTTTTTGTAATTTCCAAAATCTTCTATTCTATGTACCGTGACTCTCCAGGACGTGTTCGATCATGGCTCTCCACAACTTCTTTTCCTTTTTTAATAAGTTTTGTCTTTTTATTGTCACTCTTAATCCTGTTCTCTCAACCATAATTTACACAAGATCGTCAGGTAGGTAATTCGAAGCATTCCTATGATCATCTTGGCTTCAATATGTCAAGTGTGTCAAATTCTCCAAACCTTCTTTCCTCATTATGTATTCTAAGAATTTCAACACTTTTTGTTTCATTTTCTAAGTGACATTTTGTTTCCATTTTCTCTAAAACTTCGCCGTTGTTCACATATACGGTTCATGGTTTTTCAATATCCAGAACCATATTTCTGTTGCTTCAAGTCTCTTCTTCATCTATGAGGAGATTGTCCATTCGCTATCATGTAAGAGGACTGATATCACATAACATTTCAGTAATCTTTTCTTTGTTTATAACAAAATTCTCCTATTTCCTAATACTCTCCTTATCTTCTTACAAGTGATCATCAATCATTTTTATAGCAATATATATATATATATATATATATATATATATATATATATATATGTGTGGGGGGGTTGTGTGTGAAAAGTGTGTGTATATAAATATAAATAAATATATATATGTATAATTATTTATATATTATATTATATGCGCGGTACTTATTAGAAAGCGCTCAATATCAGAGATAGCGCTAACATCTATCCAACCAAATATATATATATATATATATATATATATATATATATATATATATATATATTAAATAAAAACAGACCACTTTAAGGTTCCATGTAATAAATTATTTCACCACAGCCCTTTTAAAGGTCAGCGGGTCATCAGACTTTACTTCCAAAGGTTGAAACAAAACATGGTAAGAAATTTACACATTTTTGACGGGCCGTATTAAGCATATGTAAATTAACGAAGTGAGCAAGTGAGTGGGAGAGAGAAGACATGAGTGAGTTAGATGTAATTTAATATTTCTATTCTTTCATACTTAAAATTACTTGGGGAGGTGAAGACATTGACACATTTAAACGGTTAACTTAACGGAAGTTATATATTGATATAGAAGGGGTAGAGGAGAAAAAACATATAAAAAGAAAAAGAGAGAAGGAAATCATGAGAGAAGGTGTCATTAATTTTCTTTGGAAAGAAAAGGGCTCGAAAAAGACACTGTCATTTTGTTTTATTTGAAAGTGTTATTTTGAGAGTTCATGAAGATTATACTGTTTGATATAAATTTGAATGTCTCTAAACTGTCTACAAAGAATTTAATTTGATGTTTGTTAGTGATTTAATTTTTTTTTTAATTTTGGGGATTTTCTATGAAATAGTCGATTAGAAAAATATTCATAGAATGTACATTAAAAGAATAAAATTTTATTTTAAAATATAGAAATCTTCTAGTAATCTTTTTTTTATTTTTTGAATTCTTTTTTTTATTATTGATTATTAAGTTGACATCTCTATCCGTTTGAATTTTGTTCATGAATTTAACTCGTGACTGTTTCTAGATAGGTAATCTATTTTACTTAAATTTTAGTTAAGTTAATATGGGGTAATATTTGAAGGTAATATTAAAGATCTTGCTCTGTCATAGACTGCATACACAGCCATGCAAATCCCACATATACATACGTTCCTTTACATGTGCAATCACTCATACAGGTACCCATGTACCGATATACACAGGTAATTTCATGTATTAACACCTACCTAAATATCAAATTTTTTTCCAATTTAAATATTTTATCATCGATAATGATTATTAAAGGGTAATATATTTCAATTTAAATTAAATTATCAATTTAAAAATTTACCTCCATATTATAAAGAATTTTAAACTCACACTTCCAATTGGAGAATATTAAAGGAGAAAATGAGATAAAACGTTAATTGTTTTGTGATCATATGCTAATATGGACATGTCTCGTCCGATTACTGAAGTTGAGCGTGGTCAGTACCTAGATGGGCGGCCGTTGCTCGCATGGAAAAATAGATGCGGTAATCTTCGATGTTGTCATGTGATGTAATGAATAAGAGATCGGAATAAGATGTCGAGAAGCCGTGTTCAAATTCCAGTCGAGTTCATTACATTAACTTATGTGCAAATATCCTTGGAAAACGTATGAATGCACCTCTTCTCCCACCATCTATGGTTTGTATCTGAGAATCATCATTATCCCCAAGAAATTGGTAATGCAATATTCACCCCCAAAGAAATTACTATTCTAACAATTCCAAAATATATTTCAACTTTAAATTTCCCACAAAAGCTTGATAATCTCTAAAAAATAAATCAATCGATCAGAATATAAAAGTTTGATGATATAATATATCGCTTCTCAAACGTTTCCCATATCTGTTTAAATCACTTGATCAGGAAATAAAAATAATTGTCTATCATTTTCTTTCTTTAAGGAAAACTTTTCATCTTTTAACTTCCCTATGCCTTTGGGTATTTATCTATCTATCTATCTATGTCAAGTCTGTAGATATTTATCTTAAGTCTGTTCATATCTATCTATCTATCTATCTATCTATCTATCTATCTATCTATCTATCTATCTATCTATCATGCTCATTTATATATATATATATATATATATATATATATATATATATATATATATATATAAACAATATATAAAAATGGATTTCCAGAAAGTTCTATTCAAGGGCAAATGTAGGGTGACTGATGCCTGTCAAAATGGTTAGCGCTTGAAGGAGGAACTTAACCCTGTTCTGCCGAGGCGTCAGCATGGAGGTGGAGAGTTCATGTTTTGGGTGTAAATCACTTAAGAACTTTCAACAACAGCAACAACTAAAATGTATAGCACATGTAGGTCAAGGAGAAAGTAATGGCACAATCAAGGTGTTGACGTTCCACGTTACATTAAATAAAAGGTTAGGAAGGAAATTCCAGCACTACTGGAAAGAGCAATAAGACTTACTCAACTTGAAAAACCTATTTTACTGAAACAATGTTTTAAGAGAACGATTCTGTTTACAATCGACGGTAGCTCGGTCAATGTATGCTGAATGTTTCCTTATAAGGAAACGGTTAATATTACCATTACCATTACGATGCTCCCAGGATGTAAAACCATTTCGATAACGTTAGGAGGTTAGACAAGAGACGGGTTTATAGAGGAAGCAACCCGAAAATGTCTTAGATATTTGTGCAGCTGGAACTCTTGATGAAATTCTCAAATAAACTTCTGTTGATAGATTTTGAGTGATATGTTTTTTACGGCTTTGTGGGTTATATGAAGGCGAAATATATTTTAGATTGTAATAATTTTTTGTGAATGAATATTGCGCCAAGAATCTTTTAAGAAAAACAATGGTTTTCCTGATACAAACCTCACTATTTAAACCACAACTGGTGCGAAGAGATGGATTCATACCTTTCCCAAGGATATTTATGGGTAAGTGCATTTAACGAACCAGTCTGGAATTCAAAATCGGCTCTCCGATTTACAATACTGGGCCGCTATCCATTACACCAAGCGCACAACTTTGCTGACAGTAGCCTGGTTGAAGTTATGTGAAGTAGAAAGTAGATCTGTAAATAAAATTATTTTTCTGTTTTCTTATTGTACCGAGTTACAAGCGACAAGTTTTATTGTTTCCGTTCTTGTAAATTGTAAATTTCTCCATGAAAAAAATCCTATTTGTTGTTTGATAAGGAATAAAATACGGAAAGATTTTATCCAGTGTTTCGCTCTGACAATTTTTATGGAGCTTTTATCTCGTCCTTTACAGCTTCTCGATACCTAGCCAAGGTTTTACAACTGTTGACACCAAATTTTCAATCTATTCTTTGACCGAAGCGGAGGTCACTATCCAAAATATCTTGCAAGTCATAGCTTTCAAATTCTTGGGGTTTCATGTTTGCGTCTTTTGTCCAACAAATCAATTCACCATTCTTGAATTTCGCAAGCCATACACAGCACACACTATTTCCAAGCAAACTATCTACAGAGGCATTATCGATCGGCTTTTTGCCTCCTGCCGCTGTCTTGAAAAGGAAGAACATGTACCATTGCACATTTATCTTGTCCGTCATTTTCTCCTCTTTTTTTCCACAACACAAGATAAATTTGGTTTTCTACTGTGTATTTAGTTTTGTTTGCAAAAAGAAGAAAAAAAAAAGACACTGAGAATATTTGTTCATAATTAATATTACCGTTTTCCGTAGCCACATGAAAAGGTCATTTAGTACTCGAAGCAGAACGCACACTGCTAAAAGACGCCATCATTGAATCAATTAGTGTAAATTAAAAGTACAGGTGACATTTGAACAGTATATGAAAAGATACCGTAGTCCAACATTAACCCTATTGAGTTCCGGGGCATTCTGGAATTAAAAATAAAATAAATTCTAATGTTCTATCTTTTTCTCCACATGAACTCTCCTTGGTAAAATTCTATTAAATCATTCGCTACCAACCACGAGACTTATCGAGTGCTGACTACGAGTTATCTCGTTATCACAACGAGTTATCTTGAGCTTGGTTTTTTCAAATACATTTTCATTAGCGGTTCGGCGCCAACAACCAGTTTATTCGCAATGATTCTTTTAGTGTGAAAACAATGTTAAGACTTAAGTAGAAGGTAGAAATCAACTAATAATTTTTTTTTCATTGCCTTATTTATTATAAAGTAATCTTTTGCAGTTAGATTTCGTAATTGATCTCTGAAGGTCAACGTTTTAAAGATCTTTTATGCGGGTATTTAAATTTGTTGTTTGTTCTAAATCTTAACAATCTCTATCTATAAAAGGCAGGCTGTATGTATGTATGTGTGTGTGTAACGAATGCACGGCCGCAATTTTCGACGGATTTGCACTAAAATTTACATGCACATGCTCCAAGTTAGCGGGAAGGCCAAGACCGACTTTGCATTTCCAGCTCCTATCGATAGTGGAAATAATCGATTTTTTTCATGCTTCTACGGCAGTTTTCATGTAGTTTGCGGCCATTTTCTACTGGTCAGGGTGAGAGCCTATAGCTGGCTGCCACGAATAGGCAGGAAGATTCTATTGGCCAGCGTGAGAGCCAACATCTGACTGACACGAATGTTAACTAGCATACTAACATGCAAAATAAATCGATAGCTGCATTCGTCACAAGTGGGGAAAAAATTAAATCTGCATGGCACATTACTCCAATTGGTTCATTCGCTTGCTTAAACTCAACGTTGATTCTGATTCCGCAGAACTGGGTTTCGGTGTGAAAAAGTATTTGTTGTTAAAATTCTTTTTTTCATTCGGTCTTTCCAGTTACGAGTCCTTTTTTTTTAAAGCTGGTCGTTTTGTGTTCATTTTGTTTAGTTCTTTTTTCGTAACAGATTTAATGTTTAGTATAGAGCTTAGAAAAAATTTGCAGTGTGAAATAGGCAAGAAGTAAGGCATGTAGCAACATCAGCACAGCAAAGGATACTCCTTTAAAGGCAAGGAAGGGCAAAAATATTTTAAGTCAAGTGATAGCGATTGCTGTATGAGTCGTACGATTTTTGAATCAAGCACGGGCAACGCCGGGCCATGCTGCTAGTACAATATAAAAGGGAAACAATTCTCAAGCTATTTCAAGTACGAGACATGCAAACATAATAACAATTGTGCCAATTACTATAAAAACGAAACAATAAAATGAAAATTCGAATCATATTCTTAAATAGCCTAGTCAGATCGAAACTTTCATATGTCATTTATGGTACCAAACCCGTTCAGAAATATCTAAGCTCTCAGCTAGAAACAACTGTTTACTAAGACCAATAGTTAAAAAAGGCTTTGAGCCTTAGGGTCTTGACAAAGAACATCCTTCTTTGAACATTGTGGGCTGGTGCTACAGAATCACAAAGTACTGTACTAAATAATAAGTGCCACGCCACTTGAAGACTATCAACAGCAGCAACAACTAAAATGGATAGCACGTGTAACTCAAAGAGAAAATAATGACATAGTCAAAATGTTGACATTGTTCACCAATTCAAATAAAAGGTTAGGAAGGAAATCCCCATCAATACTGGAAAGAGCGATAATAGCTACCGGACTTGAGAAACATGTTTTCCTGAAAAAATGTTTTTAAGAGAAAGATTTTATAAATTTCAACTAACAGCAATACCGGCTGCTCGGTCAATAAATGCCGAATGTTTCCTTGTAGGGATATAGAATAATCTAGATGTATATTTATGATGTATATGCATATATAGATGTATATGCTAATGTATATTTATGCTGTATATGCATTTATAGATGTATATGCTAATATAGATAATATATTTATAGATGTATATGCTAATATAGATTTATATTTCTATGTAACGGAAATATGTGGATATGCTGGTAAACATATATATGCGCGTTATAGACACTATGTTGATTAGCTTTAACACTTGCAATATTTTCTATGGAAGCATTTTGTATTCATTTTAGAGCGAAACGCTTTGTAATCGCTTATCTAAATAATAATGATTGGGTAATAGCGTGAATAATTTAAGCCCAATGTTTTGATGAATAGATGCTATCAGTTAACGTGCAAAACAACAGGTCTGTAGGTTTTTCAGTGTAGAATTAGCACTCAGCCTTTATCTGATGAAAGAGGTTTGCGCTTTAATGCACAAATGATTTCTTTTTTGTTTTTTTTTGTTTATGGGACAAATATTTTCAAATGTAAAGAGACATAGATAAATATTTTCAAATGTAATGAGACAGACAAATATTTTTAAGTGTAAAGATGGGTGCAGTAGTTGTTTGTTAGTTAAAACAGTGTTAATACGGCTATGAATTCTTGCACCAATTTAAACAGCTTATGTAACTAAATAAACAAATTATCTTAAAATCTCAATAAATTATTACGTAATATAGCTCAGTATATATATCATTATATAATATAGCTCAGTACCTCAAACATATATTGCATAATACAACTGAGTGTCTCAACCATTTATTACATAATATACTTCAGTATCTCAATTAGTCATTCAGTATTACACCATATACCCCAGTATCTCAATTATTAAATAATATACCTTAGTATATCAATCTGTTATTGTCCAATAAGCCTTACTAAGGCTGGCAGAATTAATTTTTGACTTTTATGTTTCCTTATTAATTTTGATGAGAATCAAGTAAAATTAAATTGAAGTTGAAAGAAACACTAGTCAGACATAGTTGATAATCATCATATTTTTATAACCATTTATGCGCTCTGTTCCTTCAGAACCTGGGGATCGTGTCTCTCCACAACTTCCTGTCCTTTCTATATCTAAGCAGTGTTTGGCGCTTTGCCATCCTTCCTTGTCTCTCCTGAGCCATCCATTCAAATTCATTGGTCGCTGTTTTGCGCTATCACTTCTTTAATCAGTATGTCCTGTGAATATTACGTTTTCCAAGCCGTCCATCCTCATAAAGTTTTCCAGAAACTTCAAATATCTCTTTTTATATGTTTTAAGTGTGAATGTTCTTTTAGTTCTCGTTTTCTTTAAAACTTCCTTGTTCACGAGTTCTATCCGTGGTATTCTCAGCATCCTTCTGTAGAACCACATGTTTCGAGCTTCTTCTTCATCAGTGAATAAATGTTACAGCACTCATTACCATACAGGAGAATAGACATGGCGGTTCAAAATCCTTTTTCTTTGTTTCTATGAATTGTTCTCATGTCTGAACTGAAATGCATCTTTAATGCTTCTGATACGCCTTCCGATAACTGTATTGACTTTCTGTTGTCTCTTATTACACTGACCAGATAGTTATGTTTCTGCACGTCAGTAGAACCCCGTCTTTATCGCTTCAAGTTACTTCTTTATCTGTGAAGAGATTGTCCAGGGAAAGTAATATAAAAATAATGTAAAATCTAACACTTACAGACAGTATCGTAAGTAACCTTTTTTTTTTTATTGGCAATGAGATTTGCTTTTAACTTCAGGTTAGAAGACAGGGACCGTCTCCTATATAACTCCCCCCACCACCACTCACAGACAATTATGATATCTCTATTTTAGTCTGGGATGTTTGCAGATTCATAAAAAGCCTACTGGTCCGGATAAAATCATTATGGCTGTTCTTAAGAACCTTAGCCCAGAGTTGTTTAACCGTTGTCTGAAGCAAAAATGTTTCCCAAATTCACGGAAGATGTCAGCAGTATGCTCTACTTTAAAAGAAAAAAATATGGGTGAGAGATCACATTCGTCGCAAACTGTGAGTCTGTGATCACCAAGAAGTTTGTTAATCACCTAAACAGAAGTAACTCCCTACACGACGAACAGTATCAATTTCGTTTTTCTAAGTCCAATGCTGATGTTCTGTCATTACACACAGAATCAGTAAGGTATTGATAATAAATTAATTACGAGTGCGTGCGATTGCCTTAGATATCACAAAGTTTTTTTTTTGGGGGGGGGAAGATGGGGCATAATGCGTTATTATACAAACTCTCTAGCTATGGTATCTATGGAAGAGTCTTCACAATTATCAATCATTCTTATCAGGTAGATCCAGGAAAGTCGTTGTTAATAGTTAGTCTTCTGAAGTCAATAAGATGAATGTAGATCTATCTATGTAGATGTTGCCACAGTTTAAGGGCTCACCTCTAAAGCTCTAGATGACTAGACCTAACAGCTGAATGGGATAAAAAGTGACTTGTAACATTCAGTACTCCCGAACCCAAACTAGTAACGCTTCATCATCATCGAGTAGACCCTGATTTTTTTTCCTGGCATCATAAACGGTTGCTTTCTAAAAATGAAACTCCTTGCTTTGAACGTTTATTGCTTCTAAACACGTATATGACGATCCCTCGCCTAAGAGACTGGAAAAATGGTGGGTTCCTTGTGCAGATCTTGAAATGATCAGACTGCAGTCATGCTGTCATCTTTAAAAGAGGTAGATCAAACCCAACATAGAGTATTGCTATCATATTAAATCAGTATCTGATCAATCATCTCTTTCCTACCTTGAAAGAGTTCAAAAGCGTCTACGTTGTCTTGTAGATAATGAATTATTTTTCTCCTTTCGACCTCTTTCCCACAATTGAAACTTTGTAAGCCTATCGCGACTCTAACGCTATTTCCATTGCAAATGTTTTCACGAGCTACATTCCTTAGTTCCAACAGTTCAGATCTTTAAGGCTAAGACCGGTCATGACACGTATACGCGGTCGAATCATCGGCATTTCCTTCATATTTTATTTGTAAGGAGGAAATTCCACTCCACTAGCGTCAAAGGAATTTCAGTTGTCTCGTCAAGATTCTGAGTGATTTTTTCTTTAAGGTTTCGTAATTGCTTACTCCCTCCGCCTATGGATTTAGCTAATTTTGGTTAGAGGCATGTCAACACCTCTATGGATTATTTAATGGCGAAATCTAAACATATTGTACATAATTTTACGCCTTCAACTACAGATATTTGGTACATAATTTTATACTTTCAGGGGAAACGTATGTTTTTTAGATATATAGTTTATAGATGATAAAATGTATTGCTGGTAATTTTGCTATAAAAATATATTTTTATATTTTAGTGATGTACTGATTGTCATTTTGTTATAAAAATGCATTACTACTGCTCATTTTTTAATAAAAATATTACTGGCATTTTTACTATAAATTATTTTTGTACTTAGTGAACAAAAACAAAAAAATCAAAAGTCTATTTTTCCGTAGCTGGAACCCTAACAGGTGCTGCCACCTCGGATCAGGATAGAACTGGGAACAACAATTAAGAGGTGGTTCCACGCTCCTCAAAACTTCCAATCTCTCGATCAGAGACCTTGCTGCTAGATGTAGTTTATCGTCATACCCAGGACTACCAGTCTATGTAATTCTCAGTATGTTTCTGTAGAACTAGATTTCTTTTACCTCCAGTTTCCTCCTTGTCCGTAGGGAGATTATCCAGTATTCACTGCCATATAAAAGGATGGATATCACTCTTTCCTTTATTTCTAACGGATATGAAATATTTCGATTATGTATAAACGCATATACACTAATTATGTGCTTGTTTGTTGTCAAAGAAAATGAGCCTGAAAAATCTACATTAGTTGATAAAAAGAACAAATCAAATATAATTATTATAAATACATTTGTAAAGAGATTTTACTCTTTGTATTAACACTATGATTGCGAACAACCGAGAGAAGTACTGGCAATTAACTTTGTAATTCCCAATAAAAAGAAGAGTAATGAAAATATTATGAACAGAAACTAATACATCCACTCGGGTAAATATAATCAATATTATACTCCTGAATAGCATTTGTCAAAGGTGGCAATGGATCTAACAGACTTTATTTGGTATTAATTCCATAGAGGGAATGTAGGTATGGGGGAGAGATCTGCCCCCAAATTCATTCAACCAGTTGCTTCTCTATCATCCATCATATGAGTAATGAGTCATGTTTGCATCATTCCTTACTTTCCATGCGTGAACGTCCATTTTGATAATCATCTCTCTTTTCGATTCCTGATTGACTTGGCATCTGCGTATTTTTGTATAGCAATTAGGAAATCTTGCCCTCAGAAGGCAAGGGTTAACCGATATCTTTCCTGCATATCCGCATGACTTATTACGCGTATACAACAGCAGGCAGTAACCCTCCATCTTGAGTGTTTTTTGAGCTAGTACTGGATGAACGTTATTATAAGATAACGCAAAGATGTCGGTTCATGCCTTTCCTAATATCATTAGTGTCTATGTCTCTGATGTGAGTTTGTAAACAGTAACTATTACAGCTAATAATGCAAGACTCTGCGGTAAAGCAAATTGAGTTCTCTCAGTCGCTGTGTGTTTATCTAAAAATAAATACGCTGAAATTCCCCTTCATCCCTGCCGTGCGCCAACGGCTTAGGAGTAGAAACTCCGAATGACGTCAATTTAGCCGGGTTTCGATTCTAGCTAGAGGTAACCGGACGTCTAGCCACACTGATGAGCTGTGATACAGCGAAACAGTCTATCTGTGGATGACAATATATATATATATATATATATATATATATGAATAGAAAGAAAAGAGGTAAAACTATTCTTAACCGAGGGTCAAGGCAAAAGTAAGGATTTATTTTGTTGCATGTGTTTATATACAAGAGCAAGGATGTCATAAGTTTAACAAAGCTATTAAATTTGAGTACCTTCACGAAGTACTTTTGTCTTACCAGATTTGGAATTATGGCACTTTGTGACCCCCCCCCCTCAATATTTTGGCTGTCCTTTCAACCACCTGATGGCTATTCATATATAAACACGCGCAATAAAATAAATCCTTACTTTTGATTTGATAAAGTCACTCAGAGGACGAACGGGTCGGCTAAGAATTGTCTTGCCTTTTTTTTCATTTTGTTCCTTTACAGATACTCTCTATCTGAAAATAATTTACACACACACAAACACATACATTCTCTCTCTCTCTCTCTCTCTCTCTCTCTCTCTATATATATATATATATATATATATATATATATGTATGTATGTATTAGAATATGGACAAAGTACGACACTTATTTTAAGACATTTTTATGTTTATACATTCTTTTCATAGATACAAATATTTAAGTAAATGCTCTGTTTTATAATAAACAGTATTAAATAACATTTACCGGCCTGAATGTCCGAGAAATTTTCATAGAAAATATTCGTCCTCCAATTTATGAAAATTCTATGAAAATTTCTCGGACATTCAGGCCGGTAAATGTTGTTTAATACTGTTTATTATAAAACAGAGCATTTACTTAAATATTTGTATCTATAAAAAGAATGTATAAACATAAGAATGTAATATATATATATATATATATATATATATATATATATATATATATATATTAACCCACCTCCTTCTCCCTCTCTCTCTCCTTCTTGCATGGAGTTTTGACGTGGGGGCTTAAATATTTGACCATTGCATAGTATCAGAAACTTTAGCAGGCACTTCCGCTATCAACGACTACAACTATCTTATTCTGTAACCTCCTTGCCATTCTTCTCCCTCTTTTTTTGTACCCCACTCTGTTTCTTCTTAAGGTGTATCTCCCTATACTTATTTTTTTAAAGGAAGTGACGTGTCACAGGTGGCTTGTCTTTTAATAGAATTGTCCATAACCATTTTGAGTTCTCACCAGTTGAGATGCACATAATGCATCGAAACAAAAATGCATCTTTGTAGTGAGTAATTGGTTTTATCCGCATGCAAGAATATATATATATATATATATATATATATATATATATATATATATATATATAAAGAAAAGTACAGAAAACTGTAAGAACAGTAAGATATATAATCCGGTGTTCTTATAGATATTTTTATTTTTAGAAAAAAGTGCTCTATGTAACTTTACAGAGCATTAATATTATAAATTAATTGATTGAAAATGTTTTTTTCGCTACACAGTTCTAACCATGTTTCAAAAAGCTGAAAGCTTCGAATTTAATTTTGTAATTAAATTAAAGACATTAGTTCCATTTCATCCTCAAGCGAATTTTGGAGTAACTTTAAAAAATACTGGGTTTTAAAGACACAGCAAAATCATAATTCACGTTTCCAAGGATAGAGAGAAATCCAATTCAACCAGACAAGGGGTGTTTGCGTGTTCATTATCGCTATAGTTGCATCAGTTATTATTAACTAATAACTTGAAATTCGCTTGCGGATGAAATGGAACTAATGTCTTTAATTTAATTACAAAATTAAATTCGAAGGTTTCAGCTGCCATTTTTGAAACATGATTAGAACTGTGTAATTAAAAAAAAACATATTTTAAATCAATTAATTTATAATATGTATATATATATTAGGTTGGTGCAGAAATAATGACGTAATAATGTCGTTTTTTGACGTTAAAAAACACGTCAAAAACGACATTATTACGTCATTTTTTCACCAACCTAATATATATATATATATATATATATATATATATATATATATTATTTATTAATCCGACAGATTTATTATTAAACGTTATTTTTAGTTGATACTAGTACTTGAGCAGACGTTCTGTTTATTTATTAAACAGTTCATATATTTATTTTCGTCTTCTGGTCTGAATATTCGAGAAATGTTCTCATAGAAAAATTCTAGCAAAAACATATCCACACCCACAAAGAAACGAACCGACGTTAAATAAAACATCTTTCTCAATCGAAAATCGTAATAAAACGTCGAAAACACAGACCTTGCGGTGGAAGCGAATAGAACTTGTTTGAGTGAATTCTTATCGCCTCAATGCACCTTATATATATATATATATATATATATATATATATATATATATATATATATATATATATATATATATATATATATATATATATATTGTTTAAAATATATCTTCCGATGCTGCATTTAGAACTCTTAACTAGGAAGGTTTCGTAAAATATTCCATATTGTTTATTGGACGTTTCTGGCATTTAACGGCCGCTCCAGTTTAGATACAAGACGATTAACATTTTGAACAATCACAAGCAAATTGCTAGAATCTCAATAGCAATTCGAAGTTCATCTATGTGGGCAGTTAGTGAACATTCCCCATTATTTACTAAACGTTTTTGCTGTTTCAAGGCCTGACCAATGTTGGTTCAAAAACATCTGCGTTCAAATAGCCACGGAATGAGAAACAATTCGTAAAATCATCCTAGTGTAGTCAATTACGATCTATATTATTTAATGGAGAAATGTTCTTTTTTTAAAAGACGAATCTAAAATCTTCCTGATGCCACGAAGTCGCTATATATGCATAATCGTATGCAGGCTGCAATGGATAAATTGTCGTCAAAATTAAGCAAAATGCAAACGACACTGACATCCCATTTTAACATATATTTACCAAAATTACACAAAAATATCTTGAAATTCTAAAAAGTAAGTTCATTTAATAAAATCCCCATCTGCTTCAGCTACGGCCACCAGACGACTTCTAAATCTCCCGTAACTCTTCTGGACGGTTTCCTTGTTTAAGCTGGTGATTGCTGCCATAATCCTTCCCTCCCGCCTTTTTTTTTTAGAGTAAAGGGGACGTGATTGAGGAAAGGATGAAGAGAAAGAAAGGGAATAGATCAAGGCATCTGGAGATGTCGACTGACATTACATTTGAATAGTTGGAGATTATAGCAATCAGGGAAACAAGTAATAGGAAGAGAATTCCACAGACGGGAGGTGCGAGACATGAAGCTACTGGAGTAGAAGCAACGGTTACATTTAACAGTTTCGATAGTGAAAGGGTGGGACTGAGATGCCAAACTAGTAGACGCTTAAATTCATGCAGTCCGGGAACTAGCGAAAGTAGCTCGTCAGAGGAGTTACCGTGAAAGTATTTGTAGAAAAGACAAAGGGAGGATACGGCACGTCTGTGAGAGAGTGACTGTAGACGAGATGCCAGATCAGGGCCAATCACATCTTTGGTGTTACAAGGAGTTTTATTTGTCTCTCGCTCAACTGCGCCCAACACATAATAGTCAAGGGCATTGTAGTCTGGGGAGTTAGGTGGTCAGATGTAAGGGGTGATGTGGTCGCAGAAATTGTCAGACGGCTATGACTGGGTTCTCTTGCTTGCGTGGCATGGTGCAGAATCCTGTTACCAGACATTAGGTCTTCCAGCAGCCATCCTCTTGACCAAGAGGAGCAGGAGGAGCACTACTTCCTCAAGGTACTTGATGTAGCCCTCCGTGTTGAGTCCCCTATGGGAAGATATATATATATATATATATATTTCGTAGAACTAGTGAGTGTTGTGACGTAGTGCCTGAGTAGGTGCCTGCAACAGGGATTGTCTAGTTGCTCTAACAGACGGGTGTGCTTGGAAAACAGGAGTAGCCAACTATTATATATATTGCAGTTGCCTCAGCCCTATCAAAATTGATTTGTATTTAAATTTTATGACTAAATGAATACCTTTTCACGCTGAGGTAAAATATTAAATTTTACATTTATATATGAAATGTATTAGGTTGGTGCAAACATAATTTCGTTTTCTCACATAGTAACATATGTTAGAAAACGAAATTATTTTTGCACCAACCTAATACAAAAGTATTTGAAATAATACTAATAATTTTTTACTTTGAGTGTCTTTTTACTGAAAAACTATGTGTAATATTGGCTTAATTACGTCAGACATACACAAATATAGCATAAATTGATAGAGAAAACAAAACTACGGCAACTAAAAATGTCGTCAACCAATAAAATTCACTCGATGTTGTTGATTTGTTGATTTTGTTTAGCGGCATGTCAACACCTTTATAGGTTATTGAATGCCGAAATCTAAATATTTTGAATGCAATTTTATGGCTTCGACTGAATATTTTGTACATAATTTTATACTTTTCGTGTAAAAGTATCTTTATTTTATAGACATATCCTTTTTACTTATATATTTTGCAGATCATAAAATGTATTGTTAGTAATTGTATTATAAAAATATATTTTTATATTTTTTTAGTATTGCACTGATTGTCTTTGACACAAAAAATTACTGTTGCTCATTTTATTATAAAAATGTAATGATTTTTGTTTGGTAATTCACTATTTGCACATAGCTGGGGCCTTAACAGGTGCTACCACCCCGGTCAGGATGAACCTGTGAACAACAACAATTAAAGTCTGTCTATATTTCTGAGATGAGGTATTATGTACATTATTTACATTATTCGGACTATTGTCATCATCTTTGTCACCATATTTATCACAACGTTTCGAGCACACATGGCACAATGGATAAAGGCGTTGGTGAGATCCAGTGACAAGACCCAAAGAGTGTGAGTTCAATACCCGGTTAAAGCAGTGAAGAACTTTCAGAGGGAAGATTAACAGGAGATAACTTATAACTGACATCCATCAAACATGGCACGTGGAACTAGAACAGTCTACCCCGGTGAGCGAAATAAAGGGTTCAGTTCGACATTCCAACCACCCGAAGAAGGCCGGAGCGTACAACGGCCGAAACGTTGTAATAAATATGGCGACAAAGATGAGGACAATAGTCCGAATAATGTAAATAATGAACAGCAATTAGGTGGTGGTTCCACGCTCCTCAAAACCTCCTGGTCAGAGGTCTTGCTGCCGGATGTAGTTTATCGTCATACCCAGGTGTTATAGTGGAACACACCTATTCTATAGTTAATAGACTCTCCCACCTTTAATAAGTAGGAGTAGTAAGAGTAACGAGTCGGTCGCTCAGTGGGTCGGTCAGTCAGTCGATGCCGGACGACAGTTAGTCGGATACTAAAGTATCAGCGACCACAACTAGATTATTCTGTGTCATTACCTATTATATCAAGTTCCTAACGTTTTGTACATCGAACCTATTTTAGGACCGACTTAGTACAAATACAAGCCTCCACTGTGAAACCACTCCCCAACACCAGGACGCTCAGATGTTTGTATGTGCACATGTGTAAGTAAACATCATATATTAGGTTGGTGCAAAAATAATGTCGTTTTCTCACATATGTTACTATGTGAGAAAACGACATTATCTTTGCACCAACCTAATAGTTTGATTGATTCGTTTTGTACGGTTTATCAACTCTTTGCAGGTTATTTAAAGCCAGTAGATATCTTTAGATTGTAAGAATATTTTTTCAGATAATGGTTTAGTGATACGAATCGTACTAATTGACGCATAGCTGGAGGAGGAGTGTCGCATTTATACATTTTTCAATGATAAGTGAATATAACGAACCCAATGGGAATTGGAACTCGGCTCTCCGATTAACAATTCTGCGCCATTATCCATTACACCACCCACACATCCACGTTTAAAGCACCTGGTATTCCCAATCGGTCACTCATCTGGGTATTGACAAAGCTCGACGTTATTTAACTTCGATGATCATACGGGAACCGGTGACGTAGTTGTCAATGTAAAATTATGTTTTACACGTCATAAAAATATATATATGTCTAAGGAAATGGGTTTCAAAATGTGACTTTTGAAATTTGATCTCGATTTGCTAATCCCTTTCTCCCTAAGGATAATGTTTCCTCTCATTCAACAACATTAGAATTGATAGGGAAATTTTAAATCTCTAATGTTTCTTTTGTTTATTTCCATTCATCGTTTCGTTTCAACAACAGAATACATCTCCCCCAACTCTTAAAATTATATAATTATCTGAAATCAAGCGTGCAATTCTTTACCAAAACAAACTTTTCCAAAAATCACCATGTGTATTATACTCCGACAATTAGGTCATTAATATTACACTAACATCTAATACCCTCGTTTGAATCTGTTGCAGTCCTGTGTACGCGTTGTGAGATAAACACGTGTGTCTCCTGAAATGGCCCACAACAAAACATGGCGGACTCGAAGATTGAGTCCGCCATAAAGAAATGTAAAGAAACAAAAAGAATCGATACATATAAGTACAGACAAATAATAATTGTATTAAACGACAAACGGTTTACAAAATGACAAATACAATAATCTGTTTGTACGAATTAATGTGGAAAGTTTGTATTCCAAAGTATGTGTGAGTGAAATGTCCGTACGTATGTAACTGTGTATGTATGTATTATTCATGGCGTTTCCCCCAAAAGGAAAACCGCAAATCTCCACGAGAGATTTACATTGTTGTTGTCAACTGAAAAGTAAGAAGAAAAAAAAAGGGGCGTTAAGAGATATCACCAAGTATTTGTTAGAAATGGAGAGGATCACCAAGTAGCGGTTTCAAAAATTAGGAAATTCAGGAGGAGTTAACTCCGACAACTCTATAGTGCCTTAAGACCCAAAATGAAATCTATATAATTATAAATGTATGTTTATATTCAAAATAATGTTAAAGTATAATCCAAAATAATGTTGAAATAATTTTCTTCAAAGATGTATGCAAGCAGAGATGAATCGTCAGTTAAATATTATTAGTCTTTATTAAACTATTTCTTGCCAAATTATAGGTGCGTATTATACACTGGGAGCTTTTTATATGATAGGAAATACGGTAGAGAAAGGGAAATACTGTAAATATTAGTCTTGAAATATTTTTGCCAAATTATAGGTGCGTATTATACACTGGGAGCTTTTTATACGATAGAAAATACAGTATAGGAAGGGTAATACTGTAAATATTAGTCTTGAAATATTTTTTGCCAAATTATAAGTGCGTATTATACACTGGGAGCTTTTTATATGATAAAAATACGGTAGAGAAAGGGTAATACTGTAAATATGATTAGTCTTTATTGAAATATTTCTTGCCAAATTATAGGTGCGTACTATATACTGGGCTTTTTATATGATTGGAAATACGTAGTGAAATGTTCGTCCTGTAAATATTATTAGCCTTTATTGAAATATTTCATGCCAAACTGATTCTGTTTCACTTAAAGAGATTCTTTCGTTTGACAAAAAATAAAATTTCATCACCCCGGAGAAAGATGCCAATTTTGGGCTGAATATAAAATTATCATGTTCGTACCTTGCTGATAATCTAATAACATTTGAAGTATTTTTTAAGCATCTTTGATGTATTTCTTAACAGTTTACCATCTGTGGCTGAGCTTTAGGCAGTGGCACATTTTTTCATATTAAAGTTCACTTGTGAGCCACATAAGTTAGTAGATTACTGTTAAAATCGTTTTGCTGAATGAGGTGACATTAGTGAAAGACGTAATGACACAACATCGATTATGAGAATAAGGAATTATCCATCTTCCTTATCCTCATAAAATTCACTTCCTATCGCCTCTTCTTTCATTCATATCACACCCCATTCAGCATAAACGTTTTAACAGCAACCCGCTGACATAAGTGGTTCTCAAGCATTTATTGGGTTCAAGGTACAATGTGATAAAATAGACCAGTGCAAGTAATGTTCATACCACATATTCACCTCTTGTTCAAGCAGAGCCGTTTGAGTGGGGTCAGATTGTGAACCTTCGTGATACGAGATGTGAATGTTGAATGTGATGTGTTGATGTTGGCAATAAAGTCAAATGAACATTTTCATAGTCGTGGACGAGGTTCAAATATTACAGCCAAGACCGGTGTATTATGAGGGCCACAGTGATATACTGTAAAATGTCCACAGCAGAAACTAAAGCAATATAGCCACAGGCGTGTTAACATGGACTCTTGAGAATCGTTTACTTGTAGCATGTCAACGGCTACGTGTTCTTCGAACTAGTTGTTCACTCACGCCACGTGCAGGTTTCCAGTGGCATCTGTTGTAACATAAAAATGGTTACAGAATGAGGAATAAAAAAATGGTAATCTTTATAACATCAACAAAATACAATACTCGCCAGCGGCGTGAAGTAGGTAAGACACTGCTAGTGGTGGACTACATAGACTAAATAGACTACATAGACAGCATAGTAAATAAATGTCTTTTTTTTAATTTTACCTCGAGAGCACTCAAGGTAGAGAGTTTCAATCGAAGTGATAATGATGAATATGATATGGATAGAACAGAAAGTGATATGAAATCAAGACTATGAGGATAAATTAGATAAAGATTAACCCTTGAATTGATGAGGTCATGATTGAAGTGTTGATAGAAGCGCCCAGACGAGTGTCTGTTCCACAAAGTGACCGTTTTGGGACAAACGCTCACCGTGGAACTTTTTTCTTACTTTTGGAATATAGGGTAAATAAGGGTGATTCGACCCCGTGTAAGTAGCATAGCACGTCCTAGCTGTGAAGGTCAGAACTAGTGGCTATGGTGAACATCTGCCATAGAAATAGTGATAGTGTGGCAGTAGGTTTTCAACGTTACGTCTGTGAGAAAAAGTGGGGTTAAGGTGTAAAATAATCCTCCGTAACAACTAGAAACTTGGTCTGTCTAACCAGACAGCATGACATCAGACTTTTATGATCAAATTGCGATATTTTCTGGCTGAGGTGACGCGCAATAACCTATGCTGTCGTGTCAATAACGGTACCCTTGTTGGTCGACGGAATTGATTTTACACTGCACAGCGCATTGACTGTTTGGTTAGGGTGGGCCAGTTTTGAATTGAGATGTGATCTGATGCAATGTTTATTTTCGTTGTTAAATAATAGTTTAGCAGAATATTATTTTTAGAGGGAAATGTATCTCTGCTCTGACTTCCTCAGGTTGACCTTAGGGATCAGATAATAGACAAAATAAGGAAGTCGATTTTGATTTTGAACGTGGGAATGATAGAGATATGGAAAGGTTTTTTAGAAAGTTGGTTCTTACAAGTCAAGCAATTTAGACGTATTGACTTTCGTGTCAGGGAACTGCTCCCTAGTGGAGGGAGAGAGCGACCCCACTGTCTAGTTAGAAGATGCATACCTCGACGCTAATACACTAGCTAAATTAAAATTTCCCGTGTTGAAGTTCTTTCCATCTTGAATCAAAACAACTAGCGATCACCGCCCGAAAGAAAAGAATACATCTTTATTATCGAATGGAGACTGTCACCAAGACCTTCCAGTATGAGGTGGGGGGGCTATGCAACAATTTACCATCCTTGCTAGTCGCCATTGTTCCTGTTTTTGCGCAACTTTTTTCAATTTTTGCGCGACAGACGTCATTCGATGACCGTATCTACAAGCAGGTGAGAGCAAAATCATTTAGAGGAGAACTATCAGTTATTTTGGAGCTCTTCAACTTATATCATCCTATAAGTTGAAATAGTACAAAAAATTTGAGTTCTTCTGCCATGTTTTATTGTTACGTATCAGATTAAGCCAAAAATGGACGATTGCTGATTTATTTAGGCTGACACTGATCAATACTCACTTTCAAGTTGAAAACCATTTATGCAGTCTTGTATAAGATAACTTATTTTCTACACTTCCGCCTCTTTCCCCACCGACGCAACGTTGCAAGCCGTTCGCTATTCTATCGCTATTTCTATGAAAAATGTCCAGATGAGCTCCATTCCGCTCGCCCAAGCCTTTACAGCTAGAACTCGCCACGCCATCTCTACGAAGCCAACCCCGTTTCTTCCGTGTTCCATTTGTAAGGAGGAAGTTCCTCTCAGGTAGCTTCCCCCTTCCCATGAATTACTAATCTGTGGGACAGTCAATCGCTACCTATCCTCCATTATACTCATAATCTCTTTCTTCTACGTCCCCTTGCATGCAAATCACAAATCTCATTCAATAACGCTCTGCCACCAGTGACTCTTGAGTTTTTGTATTGGTTGAACTTTAATTCATAAGCAAAGCTCTTAGTGGATTCCTAATGGCGTAGGATTTTTTTGGGGGTTCGCAAGAAACACAATGTGAGGAAGGAGGTAAAGAGTGATCAGTACTTTCGTGTACATGCCGGATCTGAATGACTTTCAGTTGTTTCATTGCAATTAATAGATTTCATCCTTGCCAAGGGAGATAATAAAGGAAAAGGGAACACAGAAAATTCAAATTTGCATATGAATAGCGAAAGATGGCTTCAAAGCAAAGCTATAAGTAATGCATTTATAAATAAAGAAAACATTGCCGTTTAACAGTAAATCTGCTCTATATTAGTGAATACTGGACAATCTCTTCACGGATGAAAAAAGGACTTGAAGTGATAGAAATGTGGTTTTACCGACGAATGCTAAAAGTGCAATATGAGCAACAAGGAGATTTTAAAGAAAACAGTACTTCCAGTCATAAGTAGACGCTTGAAATTTCTGGAACACACAGCGAGGAAAGGCGGTATATAGAATTAAACAATCAAAAGGCATAATGAAGACAAAAGAATCAGAGGAAAATTGTGAGTAACAGATAGCAAAAAAAAGTAAAAATAGCGATGGTAAAAGGTCAAAGGTTACTAGGAACAACAAAAGGGATGTTGTGGAGAACAACGACCGTTCATGTTCTGAAAGGGCATGGTATATAAAAGAATACATAGACGGTAAGGTAATTCTGAGAGCGTAATTTGTCTGGGTACGTGGCCGAGTGGTTAGAACGTTCGCTTTCTGACCATGAGATTTGTGACTTCCTGATGTTATCAGACTGGATGAAGGTCGATCCCAGAGTGTGGCACCTTTGGAAAGCGCCTGTGAGCCTTGTGAATTTGGTAGACGGAACTCTTGGGGGCCGTCGATAGCTGTGCTAGCACGAAGCCACAAGTCATCGTGACCGGGCTTGAGCATGCAGGCCTTGTTCAAATTGGTGATCACGCTAAATAACACGCTCTCTCCCAGAAACTGTATCTAAAGTCTGCTCAGCATAGTTGCAGTATAAACCACAGGTTGGCCCTGTGGGTGTTGAACAAACGCAAATGTGCTTGAGCGAGCGTCTGCAATAGGGATTCGCTAGCCGCCCTAGTAGACGGGTATCCTCGAATACGAGTGGCCAGCTATTAGTTTGTCTGGAAGCTTATTCACTCAATTTTCCGTCAACCACCGTATCATGTCAGTAACGAGACATTTCTTCAAGATAAGTGGCGATGGGTAAGAACATAGAGATAAGTAGATCTATTGTTTTTATCTATTTTATCAACGCTAAGTGAAAGGCAGTTGAAATTCAAACTGTTTTTACCGATTCCGTATCCTCTATTCATATGCATTACACCGAGCAGCAGAGATAACCTGAAATGATCTCTGGGAATTTGTTCAAAATCCTGTCCAAGAACCTTACTCCCAAGATAACCAAATTTGAACAACCCAGAAATTCGTGACAGAATATTAAAAATAACTGTCGTCTTTTCCTAGTCACTAACATTAAGTGATACAAAGCCATTTTACTCTCTCTTGCCGCATCCACTCAAAAGAATATGATTCAATTGATTGAGCCATGAACTGTGAAAAAAAAACAAACCAAAAAAACAAAAAACAAAACAAGGATAGTGTTGTGTCAGCCTACTGCTAGATGTGTTTGCTCCTGCCAAATCTCGAACAAAATACGGGTGACTGTATAGCTTCAAAATCTTCATCTTATAAGCCAAAATTGATTTTTCGAAATTTGTTTCGGTTTTTATGGTGAAAGTTTCCCTCGAGAAGGCGTATTGCGATAACGGAAGGTGCTTTCCAAAAGCTAAGCAAAGTATAAAGAGCACTGAACTGTTCTGTAATATCGATTTTCCTATATGGCAGTAAATGTTAGACAATCTCACCACAGGTGAAGAAGAGACTTGAAGAAACAGAAATTTAGTTCTACAAAAGGATGCTGAGGATGACATGAACTGAATATGTGAGCAACCATGAAACTTTAGGGAAAAAGGATCCTTATACTTAAAATCAAAAAGAGAAATTTGAAATTTTTATGGTACAAAAAGGTAAAAATTATTAAGAGCTACAAAGGAGAGGAAGTTGTTGAGATCTATCATCGCTCATTTTCGGAAGCGACAAAATACATTGAAGAAGAAAGCCTTAAAATTGGGGAAATCTTCAAGGACATCTTCAAGGACAAAACCTATTTGAATAATTTCTTTAGAATCAACGCAAAGGGCACTAAACTGTTGCATAATATCGATCCTCCATAATTGTAGTGAATTCTAGACAATCTTTTCACAGATGAAGAAGCAACTTGGAGTAACAGAAATGCGGTTCTACAGAAGAGAATTCCTTGGTCCGAACATGTGAGCAACGACGAAATTTTATAGAAAATGGAAACAAAAAAGATATGCATAACATCAGAAACAGACAGTTGAAATTTCTAGGGAAGAGGGCTTGGAAAATTTGATACTCACAGGACAGATTGAAGGCATGAACAGCAGAACCTACCTAGCAAGCTTGAGTGGAGCAAGTTGTAGGGGAGATAAAAGCAAGACAAAATTTATTAAGCCTTTCAAATGACAGAAATAAGGAAATCTACATTTCACAAGGGGGTCAGTCAGTTATGTGCCATCTGTGATACACGCTTAGGCAATCTTTCGATACATGACTGACGAGGCAGATTTTTCACACACTAGGTTGCCATTTCATTCTGCGGTAGACCAGTTGCCATCCATGGCTATAGAACCCAGTCTGTCCTGGTATTTACCCATAGCTGGGTGGAAAGAAGAGAATTCATACCTTTCCCAAGGGCATTAGGACCTAAGACTGGAATTCGAACTGAGGTCTCCGGTTCCTCAATCCGAGTCGCTATTCATTACACCACCGTGCTTCCTCGCGCTACAAAGAATGTATTAAGAGCTACAAAGGACAAGAAATAGTGGAGAGCCATGATCACCAACCTCCTGAAGGGAGATACGGTACCGGTACATATCTTTAGATAACGAGTAAATAGTAATCGAAACATGACTTTTAAGTAACTTTTTTAAAATCAAACTTTTTCATTTCATTATATATTCAGTAGTAGTTTGTAATGAATTAAACCTTGTTCCGATGCCTGAAACTCTTTTTCTTTCTGGTAATACCAACAGGTCGGGCAAGAGCTAATGATCTGCCGTCATAGCTTAAGTAACCCAACCTCGTTGTCCTAAGGTGGAGAATAGGAAAAAAGAATTCGAACAAGAAGAGAGGCTTCTTTATTTCGCATTGTTTTAATTGCAACATCTTTTCTTTTCTTAGGCTAAACGCTTGTAAGTCAGACAGAAAATGCACGGTACAAAACAACGCTAATTTACATTTTGTTGTTGGTAAGAATATGTACTAGTGGCATTATATATTTGTTCCATTCAAATCAGTGGTAAGAATATGTACTAGTGGCATTATATATTTGTTCCATTCAAATCAGCGGTAAGAATATGAACTAGTCGCATTATATACTTGTTCCATTCAAATCAGCGGTAAGAATATGTACTAGTGGCATTATATACTAGTTCCATTCAAATCAGCGGTAAGAATATGTACTAGTCATATTATATATTTGTTCCATTCAAATCAGCGGTAAGAATATGTACTAGTCGCATTATATATTTGTTACATTCAAAACAGCGGTAAAAATATGTACTAGTGGCTTTATATATTTGTTCCATTCAAAACAGCCGTAAGAATATGTACTAGTGGTATTATATATTTCTTCCATTCAAATAAGCGGTAAGAATATGTACTAGTGTCTTTATATATTTGTTCCATTCAAATCAGTGGTAAGAATATATACTAGAGGTATTATATATTTGTTCCATTTAAAATCAGCGGTAAGAATATGTAGTAGTGGCTTTATACATTTGTCCCATTCAAATCAGCTATAAGAATATGTACTAGGCGCATTATATATTTGTTCCATTCAAATCAGCGGTAAGAATATGTACTAGTCGCATTATATATTTGTTACATTCAAAACAGCGGTAAGAATATGTACTAGTGGCTTTATATATTTGTTCCATTCAAATCAGCGGTAAGAATATGAACTAGTCGCATTATATACTTGTTCCATTCAAATCAGCGGTAAGAATATGTACTAGTGGCTTTACATATTTGTTCCATTCAAAACAGTCGTAAGAATATGTACTAGTGGTATTATATATTTCTTCCATTCAAATGAGCGGTAAGAATATGTACTAGTGTCTTTATACATTTGTCCCATTCAAATCAGCTATAAGAATATGTACTAGGCGCATTATATATTTGTTCCATTCAAATCAGCGGTAAGAATATGTACTAGTCGCATTATATATTTGTTACATTCAAAACAGCGGTAAGAATATGTACTAGTGGCTTTATATATTTGTTCCATTCAAATCAGCGGTAAGAATATGAACTAGTCGCATTATATACTTGTTCCATTCAAATCAGCGGTAAGAATATGTACTAGTGGCTTTACATATTTGTTCCATTCAAAACAGTCGTAAGAATATGTACTAGTGGTATTATATATTTCTTCCATTCAAATGAGCGGTAAGAATATGTACTAGTGTCTTTATATATTTGTTCCATTCAAATCAGCAGTAAGAATACGTACTAGTGGCTTTATATATTTGTTCCATTCAAATCAGCGGTAAGAATATGTACTAGTGGCATTATATATTTGTTCCATTCAAATCTGCGGTAAGAATATGTACTAGTAGCTTTATATATTTGTTCCATTCAAATCAGCGGTATGATTATATATTAGTGGTAATATATATTTGTTCCATTCAAATCAGCGGTAAGAATATGTAGTAGTGGCTTTATATACTTGTTCCATTCAAATCAGCGGTAAGATTATATACTAGTGGTATTATATATTTCTTCCATTCAAATCATCGGTAAAAATATGAACTAGTGTCTTTATATATTTGTTCCATTCAAATCAACGGTAAGAATATGTACTGGTGGCATTATATATTTGTTCCATTTGAACTCAGCGGTAAGAATATGTAATAGTGGCTTTATATATTTGTTCCATTCAAATCAGCGGTATGATTATATACTGGTGGTAATATATATTTCTTCCATTCAAATCAGCGGTAAGAATATGTACTAGTGTCTTTATATATTATTTCCATTGAAATCAGTGGTAAGATTATATACCAGTGGTATTATATATTTCTTCCATTCAAATCAGCGGTAAAAATATGAACTAGTGTCTTTATATATTTGTTCCATTCAAATCAGCGGTAAGAATATGTACTAGTGGCATTATATATTTGTTCCATTCAAATCAGCGGTAAGAATATGTAGTAGTGGCTTTATATATTTGTTCCATTTAAAATCAGCGGTAAGAATATGTAATAGTGGCTTTATATATTTGTTCCATTCAAATCAGTGGTAAGAATATGTACTAGTCGGATTATATATTTGTTCCATTCAAATCAGCGGTAAAAATATGTACTAGTTGCTTTATATATTTGTTCCATTCAAATAAGCGGTAAGAATATGTACTAGTGGCATTATATATTTATTCCATTCAAATCCACGGTAAGAATATGTACTAGTGTCTTTATATATTTGTCCCATTCAAATCAGTGGTAAGAATATATACTAGTGGTATTATATATTTGTTCCATTCAAATCAGCGGTTAGAATATGTACTAGTTGCTTTATATATTTGTTCCATTCAAATCGGCGCCAAGAATATGTACTAGTGGCATTATATATTTGTTCCATTCAAATCAACATGACGTGTATTTATTTGAACACATGATTCCAAAACGTCACGTCATTAGCAATGTACACTTGGTTAAGTATGTCATAGCGCCTTCTAGTCAAGCTCCGTTCGCAAATATATTACACTTATTTACATTATATATTGATCAGGATGCCTGAAAACCCATATATAATAGAAACATTTTGTCGAAGACAATGACTTTTGGACGATTGTTTAACTTTCACTTTAAATATGCATTCCTAGATTACATCCACATCAACATTCTGTGATATGACCTTAGTTCGTCACATGACAATCTTTTAATTAAACATGAAAGATGCACCCTGATATGTAAGAAGATTTAGAAAATTCGATCCATAAGCTCTTGACCAAAGCCTAAGAACTTGTGTGTACTTCATTCCTTGCTGTTGCGTCAGAGAATATAAAGGTTGAAACAAGACACTCTCTAAAAGTCAGGCTGGTGTAACAATGAAAGGCCATAATTAGGTGGCGAGGCAATGAAATCAGGCATGGTTGATCATGTACGATGAAAAAGGGGTTCTCATGAACCCCTGTGGAATGAAATGGAAATACTGGATGGAGGAATACTGGAGAGTCAGATGTCTGAAAGAAGCAGTATATATGCCAAGAAATGAGGACCCCATCAGTAGGGTGCATGAAAATGAATATGAGAGATGTATCCTCATATGAAAGAAGATTCAGAAAATCTGCGATCCATACCCTATCCAGGCAATATTTAAAAGCAGCTCTATCCTACAAAGAAATCTCTGTCCAGTTGAGCTTAACACAGAGGTGGACATAACCAAGAATTTGTGTACTCAATTCCTTGCAGTCGTGGCAGATGGTACAAAGTTGTAACAAGCCGCGCTCTAAAAGTAAGTCTGGTGGAACATCGAAAAGTCGTAATTATGTCATGAAGCAATAAAATCAGTCATGATTGATCATGTATGTAGGAAAAAGTGTTGTAATCAACCCATGTGGAAGGAAGTGAACATCCTGGAGTGATGAATACTGGAGAGTCAGATGTCTGAAAGAATCAGTATATATGTCAAGATATGAAGAACTACTTATTAGGCCCTGCATAGAAATAGATACGATATAGGAGCTCAGTGTTGACCTCAGCGGGAACTTTTATATTTAAATGTGCTCTATCCCTGATATTTTACCCATAAATATATCATACCTTAAAACCATATTTTAACACACATATATATATATATATATATATATATATATATATATATATATATATATATATATATATATATGAAATATATGGTGCAGTTCAATTTATATTACATGAATCATTCATACGAAAAACAGATTAGTGAAGTTAATGATATAAATGGCAAGAATACATCTTCGCAAACAAATTTATTAAAATTACATTAACCCACGAACCGCTAGATGAATGTTGTGATCCCTGTTTTTAATAAATTCAACTTGTATGTCTTTTTTTGCTAGTACTTTCATCTGTTCATACAGACATCATCAGGCATGCAAATTGACTTGTTTTTTTTTTAATACATCCAGGTAATAACGGGACACGAAAGATTAGATGTGAATCGAAATATGTTTTATTTAGAAATGTCTTATTGTTAACGGTAAAAAATTTTGGAGCGTGCGGTCGCAACGCTAAGGTTGAATTTTTTTTAAATTTAAAAGAGAGTGCGTTTTTTTACTAATATGGTAATTGGAGAATTCTTTTGTTGTAGTAATTTTTTCATTCAATGTGGCATGAACTAAATTGTTCAATAAATAGAGCAATGTCGCAACTATTAGCCCAGAAGTTGCACGTCGGATCAGTTCTTTTTAAATCAAATATGGAGTGCAGTTCAATTTATATTACATGAATCATTCATACAAAAGATAGATTAGTGAAGTTAATGATATAAATGGCGAGAATACATCTACGCAAACAAATTTATTAAAATTACATTAACCCACGAACCTCTAGATGAATGTTATGTTATCATCTAAAGGTTTGTGGGTTAATGTAATTTTAATAAATTTGTTTGCGAAGATGTATTCTCGCCATTTATATCATTAACTTCACTAATCTGTTTTTTGTATGAATGATTCATGTAATATATATATATATATATATATATATATATATATATATATATATATATATATATATATATATAAACTGGGCATGAATTAATATTTGGATAATATTCACTGGCGTCATTGCCGAGGGTTTTCCTTTTTAGTAAATTATTTTTTTTTATGAGTGTAAAATCAAAATTGTTGTTGAATTTATTTCTATGTATGATTAGTGCATTTGTTAAATTGTTATTTATAAGGTCGCTTTGTTTTTTCCTAGTATCACTTTTTCTAACAGAATCACTACTCCCCCAAGCCATCGTACACAACAAATATATCAAGAAATCAAAAGGAAACGGTTGAATCCGTCAACACAACATTACAAACAATATTTCTATATAGGGAAATATCCTTTTCAAACATGAAGTAATTGATGTAATTTTTCAGTTGGCCATATGAATATACAATAGCGTTTCTATTTTTTTCTAGTTGCTAACGACATTTTGTTTGTTGTTTATAGATACTTTGTTTCAATAAATTCATTTCGTTTTTTTTTATCTTGAAAAAGTCCCCATTGGATGAAATCCGCCGGCTAAAACTACACAGTTTTCCTATTGTCTTTTTTCCTTGATATATTAGGTTAGTGCAAAAATGATGACGTAATAATGTCGTTTTTTGACGTATTTTTTAACGTCAAAAAACGACATTATTACGTCATTATTTTTGCACCAACCTAATATATTGTCTTTTTCTACAGGTTACTTCTGAGAAATCTTTACACATACACACACACATATATATATAGTGTATATAACTACTTTCATATCTATCTATCTATCTATCTATCTATCTATCTAAGCCTGTTTGTTTCTATCTATCAGGATTAATGCAAATCGTGTAGAAATATGTGCATGAAAAGTTGTAGATAATTGGATAATCTATTTTTATGTCTCACTCCGCTTCGGAAAACCAGAAACGACCATAATTCTCCAAGTCTCGTGTATTGACACATACACACAGTGACTCATATTTACATACAGAAAGGCACACCGACATTCGTACAGCCGCTCGGCCGCAGATAAAAGGAAGAGGCGAAAAATAAAGAATATTGTTTATAAATTGTCTTCGCTGTTTTCTATTGCGATGTTGACTTTCGAAGGAAAGATTGATTTAGTCAATGAGAAGAGAAAAAAAGAGAGAGGAATATTAATTAAAGGGGAGGAGGTAATTGGAAAAGTTACAAAAAAATAATGTTCGAAAGAAATGAAGAAAAGAAGAAGATGAGGAACAAAATAGAGCGCGAAATAGGGAAGTTATTCGCGAGAAAAGAGAAATCTTTGGATGGTAAGGATATGGATGAGTAATAGAAGAAAGAATAGAGGTTGACGGTCAGAAATTCCCAGAGGAAGAAAAAAAAAAAAGGACAATGAAGAAAGAAGAAAGGGTTCGGCAATAAAAGAGATAGATAGATAGATTGCTAGAGAGAGAGAGAGAGAGAGAGCGAGAGAGAGAGAGTGGAAAAAATAAAAGAAAAGAAGATATAAAGAAAAATAAAGAAGAAAAGGAAATAAAAATGTTAAAAACTATAAGCGATTAAAAACATAAATATTAAACAAAAGATTTGTCCCGTATTCAAAAGAGTTACTGTTCCAGAGTTCGTTGTTTGAACTCGGGCGGAAAGCCAATGTGTTGTAAGCTGTTTTTCCAGGCAGATAGACTGTCAATACATGTAAGATTGACGTGAAACAATCTTTCGTCTTAAATTTCTTGAGTCGTACTAATATCGTAAATATTAAAATAATGAAAGAATGATCAGATATTAATATATAGGAAAAAAAAGGTGGTAAGCCCAGAAATAGGCACCCAATAATAATAATAATAATAATAATAATAATAAGAAGAAGAAGAAGAAGAAGAAAGGTTATAAAGAATAGAAAATGAATGAAAGAAATATAACTTAAAAGAAATAATATAGATAAAAGCACGGACTGGAAAAAGGAATACGATCGAAAAGAGAAAGAAAAGAAATAAAGAAAGAAATCAAGATAAGAAAGAAAGAAAGAAAGAAAGAAATCAAGAAAAGAAAGAAAGAACGAAATCAAGAAACGAAAAAAAAGAAAGAAATCAAGAAAAGAAAGAAAAGAAAGAAATCAAGAAAACAAAGAAAAGAAAAAACGAAAGTAATGGCTGAAGGAATGGAAAACGAAGCAAACCAAAACGAAATCAAGAAAAGAAAGAAAGAAATCAAGAAAAGAAATAAAGAAAGAAATCAAGAAAAGAAAGAAAGAAATCAATAAAAGAAAGAAAGAACGAAATCAAGAAAAGAAAGAAAGAAATCAATAAAAGAAAGAAAGAACGAAATCAAGAAAAGAAAAAAAAAAGAAAGAAATCAATAAAAGAAAGAAAGAATTCAAGAAAAGAAAGAAAAGAAAAAACGAAAGTAATGACTGAAGGAATGGAAAACGAAGCAAACCAAAACGAAATCAAGAAAAGAAAGAAAAGAAAAAAACAAAAAACGAAAGTAATGGCTGAAGGAATGGAATACCAAGCAACAGATAACGCATAAAGTGCTTGAAGAGTAAACGGCGGGAAAATCATTATGTACGGATGCAAAGAGAAATTAAGAAGAATTCGCTTAGTGCCGATGGATACGACAACACCTGACGATGCAATCACGTGCGCAGGAAGCTCTTGTTTCCTTAAGAGATTTTCTCCCATATTTGGCAGTGTCATTTCGAAATGTGCCTGTCCACGTGTGCGTGCGTGCGTGCGTGCGTGTGTGTACACACGTACTCTTGCGTAAAAGGGAGGTAACCGAGAACATTCATGGATCCAGGTGCGTGTTCACTGACAGTTTTAAAACGAAAACATTGACAACACGTAATTTTAGAAAGATGAATACCAAACATTACAAATTATATCTTTTTTTTTTTTTTTTTTTATCCCCTATGACAAGCACTACCACCACCACGCTATTATAGTGGATACACTGGAGCTTAAAACCTGATGTGAACAATCTCACGGTTAAATACGGAATTTATCCTTGCTCATTACAAGGCACGATAGCCAAGTAAGATAGAGGGTAACTGTTTAAATGGTTATGATGAAGGAGGATTGAGGTGTATTTTATAAATGAAAGATGTTGTAAGAAGTGAAGATTATGAGGATAGGGAGGCTAGGTAGTAATTGACGCTTAACTTGAAGAGGTAAAGAAACAATGTAAATAGCGTAAATAATTACAATACCTCATCTCATAAATATAGGCAGAGATTGACATTGCATTTAAATCTTTGAAGATCAAACTTTTCTGGAAATTTTTGAAGATCAAACTTTTCTGGAAATTTTTGAAGATCAAACTTTTCTGGAAATTTTTGAAGATCAAACTTTTCTGGAAAATAAGAAGCCAGAAGAGATTTCCAAAAGCGAGAAGTGTGAGAAAAGAAACTGTTAGCATAGAACTTACGATTACATCTAGCAATGTCGACTATAAAATGATAATATCTAACTGCCAATCTAGTAATGCGCTTAAAATCATAGAATCTAGATGCAATAAACGAGAGTAATATTTATTTAATACAAAAATCGGACACAAGCACAAAAGGAGGGATCGAAGAAGGCTTGTCATCACTCTGTCTTAAACTTATCTACTGACCCAAACATATAACAGTATTCCTTACACCAAAACAACACATTCTTACAATTCTTTCTGCAGCCACATAATACTTCAAAATCTTTATATAGTCTTAACTAGTTCCCATATATACAATTTCTTTTGCGGGTGGAGATAGAATAACAACAAAATGCAATAGACGAGAGTTCATTAGAACATTTACCATGAAAGTATTTATAGAAAAAGGTCCAGAGTAGCTCATTATAGCGATGGAAAAGTGACTGAAAACAAGATACCATGTTGACAACAATAATATTGTAGATTTTTATTTGGATTTCTAAATATATAGACCATATGTGGCAGCAATATCCTAATTAGAGACGAATAGTAGATTTGTAGATATATGAGACAGATTTTGACGAGAAATTTTTCAACCAATCAGATATTCCCTGATAAATAAAAATGAATGTTTCTCATTGAAGTAAATTCAAATGAAAACAGCTTTCACAGGAGTGGAAATCTGGCAAGACATGAAAACACATATCACGGCGTATCCAGTCCATTAAAAGAACTACTCACTGAAGAAACTTATCAAACTTTTCATGTCTCATAAGGTGCATATGAGTATGTCTCCTCAACGCTCTTTTATTGATATTAAAGAACTCTGTTTCTTACAAACATGCACATTTTCCCTCTACACAAAAACTTTCCTCTTAATCACTCTTGTTCTTCGATGTGCTGTGTCTCTTCAGGACATTGGCGATCATGGCTCTCCACAATTTCCTGTCTCTTGTAGCTTTAAGCACTATTTGTGCGATATTTTTGTGCTGAGTTCAAAAATTAAATTTTGTTGGTTGTTTTTCTGTTAAGTTAGTTATCATTTTAATTTTGATATTTTGTAAATTATTTGTGAGTTTTTTTTATTAGAACTGTTAGGAAGTGGGATTTTCTCTGCATGTTATCCCTTCAACTGTAGTCGTTTATATCGCCCCGTCATGCCACGTGTCCACGCCATATGACATAATGTCGAGGTTAAAGCGGTTTTATCGGCAATATCGTTGAAGAATGTTCAAAACCTCTCGGTACTTACCCATTTTCGGGACGAATAAGACACCGGGAGAGGTACGGCCTGCGGGATGGTCCTCGTAGCTGAGGAGCGGACCCCTCTATCGGTCAGCAAACGATATTTGCCTACCGAGAGCAGCTCTAATCTTACTGCATGCAGGGCCTTTGCAAGGGTTATGACCCTCCCCCAAATCTATGATGCTTGGGCATTTATATAGTCTATACCTTAGCTATGCTAATTAGGTAGTCATTTCCATATCACTTCAAGAACTAAAATCCGGTCCTCACATTCATAAATAAAAGTAGTCACTGCTGGAGTTGTTGACCCATTAGCAGCACTATCCATATATATAAACCTTATTGTGTATCCACATCATATAATTCTACTGGTTCCTAGTTGTTTGTTAGTAAGTTAGCGCATGCGTTACGGTCTGCCATTGCCACAGATAAATAATTAACCATTCCGTTTTCATTGTGTGGGAAGACAGAAGATAAAGATATATCGGAGATGTTTTTTTGTGAAAAAAAAGAATACTAGTAAGAAGAATGAAAGAAAGAAAGAAATTAAATTAAAGATTTAGGAGGCGATAAGGCTCTCATGCGTATAACGTCTGCTTCACGGAAATGTTTGTCAACTTTGAATGTTTTCATTTGTACCCTCTTACTTCTTTAAATAATGACCTGCAATCATATTTATAATTGTTATTGCTAAATCTTTTAAGCTCAAATATTTAAAAATACAATAAGGGAATTTTCTTGGGTATTTTGTCGTTGCTAGAATGTTTTTGACGCCTGTTGGAATTCTCATTGTATTTCGTATTGTTGAAGTTATCGCTAATTTTTTTTGTCGTGATTTGTTTGGAAAATTACTTTGACAAAAACCCTACTTCTTGGTTTTTACGCACCCTAGTGCTGGTACTTTGGTACTTTGTACCAATTTGGTATCTGGTACCATCTGGTACTTTGTATCCATTTGCCTGTTTGCAATTCTCCCGAGAATTTGGCTTCAATTCGGCCAATTCTTGCTGTCACGGACGGACCAACGGAAGTCACAGAATTTTATATATAGATGGCACTAGCATGGAGCAAATTCAATCATTAAATTAAAAATTATGATTATTCTTCTGAAAATTCAAATAGAAAAGCAGTGAAATGTTCACACGTACTACTACTTTATATATATATATATATATATATATATATATATATATATATATGTGTGTGTGTGTGTGTGTGTGTGTATGTATGTATGTAAGTATGTATATAGTCACCAATTGCGTATGTATGCACGCAACAACACATGAATGCGCATATGCGCCCAGTCTCACACTGTACATATATATTTGTGTTTGTGTGAGCTCCAGTGCGTGAACGTGCGTGTATGTATGTCTGTTTAAGTATGAATGGCGTTCCCACGACAGTTTTTCTTCCCACTACCATAAAAACACCGATATATGCAACCATAAGTAAATCCCAAATTTTAGAATTAATCAGTTTCTCTGACGATCGCAAATAGCGTGAAACCCTGGGTGGCAAACTCACATCAATTCAACTAAATATGTTAGCTTTATCACTGATATTGAGCGCTTTCCAATAAGTACCACGCTTAATAATATATAAATAATATATATAAAATTACATATATATAAATATATATATATATATATATATATATATATATATATATATATATATATTGTGTAATGCATGGCACTGGCCCGAGCTTTGTTAATCGGATCACGAGCGTAGAATGTGATACATGATCGATCTATCAAAAGATTTCTTGCTCCCCGTAAAGAGTGTCACGAAAACGTTAGAATATTCGTATTCTTCATTTTTTTTTTTCAGTCGAGAAAGCGTTACTGCAGGATCGGAATCCCGGGATCCAGACTCACTTCGTGTTATTCCACATCCTGGCTGATTCCACATGTTGGCCGATTCCACATCTTGGCTGGGGATCAAAAAACTGCTGAGGAGAGGAGCAATCAGTGTCCTAATCGCCACCACGAATGCCAGACATGAAAACACTGGTCTTAGTCGGAACGAATAGATACTCTTATTCTAGTGTTAATCCATAGACAAATAATCTCATTATTTTTTACGGGTATTATGCTAAAATTTGTAATGGTATTCTGGTCTTTTTAGCGTTTGAAATAGTTGGATAATTCTAACCTGTGCTAGGGGGTGATTTTGTAACCTAGTTAAAAGACATGATTTTTATACTAATCGCCAAAGTAAGTAGTTTCTCGCATCTTGGAAGACTGGCGTTACGCAATCATCTTTCTGCATTAAGTTAAATCTAGTAAATTTCGATAATATTGTGGTAAGCGAAGTGGATAGGATAACTCCTTACGCCTCACTGAACAAAGTCAGAACAAAACAGAAATTAGGAAGATTTTGCTACGCCAATTTTTCAAGTGATGGTGATCAGTCTACCTTGAAAATAAGTATGTGAAAACGTATTTACAGTATTTACATTGCTCTCATCTTTATTTTCATATTTACGACGTTTTTACCAATGTACGCTCCAGCCTTCTTCAGGATCTGTCTATATTTCTGAGATGAGGTATTATAACTATTTACATTGTTCGAACCATTGTCATCAACTTTATTGTCAAAATTCACAACGTTTCTGCCGTTGTACGCTCCGATTTTATTCATGATCTACCTATATTTCGAAGATGATATATCGTAACTATTTACGCTATTTACATTGTTCGGACTATTGTCCTCATCTTTATTGTCATATTCACGACATTTCTGCAGTTGTACGCTGCAGCCTTATTCAGTTGATATACGTTGGAATTTCGAACCGAACCCTTTATCTAGTCCACTGGGGGTAGATTGTTCTAATTCCACGTACCATGTCTATTCCGGATATCTAAGTTTCGGTTCTTTCTTTTTTAGTAACTCTCCAAGATTGGCGTCGTACAACTTTAAATAGTTACAATACGAAATCTCAAAAATATAGGCAGGTGTTCGAAAACGGGTTTATTTTTTACTTGGCATAAACGTCGATGACAATAATAATTATTGATATTCGTTGAGCCCAGCCTCGTACTCGGCATTGCAAATATTTTCTTATTCCAATCTCTCGTCGCCAATGATTAATATTCTTGTTCAAATTAAATCAGTGATTTTTACTGCTAAATGTACGACTATTCCTTACCAAACCGATTCCAATAATTATCATGAATGATACTATCTTTTAGAATCTTCATCTGCCTTTATTGTTGCCAATGAATCACATGCTTTTTGTCGATGTTTATTACTGCATACAGCAAGAGAGGACACTTTGATTTGGTGTAATTATTAGCAAACTTGTCTCTCTAGATCAATTACTAGTGAATAGTCACTGTGTGCTCGAGTCATTCGACCTTGTGCTGCATCTAAGCTACGATTAGAAAATCTTAATTTTTTTTAAGCATTTCACCCCAAGCAAGGCGGGAGTGCCGCTACCACGGAAGGGGTTACAGAGTGAAAATAAGTGTAAAGAGCGGTGTTTGAGGAAAGGATAAAGAGAAGTGCGGAGATCAAGGCCTCAGAAGATGTCGATTGACATTATATTTAAATTTTTGAAGATTATAGTTATCGGGGAAGCAAGTAAGAGGAAGGGAGTTCCACCGACGGGAAGTGCGAGAGAGGCCGTTGGAGTAGAAGAGGCGGTTATATTTAACTGTTTCGATAGTAAAATAGTGGGACCTAGATGCCAACCTAGTACCATGCAGTCCAGGCACCAGTGAAAATATCTCGTCAAAGCAGTTGCCATGAAAATATTTGTAGAAAAGACAGAGGGAAGCCACATCACGTCTGTGAGAAAGCGACTGGAGTCGAGATGACAGGTCAGGACCTATCACATTGCATACCCGTCTTTGGATTTTGTTGATAACCTCGAGATGAACAGCGGGGTCACCAGACCATATATGGCAGCAGCATTCAATACAAGGACGAATGGTAGATTTGTAGATTTGAAGGATGGACTTCATTTAAAAAAATGGCGACAAAAAAAACGCTTATGCTTAGAATCAGGAAGAAACAGCTGAAATTCATTGTACACATAATGAGGCAGGAAGACTAGGAAAATTTACTCCTCACAGGACGAATTTATGGAAAAAAGGGATAGGAAAAGATATCGAGACACTTACCTGGTGAGATTGTTTGAATGGATGGCATAACAGGAGCGGGAGTGTTAGCAACGGGAGAATAATTGCTGAGGGCAACAAGGAATAGGAAGATTTAGAGAGCCATGATCGCCCATACCCTAAAACGGCGCAGCATATAAGTAGCTCTCCAAACAAAGTGATGAAGAACCAAAGATACAAGTGGGTTACTGAGAGTAAAAGGAAATGAGAAAGCATTATTAAGTAGAAAAGACAATAAAATAACGGCGATAAAACAGACAGAGCATGAAGATTAATGTCGCGTTTAATTTCTGAAGATCGTAGTTGATCAACCGGAAAAGAGTTCCACTGAGAAGAAACCCCAAAACAGATAGTATTAGAATAGAAAGTCGTGGATCGTTCTCTTTTCTATCCCACCCAGCCTACGGATTGATTACCAGAGTAGACTGAGATTTATAACCTTGATTGTCGGCCAGTTTAGGACAAGAGAAACTCTGATTTTAACACCTTAGAAAACGAAACGGGAAACCATACCACAACCTTTCCCAAGACGTCAATTCACAGATAATGCAGAAAAGGCAACTGTGGAGAGTCATAATCACCTACGTCCTATAGTGGCATGACATAAAGAATGGTTTATATTGTCTATATTCTTCCATAGATTTCGATCTGCTCCAAACTCTTACGGAGTTTTTGAATTTTCCCAGTACGCCAATGATTATGGACACTAATTTCATTCTCATATTCCATAGTTTTTAAAGTTCTCATGATATTTTGCCATTATTCTGGCGTACTTCTATTTAAACTGAGGGAAAGGCCACATTTATCAATTTCTTTTGTTAAAAGCATGAAATATTCATGTTTTTTAGTTGCTAGCCTTGTAGAGCAGGCGATCATAATGAGGAAATCAGCGCCATTAACTTCTACCGATTTTAAAGAAAGCACAAATCACGTGGACGAATTTAGAAATCACGCGGAATATTTTTGCGTCTTTCAAATATGACCTTACGAGAATAAACGAAGAAAATAAGGTTTTCGAGGCTTGGAAATCGATAGGAAAAAACAAAAAAAAAAAAAAAAAAAGCTTTCAGATATTATATCAAAAATTCCTTATCGGATGCCAAATTTTTTAGGAAATCTTCCGATTCTGTCAAACACATTAAGCGTGAGGAAGTTGAAAGATTAATAATTTTGCTTATTAATCGCGAATTTTTTTACTCTTTAAATGACCCCCCTTTTATTAAAACACACCTTTATTACATTCTGTAAAAGATTCCGACACCCCCATTATTAAGACACCGTTCACTTACTAGGTACTGAAGATTGTCGTTTTCTGGCCGTGATCATTATTCTGTTTCTGTTCCATTGCGTATTGGCCATTATTTGTTTTACAATCGAGACAGGCTAGTCTTTCATGTATTCTATCTCTTTTTACTTTTTATTTCTTATTCTCTTCACATCATATATGGGGTGTAGTTAGCGCTTTGTGTAATTCCATTGATTTGCTTTTCTGATGCAACGATTTCAAGAAAAGTCCGATATTTTTCGCTATGAATCTTACGTTTTATTAAATTTCTGCCGTTTCTGCTAGAAAAAAAAATGAAAAAAAACCTTAATTCACCTAAAATAATATTTTTTTTATTTCTCTTTTATTTATTCCTTTTTTATGGAATTGTCCTTTAAAAGAAAAAGGATATTAAAATATCAAATATATATTTATAGCTGACATTCACATAAAATAAAAAAGATTGCTTAATTACCGTGTAGTTCAGTTCCTTTTGTTGGTGCTGTTTTTCCTTTGTGCTTACCTAAGATAGCATATTACATTCCATCCGCCTGAGGAACGAACAACACCCAAAATAATTGAAACACAGTATTCGTCTCAATATATAGTATCGCTACATAGGGTTAAAAATTAAAAAAAACATCCTGATGTCTGCAGCTGGATCAATTACTTCCGTTATTTACTTTAAATTGGCGTTAAAGAAGTGACCTCGTGTTGTGTTCTATATCATGTGGGATTACGGATTCCCCATTAAAATAACTGACCTTTTGTAAAACTTTAATTTGGAAGATGGTAATTAAATACGCATGGGAACTTACTGAAAATTAAAATAATATACAGATGATATCGTGTTTATGGGACACGCCATAATATACAGATGATATCGTGTTTATGGGGCACGCAATAATATACAGATGATATTTTGTTCATGGGACACGCCATAATATACAGATGATATCGTGTTTATGGGACACGCAGAAAGAAAACTGCAGAAACTCCTAGACAAGGTAGTAAAAGAAAGCGAGAAGAAAAGACTAACCAACAATTGTAAAAAAGACAGTGTGTATGTCAGCAAGAGAAAGTACTAAAGATGTGAACACATGTCAAAATCAAACAAGTATGAAAAATCAAATATCTGAGAAGTGTTTTAGCAGAGAATGGAAAATGGGGTGAGTAAGTGGAATCGAAAAAGTTGACTTTAAAAAAGGCTTAGCAAAAAGTCAGAGAAATGAAGAAAATAGTGTTTGAAGTTCTATGTAATACCAATCCATCTATACGATAGCAAATACTGGACAATTTTCTCAAAGGTGAAGAGGTTATGTGAGGGCAACAGATACGTATTTCTACAGAAGAGTACCATGAAGAGAACATGTAAGCAACGAAGAAGTTTTTAGAAAAATGAAAACAAAAAGGACATCTGAACTTAGAATCAGTCAGAGATGGTTAAAATCTGTAGGATACATAATAAGGAGAGAAGGGTTATAAAATTTGACCCACAGGTGGTATATTGAAAGTAAGATAGGCCTGAAGAGACTGCAAATGAAATAGCTAATGATCTGAAAATGGATGGCAGAACAGAGCAATAGTAAATACACATACGTTGTTAAAAAACTACAAATGATAGGAAGTTGTGGTGAGCCACGATCACCCAAAACGGACACGACACCTAGAAGTGAAAATGGCACAAAGATACGTGTTAATACTTGATGTTATATTCATGTTTTTTTTTATTATTTTCTCCATCTAATTTAGACCCTTCGCTGTAAGTTATTGAATTTTCAGTTTATTTTCTCAACTTGTTTGATCTCGAGTTAAATATCTCCCAATACCTCGTACTCCTTCTACGAACGAATTCTCGCTTTAGAAATTCTCTTTATAACAATTCTCTTTTTAACAAAGTTATAAGAGAGAAAACCACAAAAAAGTATAAATAATTACTCGTTGGTTGCTCGACCCCAATATCTTCCGATCAAATTCTAACCTCTTCATCAGAGAACACCTGGGGCCTTTATAGCACCAGGCTTACACCAAATGACGGTATGAAGTGAGATTTGAAGGCTTTGATGCAGACCTTATGGAATTAACACACTCGTAAGTGCCTAATTCAATTCTGCAAGGACATGCGTACATAAGAATACATACATACATACATACATACATATATATATATATATATATATATATATATATATATATATATATATATATATATACATATGTGTGTGTAGTGTGTCTCTGTGTGTCTCTGTGTGTTCTTATGTAAGCATGTTCTTGCAGAATACATACATACATATATGTATATATATATATATGTGTGTGTATTCTTATGTACGCATGTCCTTGCAGAATACATACATACATACATACATATATATATATATATATGTGTGTGTGTGTGTGTGTGTGTAGGTATGCATGTATGCATGTATATGTGTATGTGTAAGTAGAATATAGAATCCAAACAAAAGTTTGATAAATTAGACAAAGCGGAAAACTGCTGAGTTGACTCTCGCGAGATAGGCTTCCTGGGGTCATAACGCAACAAATCTGTGTGTACGTGTGGGTAGGGGGTATTAATATTACGCCAGCCTGGCGGAAAATATATTAACGACTTAATATTGAAACACACGTACAGAACACACACAGATACATATATACACACAAGTCATCTTTTGCCCCAGTTAACGAGAGACTTGGGCTTGTTTTGGACATCGGCTGCCATTTTGACCTTGTCGGACTGATCAGCATATACTATCGATGACGGAGTAAATGGTTATTTCAGTGTTGATAGTATTGTCAGGTTAAATGCGGAGCATTATTCTAAATTCTTAGAGGGGATGTTTTGAGTGGTAAAGATCACAACCATAAAGCTATAAGCTAAAGAGTACATTGGTGTCAGAGAACTCGCCATCATGTTCCGTCAATATTTCCCACCTTGCTAAAAATGAAGGTTTCAAGATATTAGATTAATGGAATAATCGCCAAATGAATTCTCTCCACATATTCATGTAACAGAAAACTTGTGCTCCATTATTAAGACTTGCATATGAGAAGAAGAAAATAATCAAGCAAAGAGGATTTCGAGAAAGCGATAAAAACTACTTCAAGTAATGTTTGAGTTGATAAAGTAGAAAAGTTAACAAAATCAATGAATAAAGAACTGATAATGGTTATATAATGTCAAGGAGTTCACATCAATATGTAAAATAATAAAATGATTATTTACATATATATATATATATATATATTTATTAGGTTGGTGCAAAAATAATGACGTAATAATGTCGTTTTTTTGACGTATTTTTAACATTAAAAACGACATTATTACGTCATTATTTTTGCACCAACCTAATATACTGCGTTAATCAGATGGATATATCTACGTCTGCATTATAGATATTTTGTATAATAAAACGTAGGCTGCTTTTTGTATCATAAACCCCGATACAATCCAAATAATTTATTATCTACGTTTCTAATAATAAAATAGCATAACAACATAATATATAATTATATTTTAAAAAACATTTACTAACATCGATTTGTCAATAAAAATTTTATTATGAATATATTGAATTGTATAATAAAATCTGTCACAGTATATGTATGTATGTAGAACTATTATATATAAGGGTCATAAGGGTCCATAGATTATATTTTATTTCCGCAGGAATGGGATTTTCCCTAGTTCCTCAGATCACATTTCCGAGCATAAAAGAAAATGGTTTAAAAATTTAAGTATTATTATTTTTATACAAGTTTTTGAGGGGCAATTTTAAGTTAATGTAAAGTAAGAGAGAGAAAGAGAGAGAGAGAGAGAAAGGGCAGGAGGAAGACGACCGATATAATCGAAATTAGAGAGGGAAGAGATCGGAATATACTTAAATTTATCTTTATTAAGATAAGTAAGTGTAAGGGTGGTAGGGTAAGATGCTAGACATTTTGAACTATTTAACAAGTTCTTTCACAGGAAAAGGTAGGAAAACAAAGACAAAAGTGAAGAAAAGAGATAAGACATAATAAAATCAAATGGGGAAGCCGGGTGGGGGTAGGGAGAACGAAGAAGAGGAAGAATAAATTTTCAAATATAGGCATATTGCGGTTAATTTAAAAAAATTAAAAGATTAATATAATTTAATATATATATATATATATATATATATATATATATATATATATATAAATATAATTATATATATTTATATATATAATTTAAAGTTAACACATGACATTACTTTAAAAATTACCAACAAAAAAAGAAAAGAGAAATATTATTAATAACAACTAATAGTTAAAATTTAAAGTTAAAATTTAAAATGTAAAAATTACAAATAGAATCGAAAAAAATAATATCGAAAAATATATCAATAATAATAATAATAATAATAATAATAATAATAATAATAATAATGTTGTTTAGTAATCTTGTTTTATAAACTTATTCTAATGGGAAATTATGCAAGGTAAATGAAAAGCTCATATATATATATATATATATATATATATATATATGAAGAAATATAGTCTTAAGGTGTGCTATATTTATGGGATAAAGTGCTCAATATCAGAGATAGAGCGTGTGTAAATATAAAAGTTAACATAGAAGTTAACACTTAGAGGCGACAGTCTGTTTCATGCTATATGCAATCGTGGCCTGACGATTGCATATAGCATGAAACAGACTGTCGCCTCTAAGTGTTGACTTCTATGTTCACTTATATATATATATATATATATATATACACACAGTGTGGTTGAATAAGTGATCGTACAGCAAACAAATGCTTGTTATTCTCACTTATAGCGAATGAAAACCTGGAATAACTATGTTATATATGTGTTTTGGGGCATAGAATCAGAATCTGCAATTTAAAATTAGAAAATCATCGATAAGTGATAGTTATGCAAATGTTTATATTTCAAATAATGGAAAAAGTGTTCGTACCGTATCAATTTTTGCATTATAATACGGTAGATTTTGGTTGTACTTCAAAGTAGAAGATTCTAAACTGTTCTAGAATATACCCAGTAACTCCATTGCAACATTCAGTTCAAAATTGGATCATTCTGCAGTCACCATTCACTGGTAATGGTTCTAATAATGGCTAGACGTAAGGAAATGACTTGTGCTCAAAATGAGCTAATTATTAAGCTATGGAACAATGGAAAAAGTTACGGAAACATCTCCAGTGACATGAACACACCTTTTTTAACAATTGGTTCATTTATTGCAAGATTTAAAAGACGTAATACTGTTGAGAACAAAGGCAGACCCGGTGCTCCCAGGAAGATCTCTCCCAGATTACGAAGAAAGTTGATGCGACAGGTCCAATGACCATATTCATCTACGCGCAAATACCCTTGGAAAACGGATGAATCTACCTCTTCTATATCCAGCTATGGGTTAAATAGTAAGTCTTCATTATTATCTCAAAAATCTTCTTAAAATCTAAAAATATTTTCTGGCTTTAAATAACCTGCACAAGTGTATATAGTCTGACGTACCAATTGTAACAATAAAGTTGTCCAAATCGTGTACCAGTATAATTGTCCATCCCACAAAATGTTTAATATCTAACATACCACTAAACTAATTGTGTTTCTGTTTTCCAGGTTTTCAGATAAAACGTTTAGCCATCTTGCCACCATTTTTCGTGAGAATTACTGAAAAAACCCTTTGAGTTATTCAGCTAAAAAGAGAACAGGTTGAAATCGTTTTGTGTCAGCCCCAATATGTCTTGCCAACTGAGCAATGATGAGAGGGAAATGATCATTCAGGCCTTCAGAAATGGTACCATTATTCGTACTCTGACTTCCATCTTCAAAGCTCATTAAAGAAACATCAAGAGAACGGTGATTAAGTTTAAAAAAAGAAGGAACAGTAGAGAGGAAAACTGTATCCGGAGGTCACAACAGTAGAAGGGGTCATCATTTCAACTTATAGCTAAAAACATTCTTATGGTTCAAAGCTCGGAGAATTCCAGTAAAATATCTTTAGTCATTTCTAAGGTACACTGGTTCAAACCTTAATCCAACAGTTGGACAATTTTGCTGTTACACACGATACATACATTTATGAGTAGACAGCCGGTCATTCAAGTGCCATACGGGATACACGTTTCGACAGTGATGTCTCTTTGGATTCATGACTGACTTACCAGATTTTCCCATAGTAGGTTGCCATTTCTTTCTGAGGTAGGGTGGTTGCCAACTAAGGATATAGAACTCAGTTTGCCCGGCTATTCAACCCATAGCTTGGAGGAGAAGAGATGGATTCATACCTTTCACAAGGGTATTTACGCCTAAGTGAATATAACGAGCCCGATTGGAACTCGAACACGGTTCAACGATTCTATCATTCCAAGCCGATATCCATTACGGCACAACACAAATAAGTAGACAGTTGGTTGATAATCTAATAAATTTGCCCCAGAGCCCGTCTCTGTTGTTTTTGGTGGTATTAATATGGCAACAGCGAAAAATCTATTGACAGAAATATTATTCCTACTTAGATGCACTCATACATTCAGATCGGCCGATAGATTTACGTATACAAGTCAATGGATTAAAGTACATTCTGAATCTGTCACGCATGCGCCTGAAGGTATATGGACACGGTTTGTCTTAGCAAAACATCTTTCGAGACAGATGTCCTTAGAATATCAATAAAGAATACAAAATACATAAATATAAGGAAATAATTCATTTACAAATCGATTTCTTAGACCTTTGAGAATTGTCCGTACTTATTCCTTGTTACATTTTTCCTCAAATCCCTATTCATGTTTTTTTTGTTTCTTTTGGATGTCATGGAAATGCAAACACCTACTTACTTTCTTAAAGAAAATATTTTTCAATATACATCTTATATTTTCCTTTTTATTATCTGTATTTTTGTATTTAGAGATATAGATCAATATAACGATTTACACTGTTTACATTGTTCTGACTATTTTCCTAATCTTTATTATCATATTTACAACGTTTCGGTCGTTGTACGCTCCGGCATTCTTCAGGTGACATATGTTGGATTTCGCACAGAACACTTTATTTCGTCCACTGGGGTAGATAGTTCTATTTCCTATCTCAGTTTCTGTTATTTCCTTTTAGTAACTCAACTCTCCAAGTTTTTATTCACCTCTGCTGTGGTCAGGTATTGAACTCACAACTCTTTGGGCGAAATCACTGAATTACTTCAACAGAGACTTTTATCCACTGAGTCATGTGTCCTTGGGGATATGACAATAAAGATGAGGACAATAGTAAATAGTGTAAATAGTTACAATACCTCATCTCAGAAATATAGACAAAGATCAATATAAATCCTTCTATTAAATATTTATATCTCCTGTGTATATCTCCCGCGTAGTGGCGCGGGTAGCCGACTAGTGCGGAAAATGAAATCGTTGAGTGAAATTCCGTTTCCGGCTAAGAGACTTCACACTCGTGCCCTTGAGAAAATCATGAATACATTCCTTCTTCCACAGCTATGAGGTTAAACAGAGGAGCACACTCCGTTCTCAGGCCTTGGTTGGTATCTAGTCTAGGAGATGGAAAACTTGGAATTCAAGGCACATTTTTTAGAAATCGGAAACAGAAAAAAATTCGATAGAATTTTTTTAAGGAATACTAAGGTGTTACGTAATATCATTTCTTTTAAATGACAGTGAATGCTCGCCAATCTCCTAGGAGATAAAGAAGAGACTTGAAGCAACAGAAATAAGTTTCTATTGAAGGAGTCCGACAATACGACGAACCAAACATGTGAGCAACGATGAACTTTTAGAGAAAATTGAAACAAAAAGGACATTTATATTTAATATCTGGAAGAGACAGTTGAAATTTCTAGGTCGCATAATAATTGATTCGTTTTTACGGCTTATCAACGCTCTGAATAATATTTAAAGTCAGAAAACATTTTTAGATTGTAAAAAGTTTTTGTTAGAGATAATGATTTAGTGATACAAGTCTTACTAATTAACCCATAGCTTGGGGAAAGAAGAGCGGGATCAATATTTTTCCCAATTTGCTCATAGTGAATATAACGAACCTAAATGGAATTGGAACTTGGCTCTCATTATTCATTACACCCAAGCTTACAGTACCTGATACTCTCAAGTGGTCACCCATCGAGGTACTGACCAGATTCGACGTAGCTTAACTTCGGGGATCGGCGTTTCAACGTGATGTGGCCGTAAGCCTGCACGTAATGAGGAAAGGCGACTTGGAAATTTTGAAGGACAGATTGAAGGTAAGAGATACAGAAGAAAACTGCGTATGACCCACCTAGCGAGTTTGAGTAAATGGATGACGGGGCAAAGTTTCGGAGAGATAACAAAGAGACAAAATTTATTAAGAGCTACAAAAGACAGGAAATTGTGGAGAGCCATGATCGTCAACGTCCTGAATGAACACGAGACATGGAAAAAGAAAATAAGTATGATCGTCTCACATTCTGAAGGGACATAACACTCAAATGGAGATTCTTGTATTTATTTATTCGATGAAACATTTTCCATCATTGTTACGAAATTTTTCTTGTTGACGTCGTTCTTTTATGACAAAAGCTTTTTATACTTCCATTTTGTATATCATACATAGTCAAATTTTATCTTTCAGTAATGCTTGCATGAAATTATAATCACTGAATATGTCTTCCTTCTTGATTTCCAATGCATTTCTACAATAAAATAATTCAACTGACAATGCATTTCTATATAGAACCATCAGCGATGATTACCTATAGTAAATCATTAACATTGAATTTCTATAGAAAATCATTAATAATGCAGTTCCATAGTAAATCCTTAGCAAAACATTTCTATAATAAACCATTGGCAATACATTTAACAGCCGTACGCCGTCAGTAAAGATTGCATTAACTTCTGACCACTGATAGCCATTTTTCTCGTTATTTTTAAAAGATGGTATGCAGATTGGCATTGAAATACTCATTATAAATATAACTATTTATATTTGGATTATTATCCTCATCTTTGCTGTTGTTATCGCAACATTTTGACCGTGTGGAACTAGAACAGTCTATTCCAGTGAGCGAAATAAAGGGTTCAGTTCGAAATTCCAACCACCTGAAGAAGGCCGGAGTGTACAACGGCCGAAACGTTGTGATAAATATGGTGACAAATCGCTGTTTTTTTCTGTCATTATTGTGTCTACATTGAATAATGATCGGACGAACATTTCGATGTAGTTGTTTAATAAAACTTAGGATGCACTAGAGGTAGTTTCGCCCAGTACCACAATTTGCTACAAAACTAAAGTATTAACCTAAAATCTCGAGTTATGTTCTTAACCAGCCTCGTAAGATTGGACTTTCACATTGACTCCATGCATGACGCCCTAAACTCTCAACTGTATACAACTACTTCCCCAAGTCAATGATTATAAATGACTCCGAACAAATTAATCTTGTAGGCCTTAGCAAGGAACATCCTCCTTCGAATATTATGGACTGGTGCTACAGAATCATAAACAAAAAACTGTACCAAATAACAGAAAACACTTCACTTGAAGACTTTCAACTGCAGCAACAATTAAAATGGATAACACATATCACCCGAAGAATGTAAATGAAGGCAGTGATGGCACCTACGATGAATACATGATAAGAAAAACACAGAATATGAAATTAATAAATATTAAACACTTCTAATACTTCGGTGTTCGGACCAGTTGCAACAAATTTCCCAAGATAAGGAAACTGGACGTAGACTAGGCTGCGCTAGAGTTAGTTATGTTCAACACAAGATGCTACAAAAGCGAAACATTATCTCGAGTTATTAAATAACCGCGTCAGATCTAATATGAATGTAATACATGACCTTCAACTCGTTCAGAAATGTCTAAACTTATCAGCTATATACAGCCATTTTCTCATATTAATGATTAAAAATGGTTTCAAGCGAAATGAACTCTTGAAAATAACTGTATTTTGTCCAATGTTGTATATTGGCGCTACAGAATCATAAATAAAGAAATTTACCAAATAATAGAAACTACATCACTTGAAGACTTCCAATAGTTGCAACAATTAAAATGAATAGCGCGTGTAACTGTAAACGGAAATAATAGAAATCAAGATGTTGACGTTCTAAACTATTTTAAACAGAAGGTGAGGAAGACAATTGCCATCACTACTAGAAAGATTGACAGCAATTAGTGGACGTGAGAAAACTATTTTCCTAAAAGATAAAGATTTTACAAATTTCAACACCCCATATCACTAATTGTTCAGTCGATGAATGTCGAATGTTTCCTTATGAAAAAACAGCTAATCTCACTCGCCTTGGGCAGGACTGGGGAGTCGGAGTCGTAGTCGGAAGCAAATAAGGGATCCCTGGAGTCGGAGTCGGAGTCGGAGTCAGAAGCAAATAAGGAATCCCTGGAGTGGGAGTCGGAGTCGGAAGCAAATAAGGAATACCTGGTGTCGGAATCGTAGTCGAAAGCAAATACGGGATCCCTGGTGTCGGAGTCGGAAGCAAATAAGGAATCCCTGAAGTCGGAATCGTAGTCGGAAGCAAATAAGGAATCCCTGGAGTCGGAATCGTAGTCGGAAGCAAATAAGGGATCCCTAGAGTCGGAATCGGTCTGAGTCGGAGTCGGAAGCAAATGAGGAATCGCTGGAGTCGGAGTCGGAGTCGGAGTCGGAAGCAAATAAGGATTCCCTGGAGTCGGAGTCGGAGTCGGAAGCAAATAAGGAATCCCTGGAGTCGGAATCGTAGTCGGAAGCAAATAAGGAATCCCTAGAGTCGGAGTCGGAGTCGGACGGAAATAAGAAATCCATGGAGTCGGAGTCGAAGTCGGAAGCAAATAAAAGATCCCTGGAGTCGGAGTCGGAGTCGGAGTCGGAAGCAAATGAGGAATCGCTGGAGTCGGAGTCGGAGTCGGAGTCGGAGTCGGAAGCAAATAAGGAATCCCTGGAGTCGGAGTCGGAGTCGGAAGCAAATAATGAATCCCTGGAGTCGGAATCGTAGTCGGAAGCAAATAAGGGATCCCTGGAGTCGGAGTCGGAGTCGGAAGCAAATAAGGAATCCCTAAAGTCGGAATTGGTCTGAGTCGGAGTCGGAAGCAAATAAGGAATCCCTGGAGTCGGAGTCGGACGGAAATAAGAAATCCATCGAGTCGGAGTCGAAGTCGGAAGCAAATAAAAGATCCCTGGAGTCGGAGTCGGAGTCGGAAGCAAATAAGGAATCCCTGGAGTCGGAGTCGGAGTCTGAGTCGGAAGCCAAAAAAGGATTCCTGGTGTCGGAATCGTAGTCGGAAGGAAATAAGCGATCCCTGGAGTCGGAGTCGGAGTCGGAGTCGGAAGCAAATAAGGAATCCCTGGAGTCGGAGTCGAAGTCGGAAGCAAATAAGGAATCCCTGAAATGTTCCACTAAAGTAGATTCAATAGTACAGTCAGGAGAAAAATAAATATATATGTGCTAGGGCATGTCGGGACCAGCCGATTGATCGGATCGGGCCCAATCCGACCGCCCGTCAGACCAAGTAAGGGCCAAAGTGGTGTGTTGCAAGCCATTGACCACTCTGTTGCCGGATCAATGGCTGCTCAACCACCAGGATTCCGTCCTAGCGCCTTACGGGTCGCCACCAACGGCCAACAGGTGGCCTCATTAGAGGGGGGGTCTTACCCCTCTACAGAGGTGCAGTCGGCGTATTCTACAGCCCCAGCCGACAGGGCCAGCTGGATGTAGTTTAACCTCTTACCCAGGACGTTGGAATTCAGAGTTTTCCTTCTCTTATATTTGTTTCATTCTATTTGATCCGTTTTCTAAAACTTATCAACCCTTTGAAAGTTATTTAAAGCCAGAAAATATTTTAGATTGTAAGATTTTTTTAAAGATATTAATGGTTTTAGTGATACAAGTCTTACTAATTAATCCAGAGAAGAGGTGAATTCATACCTTTCTCAAGCGTATTTGCACATAAGTGAATATAACGAACCCAACTGGAATTGGAACTCGGCTCTCTAATTAACAATTCCGATCTATTATCCACCCGTGCATCTAAGCTTACAGCACTTAATATTCCCAAGTGGTCACCTGTCTAGGTATTGATCAGGCTTGACGTTGCTTAACTTCGGTGATCGTGTGGTAATCCATGTTTCAATGTGATCTGGCTGTAAGTCTCTCATACTTATTGTTACCCATTTTAACCTGCTATTTAGCCCATAGAAAGGAGGAGATAGTTGTATGCCTTTTCCAAGGTTTTGTGGTGTCAACGAATACTCGTTGCCACTTTTGTACTGCTCATTGCAGTAGAGACTTTGTAATCACAGATATAATTATACTACCGCCGTTGGACAATACTGGTGTCAGACGTCTTCGAATATCACTCACACGAATAGTATTTGCTCGATAATACTCGCTCGAATAGTAATCCTACAGTGAGCAGCATAGAGAAATAGTATAGTGAATAGAGTAGAGACTATCGATCTGTATAGTAATAGAGGATAGACTAGAAATGCCGATTCGAATAGTAATAGACTAGAAATGGAGATCAATCTAGACGTTACGGGACTTCCTATATATGCGTTTCCTCTTTGGTCACGTGATTCACTTAATTCAATAATAGGCTTGCCTGTGTTTGCTCACTGATGATCTATATTCAAACTCAAGTGTCGGCAGCGAGAGACCTAAATTCATAAATGGTTTCATGACATTTACCACTGATCACACTCATTTCCTAAGATCACACCCATTTTACATAGCTAAAACTCTTTGTAATGTTTGAGTTATACTTGTGAGTACAATTTTTGTATGTCTTTAAGGCATGAGCAATCAGGAATCCCTTCAATGAGCCTATCGGAACCTTTTCCAGTCAATCCAAGGGTTCCAACTACAGTTCTCTGGTTGCTGCATCTGACTGGTAGTAGGGAGCTCGAAAAGTTTGGTGGCGTTTACAGAGACTGTTCTGATCAACAGTTGCATAATAGAGGGGCATATGTAGCGCCATGTCATGCATGGGTAGGTGTCCCTGCATGTAATCTCTGTGGACATCCCAGAGACCACATTATATTTTAGTCTTGGCCATATTCTGGCCAATTTGTATTGCCATGGATGATAGATATTGGTAATCATTTTGGCCTTTGTTTTCTTAACAAAACCTTCTCATGGCAGATACATTGACAAGAAATAAGAGTAAACCAATAAATAAAAATCACTTACCCACTCCCGCCTCAACTTTTCCTTTCCAATACTCGTGCAATACGTTATAATTTGTGTAGTCTAGAAACTTTTTTCTTGAAACGTTCTCCAGATATCTTTGCACTTTGCTCTCAATTCTTCTATTGCTACCAATGAATTCTCTGTTCCGGGCTATCTTCCTCCCTGTGGAAAAGACTCTAGTATACATATGAATGGCCTCAGTATTTATTTCTGTTAAAATCTCCCAATGGTAAAGAAATTGTTCCTTGAATTCCCTGATGATTCTGTCATATACTTTCGACTTTCGTTATTGCAACTCTGTTAGCTATCACTTTCTCCTTTATCGCTCTTCTTCTCAGGATTGTTATACAATAGCCAACATTTCTGACAATATAGAAGTAGCTCTCTGTATCCATTTACGACATTTTTGTATTTGGTGATTTTAATGCTGATCACATCAAGTGATGTAAGCATTATAATGTTACTGAGTTTTTCCGTTGCTCAGTCACTTAGTCAAATAGTGAATTTTCCTATTTGTTTTCCTGATAAATCTGATCAACATGAGTATTTACTTAATTTATTCCTTTCCTCCTCTCCTCGCTATTGACAAGCATCACAACTCTGCCCTCTTAGCAATTAGGATCACGTAGAAATTTCTGTTAACATTTCTGCGTCGTCTATTAGAAAGGAACCTCCTATTCACAAGATTTCTTTCTGTTACTAACGTACCGACTGAGATTCATTTCATGACTTTCTTCGAGATGTCTTTTCGATTGTGATTCTTAACTTTCATATTGAGAATTGTACCACAGAGGTTTCTTCTTGGGTCAAAGTTGGCTGGCATCGATGCTTTTGTTCCTTCTCAGAAATATCAAGTGGAACCACAATCTTCTCCTATATTGTCGGATAAAATGAGACATCTCATAGCTTCTTACAAGATTGGCTCTCATGACTACTAGCATTAAATAATAATAAATCCTCTATCCGTCTTCTCTTCCCTCGAGTGTTTTGATATCAAATTCTCCTCAAATTCTACTCGTCTGGACTACCTTTGCCTGACCCTGCGCTTAAAAATGAGTCCCCATTGAGTGATATGTATATAACTTCGTCCCTGGTTTCAGCTACTGTCTATAAATTTGATCTTCTAAAAGCATACGGACTTTATAGTATCCCTAAAATAGTTATTAAGAAATGTACTCTCGAACTGGCTCCTGTTCTCTGTAAATTCTAGAGTAAGTGCCTTTCTGCTTCTTGCTTTCTTTCTTGTTGGAAATCCTCTTCTGTTGTTCCTATCTTTAAGAACTCAGGTGAATCATCTGATCCTTCTAACTATCGGCCTATTATCTCTTTTTGGCAAACTTCTAGAGGGGGGTCTGATCATCTCTGAATTGGTCATGCATCTCACCTCGCAGGGTCTTCTTCCAGATAAGTAATATGTCTTTCGCTTTTCTAGGTCAATTGCTGATATATTAAAGGCTATTACTGAAAGAGTCTATCAAACTTTAGATGAGAATGGTGAAGCTCGGGCTGTTGCTTTGAATATCTCGAAGGCATTTGACAGGGTTTGGCATACTGGTCTTCTTCACACGATGAAAGTCTATTTCTGGGCGAATTTTTGAACTGATTCAGTCTTTCTTACATAATAAGAAACGACATTATTTTTGCACCAACCTAATATATATATATATATATATATATATATATATATATATATATATATATATATATATATATATATATATATATACTGGGTGTAATAGTACAATTGTCCATCTCACAAAATGTATAATATCTAAAAAACCACTAGGCCAAACGAGTTTCTTTTTTCCAGGTTTTCAGTAAGACATTTAGCCATCTTGACACCATTTGTTGTAAGAATCACTAAATCACTGAAAATTATTCAACTAGAAAGAGAACATGTTAAAATCGTTTTGCGTTAGACCTAGAAAAATCTTCCAAATGAGTAATGGTGAGAGAAAAAAGATCATTCAGGCCTTCAGTAATGGTACCAATATTCATACTCTGGCTTCCATCTTCAAAGTCCATTAAAGAGAATGCTGAAAAATTTAACAAAAAGTGAATAGTAGAAAAGAAAACTGGACCAGGAGGTCACAATAGAAAGAAGGATCATCATTTCAGCTTAGATTTAGAGAGATAAATTAGAAAAGATCCAACTCAATCCATAAGACATTTGGCACGCAGAGAGAAGTTTCAGCTATGATAGTCCACAGAGAATGAAAAAAGACATGAAAATGTACGTAAAACCTCTTATTCCAGGACAGAAATTTAGAAGGTTAGAGAGGCCGAGGATGATCTTGAATAAGTTGGAAAATTATCCTGGAATTGTATATATATATATATATATATATATATATATATATATATATATATATGTGAACTTAATTTCAATCCTTCATGAGCTTACGATGCATAGCTATGACTAATTAATCAGTGTCATTTTCCTTTATGATCGATTTCACCACGATTCTTCTGTTAAGCATTAACACCTCGGAGAATTCCAGTAAGATATCTTTAATCATTTCTAAGATACAACGGTTCAAATCTTAATCAACCAATTAAACAACTTTCCTATTACACAATTTGTCCAATTTTGATGATACGCCCAACACACACACACACACATTTATTTTACTATAAAAATGTATTTTTATACTTTCATAGTGTTTTGATCCAAGTTTGGGGGTTAACTATGCATAGTTGTGACCCTAACATACCTGTGACCCTAACAGATGTTACCGCTTCTCGTCAGGGTGGAACAACAGCAATAAAGATACGTTTCCACGTTCCTGAAAACCATCAGCTACCGGATGTAGTTTATCGTCATGCCCAGGACGACTTTATGATGTATAAATGTCCTTTTAGCTTCCATTTTTTTCTAAAAGTTCTAAAACCTCTGTTAAAGCACTTGCCAAATATTTAATTTTTTTTTACCTGTTTCATTTTGGTATCTCCAATTTGTAATTTGCATGTTGGGTTGTTGAATAAGTTTATAATAATACATTCTTCATTTGAGAAATTCAATCAGAATTTATCAGCGTGGCAAACGAAGCTAAGGTGATAAAAAACAGAAATGATTACAGAAACTCCACCAGAAACTATCTAAGAATTCTTTATTTCTGCTGTGATCTGAGACTGATTCTGCTCTGCTTAAAATGTCGAGACATCCGTCAGTTCCAGAACGCCACCAACCATAGCAGAAAGAAAATGCCATGCCCACGTTTGGGAAAGGATCCACCGTAGCTAATATTGGAAGCGGAAGATAATGGTGAATTATCGAACAAGACATGATAATGCCAAGACTAAATAAAGTTGGATAGAAACAGATTATGAAGAAAAGTTTGACTCAGGAACTCGAAGGATAAAGCCATACGAAATAGGGAAAATTCAGAGTTTGATAAGAGGAAATACAAACAGATCCAGTGACAACCTTTGAAAGCAATTGTTAGCATCAATAAGCAAGTGTCTGAAGAAACAGTGCTAAACAAAGTTCTCAACTTCGGAATCGCTATCAAGGGAGATTATTACTTGAAAGTGATAGCCCCGTTGAGAAAAGCAACCTTTAAAATTCCTGAGAGACGGAAAGATGAATTCAGAGGATCAGAAAAGCACTTGGAAGAGCCGAGGACTCCAAATCGACCACCACAAAAGCGGAAAGAAGCCATTAAAGTTGTATTGACATATTCATACTTCCAGTAAACAAAGGCAACGCTCCAGCGGTGATTGACAAATCGGAATTCTCAGAAATATTAGCAAGCTTAGTTAAAGATAGAACCTGACCTGAAAATGATCTGACATAGAATTCCCAGATAAAGCCGTCACAGACGCCGAACAAGTATGAGTATCACTTCAATACCGTAAGCGGCCACATAGGTGCAGCCTCCCCATAGGTGCAGCCTCCCCAGAAATAGCTAAGACGATATTCTCTTAGTCTCTAGACAGTTGTCTGGGATCAGCATGTTACTCCATTGGGCAGATTCCTGGTAAATATTGTCAAACCATTAACAAAACTAATTAATTAAAAAAAAAACTCTACCTACTTTGTGGAGATAGAAATGTTCCGATTTTTTCCCAATCAGATGATTAATTTAGCCGTAGTAAGGCTGCTTATCAAGATTCCCATGGAGAAAGCCCTATCGATAGTTCCGGACAACTCTGTCACCTCCTCTCGAAATAGAGGCAAAGTCTGACGTACGGGTCCCCGGAGTTTAA
>OZ010584.1:89308865-89321365 GCA_963932145.1 Acanthosepion lycidas
AGAATCTCAACAGCAGATTTCAAGAATGCATTCGTACAGGAGGACGCCGTCTACAGGACGTAATTTTAAAAAGATAAAAATTCCATCATTGATCCTTAAATGGCATGTTTTAAGGTTTCAATTACTATGAATAAAATATTTTTCTTCCATCAATTTTTTTTTATTTGTATTGTTAAAAATTTCCCGTTCTTTTTTTGTCATTCTATATATATATATATATATATATATATATATATATATATATATATATATATATATATATATATATATATATATATATATACATATACCGGGTGTAACAGCAAAATTGCCTAATTGTTAGATTAATTGTTAGTGTGAATGCTGGGGTTTGATCTGATAAGTAATGACGCCAAAAATTAGATTCACCACCGTTACCAACTTTTGAGCATTTAGGCTTCAATATCGTCAGAAAAATATACAGAAATACCTGATTTCCACAGGTGTGTGCTTACAAACTGACTTCAGATTTTTACTATTTCAAGAATAAATCTAAATAAAATTGATATTTTTTGTTTTAGATACATTGAATGGAAAATATATTAAAATCTGAATTCTAATTATGAATCGCCACAAGCAAAATATGCAATCTTTTTACTGTATTCGATAAGTAAAAACTGTGTAAAAAATTGTTTGATAAGTAAAAACTGTGTAAAAAATTGTAAAAAGTCTAGTCTATGAATAAGATTATTTAGATCATTCGTTAGATCATAATTACTAAAAACAAAAAGTAGATAAAATTGTATATAACCTCATCGTCCTGGGCACACATTATAGGAGAAAATGTTTTCAGTTTGCATTGTTTGTTGGAAATCACGCTAAAATTGATACACTGTATGACATATTACATCATAATATAAGCTAAATTGTTCAGTATAATCTTCCTTTGAAGTAAATGAAGCTTTTATTTGATGTCAAAATGATTTAGCAATATTATGATTATGCCATGCTTCTTGTCCATATACAATTTGTATAGCTTCAGTAAATTCTAAATTTTATAAGGTTGTGCTATAAGACTTTCACTGACAACCAGAATTCCAATGCTACGATTTTAAACATAAATTTAATCTTTAAATTCCTCTCAGAAAACGGTAACGATTTGGAAAAATAATTGTGTTGTTATTTATCATGTCAAAGCCCAACTTTCAAATTAAGTGCAATACCACGGTTCCAAAATCGCTCTGTACAGGGAAATTCCATGTGGTGTAATGATTATCAAGCTTGTCTCGCTAGAACAATTACGACTGAGTAGTGATTTCGATCCTTCCTGGGTGCCCAATACTTTCGGCCTTGTGCCACATTTAAGATACGCTTAAAAAATCACCATACAGGGATGTACATACATCATGAAATTGATATAGACAGGCGATTATTAATCATCATGAGATAGATGTTGGACAGCTGATTATTAAACATCATTAGATAAACATAGACAGGTAAACTCTTGAAGACGAAATCAATAAATCTCATTTGATGATCAAATATCGATTAGCTGTAAGTTTTGTCATTTGATCATTTGGAATTCCATTCGCCTCCATTTTATATATCATCAACATAAAAGGAAGTACGCAATCAAGTCGAGTGTTAAATTCCATTTTATTTTGTTATTTTATTAGTTAAAAGCGAAACGACATGTTCGTACAATTGAGCCATTTACTTTGGAATACACGCCGAACAACAAAAAATCTTGAAAGGAAAAAGAAAACAAACAAAACAGTAAACAAAAAATAAAATTGATTTCCGCGCCATGAGTCTAATGGAATGACAACTTTCCACTTCTGATCTATCGTGAATGGAATTCTGATAGTTTGTCACGGCGCGAAAAAGCCGATAAAATTTGTTCCAATAAATCTAAATTTCTAAATATTTACCGCCGCATAACATTTCCGTGATTTTCTTTCAATTTTTTTATTTTTCAAGCATTTCTTCTTCCGAATGTTTATGAATTTATTGGTAATTTTTTAACAACCCTCAAGGATTCGACAATGTTGTTGAGGAAATAAATAGCAAAAGACAATTTCTAGGTTGATTTCTTGCTCATTACTTTTGCGTTCAGAGAAAATGTAATTAGCGCCTTCTCCATTTTCAATGTTTCTCTCTTCTTGGCAATTTTTCTTTCTTTCTTTCTCTCTTTATTTTGTTTTGCATTTCTGTTTCCCAGTCTTTCTTTCTTTCAAAATGCAAAGCAAAAGAAACTTTCTCTCTTTCTTTCGTTTTGCGTTTCCCTTTCTTTCTTTCTTTCTTTCTTTCTTTCTTTCTTTCTTTCTTTCTTTCTTTCTTTCTTTCAAAATACAAAACAAAAGAAGGAAACATTCTCTCTTTCTTTTGCTTTGCATTTCCGTTCCCGTTTCCATTTTTTTTTTTATTTATTTTGTTTTGAATTTTCCTTTTTCTTTCAATCTTCTTTCTTTTCCCTTTTCCTTCTTTTCTCGTTTTTCTTTGTTTATTTCTTTCGTTAATTTTTTCTTATTCGTTTTTTTCTTTTCCTTTCTTCTTTTTCCATCACTTTCTTTCTTTCTTTCTTTCTTTTGTTTTGCATTTTCTGTCTGCTTTTTTCTTTCATTCTTTTTTCTCGTCCCTTTTTCCTTCTTTTTTCATTTTTCTTTATTATTTCTTTATTTAATTTTTTGCTATTCCTTTTTTCTTTTCCTTTTTTCTTTTTCCATCGTTTTCTTTCTTTCTTTCTTTCTTTCTTTCTTTCTTTCTTTCTTTCTTTCTTTCTTTGTCTACCATTTACTTTCTAATTCTTCGTCGTGTCTAATGTTGTTGGCCCATTGGCGCCACAGATGGATGTTGCTATTATAGCAGCAGACATTGAATCATTCTACCAAGAACCTATACTTTTTTTGCCGACTGGAATTGGAACTCCGATTTCCAATTCCGAGTCATTATCCATTACACCACCCGCACATTTCAAGTTTACAACACCTTGTATTCCCAACCGGTTACCCATCTAGGCACTGTCCAGGCTTGACGTTGCTTAATTTCAGTGATCGTACGAGAACAGGTGTTTCAACGTGATATGGCCGTAAGTAAAGCTTAGAACCTCGTTTAAAAAAACAAAAAACAAAAAAAACCGTCATTTGCAAAATTCACGATTTGTAAAATGAAAAAATGAGTTGGTTAAATTGAATTTAAAAAAGAAGAGAAATGTCTATTGAACTTTACACCCGTTGCGGTCCCACAATTCCATCCCAATTTAATCATATTGTTTAACTAACAGATTTAGGCAGATATTAACTCCGACTGAAAAATATGTTGCAGCCAAATATGGTACCCTTTATAACATTTTACAGGATCGGTCGGTTAATTTATATATTTAAGCATCATGCTAAGAAATTTATACTTTACACTCTGAGCAGAAGTAATTGTCGGCAAAAAATATGCATAAATGAAGTAATTTTACTCCATGTCCCCTAATTTTTGATTAATTGATGTTAGAATATATTTTTGCTCTCGGTGGAGATCGATAAATTTGTAATTGTCTATTTTCTAAAAAAAAAAACTATTTTCTCTTTGTCTATACGTTGCTAAATGACTTGTTTATATCATTGCATGTCGATTGGTTCAGACTAATTTTCCTGTTTTTATTATTTTTAATTTTTTTTCTGTATTTTCGCAATGTTTCGGTCTCGTATTTTCTGGACTTCCTGGAGTGCCTGTTGTTTTCGGGAATTCAACGTCTGACAACACGTAGTCCGAACACGACACTTGATGAAGGCCAAAGAGAACAAATTCGAAACACTGTGAAAACACTGTGAAAACACTTGTTTGGTTTATAAAATTCGTCTGCTCCAATATATAAAGATAGTTTGCATGATACAGGAAGGTCTGGCATTGGTTATCACGTGGGTTTGGAAAAATCTGACTACGAAGAGAAGAGATTATGACCTGCTCTGGAACGACACGCAAGGAATTCTCTCTGTCGCCATGGTATCAGTTACCAAGGGTTTAAAGATCCAAGTTGCCTGGCCCTATTCACCCCACCAGGTTGGTAAGTTCGCCTGACATTTTCTCTCTATATAGGAGAGGACATTGGGTTTATGTTAATCGTGGTATTCATGTTTTAAATGTAAATAACTTTATTAAATGTTGATAAATCTTTCATTCTTATTCGTGTTAGTCCCAAAGTGACGTGGGACTGGCACAATACACTAAACAGCAAAGACGAAAAAGTGAATCTAAACAAACGCATCTTGTCCATTTCTATCTGTGTAGTTGCAGTCAGAAACCTTAATATTCCCATGTCTATTTGCACAATCCTTTCAGTATTCATTTAACTTTGATATATAATTCTTTTGATACAGATATACATATATGTATGATACTATCCCAAAGTTCGGGGATTTTGAATCAAGTGTAGTACAGACTTTTGCCGTGACCATTCTTGAGCTATAACACTGTCTATAAGAATTACCACTTTCGAAGAGACAGTGGAAAGTAGGGATTAGAGTATTTTTTTGTTATGGTAAAGTACCCATACATGAATGAACTCTTCCAAGTTACAAATAAAAGCAGATACTGTTTTTGTCACAGTAGTTTTCTTCCCAACAGTCAGTTCGGACTTAACATTCTTGCTCGTTTGTATATGATTGTATTACCGATTTTCGTTAATATATTTGTTAACTCAAACCCACTCTTGTGTCTTTATTCTGGGCCCCAACAAGGTCATAACAACATGGTGAAGAGTACCCTTGAGGATACATTTTCTCATTGTGAATTTTTAAAAGTTTAGGGTATTACTTCGTGTGTCGAAGTAGTCATATAATCAGGCGTAACATTTCCTTCCACATCTCTCTCCCTCTCCCTCTCCCTCTGTCTCCCTCTTACATATATCTTTCTCTCATATACACACGGGCACACGCACATACTCACACAAGTACAACATTGAAGAAGACATTAAGCACAACAGACAGACAATTCTAAAATAGAAATGGCGAACATAATATAAAAAGAAACGAAACGTGATTGTATATATCAATATTTAACCACTCCTTTAAATCTGGAGTTGATTTTATAAATGTCTTGATGGTCCAAATATCCCGAGATAAACACACGCATGCGTACACGCATGCGTGTACGTACAAACAAATACGTGCTTACATAAGCAAATCAATAGATCCAGAGCTTAATGATAAAAAACATTTATTTTCCACCACAAATATTCATTTTTATATACAATCTCTTTCCATGTCTATTCACTTAATTAAGTGATAAGTATTAATAAGATTGATCGGAAATTATAGTGAAAAATTCCGATCAAATTTCAAGTGATAATTACACGTCATTATATGGATTTACTAATGCAGCTGCGTTCATCTAATAAACCTGAATCACCGAAGCAATGTTAAATTACATTCACTCCCAAGTATCTGCATATAAAATATAATCATATGAAACATGTTCAGCTGCCAATTTATAAATAAACCAATATTGTTAAAATGACAGTTTGAATTTGAAAGGAATTGCCAAAGACGTACAAGTGTTCTTTATCGTCCTTTAATTTATCGAAGTTGTTGTTAATATTAATCCCATTATAAATAAGACAATCACAAACTGGCAGTGAAGGGGAAAAACAACTCCAGGACTTTTTATCTGAAGTTTGCAGTCGCATAAATTTCCCTTGTCGCGTCGTATTTTGACGTTAACAATAAGGGTAATCAAAAGAATCACACCTGTGGAACAAAAAGATATTTACTTTAACAAGGAACGTTTTTCTGTTTATAATAAATCTAAGAACCATTTTCATTAAAAAAAATAATTAAAAGTAGATGGAAGTAATCCCGGAGAGTATAACTGTCTACAATTAGTTTATCATGACTAACTCAAATTTTTTCTTAATTTTATTGATAATTTTCTGTTTTCTCATAATCCACCGAAAATTAATGTTCAGCACTTAAGGTTTTTAATGCAATTTATTTGTCTAAAGCTTGGATTCCTATAATGGGCGTTGCCACCACTTTGGAAGCAATGGAAAGATCAAAGTGTGCGATGAAAAATAAAGAGCTTATTAGGGAGCAATTAACGAAAGAGGGTGATAGGCAGGGGGTTGGGTGACATTAGAACCAAATAATTCTTTTTCCTTCTTCTACAAAATCTATATGGCAAAATCCAAGTCATTTAAGGAACACGTAGAATTTTCAAAGAATAAACTTAACATAAGAATCATACATGAACGCATGGTTTTATTTTATCTGATTGTTCGAAGTTCAATGTTCGAACGTTTGTTTGTATATTGAGGATGTTACCGGGATAGAACGCCTTATACGCCAGCTAAATAAGACAGTGGCCAATGGTGTAGTTTTGTTCGTACAGTCATAGAGCCAATGGTGCTCGTCTGGCAACATATTTTCTAATGGCATGAGGGTTTACAATATTAGAGTAAATTTAAAAGAATTTTGACTTTTTCCCTTACTCAACATGAAGTAAGAAGTATTTTCATAAGTGTGTGGGTAGTGTGTGGCCTGGGAGCCAAGAGGGCGATAATTAATAACATACATGCTTAAAACAGACAAACGACCTCTGTTCATGAAAAAACTTTCAAACGTAACTTCTCCTTCAAAAGAAAAATGTATGTAGGCTTTCAATATTTCATCAATAAACTAGAACTGGAGATGATTTTGTAGATATGTTAATAATCCGAAGATGATGAGAATAAAAAAAACCCAACATAAACACTAACTGGTTACTTTATTAGGCGCCAAAAAAAAAGCGCTTACATATAGAATGAGAAAGTGCCCAACTAGAATTTTACAGAACAGTTGTTAATGCAAACAATAATGTATTCCCTTCTTTTATGTGCCGTATCCCTTCAAGACGTAGGTGATCATGGCTCTCCACGTCCTCCAATTTTTGTAGTTCTCAATATGTTTTGCCCTTTTGGCTACTTCTAGCTTTAACCCGATAAGTATGTTACGCGTTGCTTTCCCTTGACCCTCTTCCCCTCTGTCCAATCTGTGAATTTCAGATTCTCCAAGCTTTCACTCTCATTAAGCATCCAAGAAATTTCAGCAGCCTCTTTCTGATGTTAAGTATAAGCTTCCTCCCTGTTTGCATCCTCTCCAAAACCTCATCGTTGCTCGCATGTTGTCCATGCTATCTTTAGCATCTTTCTATAGAACCATACCTTCCTCGCCTTGAGTCTCTTCTTCATCTTTGAGGAGACCGTCCAACGCTCGCTGCCGTAAAGGAGGACAGATATCACGTAGCAATTCAGTACTCAACGTTGCAAAAACTGAATTCGCGTTAGATTTACGACTATAAGCTGTTCTTTTTTCGGTTATATCAATCTCTTGAATTTGAGGATTCCTTTTTTTCTGTTACAGTTTTGTCTCTATGGGGGCTGCAAAAACCGTCCTTGTGTCCGCGACTTGAGCAAAATTGGCATATGTTTGTTTTTTTTGTTTTTTTTTTTAATAGACAATAACGCGCGTAGTCCCATTCGTCTCATGATAAAAAAGCAGTGGGTGTGTTTTTTTTGGTTTTTTATTTATTTTTTTGTATTGGTAGTTTATTTCCTTCCTGCTCGAATATTGCCAGTAACAGACGGGTTAGCAGACTGTAACAAACGTGTTGTGCTTGAGTTTGATCAAACGTTGACATTCGATCGTCAGCGCTTTCTTTTTTTATGTCCTTGTCTTGTTCGATTTTAGACAGCAACACTGTTCGAATGTCCACATCGTTTAAAGATAATAACCCAGCACTAAATATGAGGCATTTTAACTGGTCCTCTGTGGGTGATTTCAGTTGAAATTTCTCGCATTCACCTGTCGTCAATATTCCGCTTATTCAACTTTAGACAATTGTATCTAATATTAAACAAGGAAAGTGACTCACTGCCCGTTAACTGTCTAAAGATTTCCGGAAAAATAAGAATCTTCAGCCTGTTTGGATAATATAAAATTGGTGAAACGTTCTTGTTCCCTTGTACTGAGTTTTCTCATCAACAAACGGCATTTTTAAGCGTCACCCTTGCTTTGGAATTCGTGTTGGAAAGTCTCATTCCAATGGTTGAACCATGCGTCAGACGTATTTCCCGATGTTGTGTCGAAGTAGAAATTGTAGCCGCTATTTGACCGATTGCGGTAACCGATTTTCTTTTCCAGTCACATTAGTTACCGTGACTAATTGCTTTTAAAAATGTATGAGAGAATTCATCAGTTGCGTCTGTGCTCTCTCAAATTCTTCCTACTGTTGACGTAATATGTCTTTGAGGACTTCTGCGGAGATTACCATGTTGATTCTTTTAGATAAGTTCCGTTGGGTTTTATCGCACGTGCTTGAGTTCTTGTGAAAAAAAAGATTCTTCGTATTCTGTTCCTCGGTGGATGTTTATTTGGGCCAAATAAGAACGAGAACACAATTCGAACCATTATGCATTTTATTTACTATTGATAACAATAGATATAGAACATGACCAGTGATTACCGGTAGCTTGATAGTTCCCTACGTGACATCTGAGGATGCATGCCCGCCATCTTGAAATCTCATTTATTCTCTCTTGTCCTAGAGAGTTCCGATCAAGAGGAATGACTTGTTGTCCATGTTATGACGCTCGTCCTAACAACATGGAAGCAAGAAATCGGAAGGCACTTTCACAGGCGGGAAGTGCTAGGAAAAAAAACTATTAGAATAAAACTGACGATTGCATCAAGGTCGTTCAACTGTAAACTGGTGAAACCAAATAGCCAATGTAGTATCACGCTTATTCAAAGATATAAGGGCGAAATGAATATTTAATAGTCTAACTATGAAGGATTGATGCTAGAGCTGTGAAATCTTGTATGCATTAATTTCAACTCTTATGATTAATAACTGCATTGTTTTTTCCAGGTAAAGTGACATCTTACTGTTCAAAGAAAACTTCAAAATATCTAGTTGCGATTTCTCTTGAAAATGGACAAAATTTGTCATTGTGGTTTTGTCAAGTACCTTCAGGATTTAGCCTCCAAGGACAATGTTGTCACATTAGGGGACAACGCTCCAGCATTATCAACAGTGAAAAGGTGAGCAAATGAAAAAGGAGGGGGAGAATGGATATTATTGAAGATAACCTGACGTCTAGACGTCCTGCAACTGTCACCACCGAGGAAAACATAGATAATGTTTACCATATGGTGATGAATAGCTATAAATCAAATATCTACTACAATACTCCGTCAGAAAGCTGAGAATATTCAGCACAATGAACTTTGGTTGACGAATGTTTCTCCTCGGTGGGTGCCACGTCTTCTGACACCTGATTAAAAGTGCACCAGGCTGATCACATCACGAAAATTTCTGACAGATCAAGCTGGTTTCCTTGAATGTTTCGTAACCCAGGATGAGTTTTGGGTTGATCACTTTGAGACAGACAATCCATACGGTGGAAATACCCCTCCTCACCTGGTTCGAAGAAGAAGGTCGAGTTCATCTAATCTACAAGGAAGCTTTTGGATGCAAAAAGTATTGTGTTTATTGACTATTTTCAAAAGGGCCACATCATCAACGGAGAGTACTACGCCAATTTACTGAGGCAGTTACGAAAGGCTACCACGACCAAACGCCCAGGAAAACTCATAAAAGTGGTCTTGCTTCATCAGGACAATGCTCCAACAGTAAAGTCCTTCGTTTCCAGGGCTGCTGTGCGTGATTATGGCCTATTCTCCTGATTTGACGCAATCTGTTTATCTGTTCTCCAACATGAAGGAGCACTTGGATGGCAACCAGTATCGCATTAATGATGAAGTTATATCTGCTGTTAACTTTTTAACCAGCAAGATGAAAACTTCTTCGCCAATGGATTTCAAAACCTGCAATAGCTGAAGTGTGTTGACCGCAAAAGGAACTATGTTGAGAAATAAACCACATTTGGTCAAATTCCATGAGAGTATCTTGGTCAGCTTATGAACTTTCCTTATATATATATATATATGAGAGAGAGAGAGAGAGAGAGAGAGCGAGATATAGAGAGAGAAACCGACAACCGTTTTTGGTTATAATGTGGATTTGTTTAAATGTATATATTAAATTTTATTTTATTCTGCTACACGCGTTTCCGGTCTCGTTAACTTCTTCAGGCAAATAAAAGGAATCAATTTTTAAAGAAATAAATTTTCCTTATGTTCTTCTAATTTTTCAAATTTTTAATATTTCCAGTGAGGATTGCATGACCGCCATTTTGAAATCTTCTACACATGCATGACGTTTATATCTCCAGTTCGTAACTCGTATTTTCAGCTTTTGCTCTCGCTCATTAACATTCTTTCTCTCTTCTTGCAGTTGATGGTAATTCCTTTTTTATATTACTTCTGATTTCACTTCGCTAGCAAACATATATTTACATCAACACAAATAGTTAAATGTTCGAAATGTTGGTAATTTTTGTGTATGTAGCAATGTAGAACCGTACAAAGTTGTAAAGTATACACAGAAGGCAGCATTGCGAAAATCTAAAACATCGAAGAAGGTGACAGATAGCATATTGCTTTGCCATAGATTTTCTGCTATAGGTTAAGATGATTTTTGTCATGCGCAAGATGGTGGAAGATATTAATTTGGAAATAATAGCGCTAGTGAAAATCGAAATGCTTATGACAGTTTTATAAAATATTTGAACTACTATTTGATGATATATTTTCATTTATTCTATATATAAATATATATTTCATAACTGAATTCTAATAATGAAAAATGCATCTACTATGACATTAAATATGATATATATCAGGTCATCCCATAAGTTCTGTCCGAATTTTAACTTTTTGTTAAAATGAATGAAATTTAAAGTGTATTTTATAATGTCTAATGGAGCTGAACATTATTTTTATGTTTAGATGCATTTAAACTGATCAAATTTTATTTCAGAGAACAATAAAATTAAATTTTGTTTGATTAAAACCCTGCTAACATGGAAGTACGCAAGAATCATTTGAGGCACATAATGCTTTATGAGTTCAAGAAAGGAAACTCAGCAGCCGAAGCGGCTAGAAACATTCACTCAGTTTATGGAGAGGAATGTGTGAATGAAAGAACTTGCAGAAGATGGTTTGCAAAATTCAGAGGTGAAGATTTCACCCTTGAAAATGAAGATCGAACCGGACGTCCAGTTGAGTTGGATGAAAAGCTTCTTGAAGTAGCCCTTGAAGAAAATCCTGCTTTATCAGTTGAGGAATTGGCAGTGGTTCTCAGTTCAAACCATACAACAGTTCATCGTCATCTTCAACAACTTGGAAAAGTTCCTAAACTTAGAAAATGGGTGCCTCGTGAATTGTCTGAAAACAACCTCAAATCCCGAGTTGACATCTGCTCTTCTCTCCATTCTCACCAACTTGTTTCGCCTTTTTTTGGATAGACTTGTGACTGGCGACGAAAAATGGATCTTTTATCGAAATGTTAAGCGTCGTAGACAGTGGCTTGGTAAAGAGGAAGGACCCCAGCCACAGCCGAGAAGGAAACTTCATGAGCAAAAGGTTCTTCTTTCAATCTGGTGGGATCGCCAAGGAATAATCCACTTTGAATTCTTACCACCTAATGCAACTATTAATGCTCAAATATACTGTCAGCAATTAGAGCGTTTGAACCAAGCTTTGAGGAAACAAAGACCTGCTCTAGTGAATCGAAAAGAGGTGATGTTTCATCAGGACAATGCGCGACCCCACACAGCAAGAATCACGTCACAAAAGATCGAAGAACTTGGTTGGGAGAAAATTCCTCATCCACCTTATTCTCCCGATCTTGCTCGTTCAGACTACCATTTGTTTAGAAGCTTACAGAATCATTTGGAAGAAACAGCTTTTGTAACACAGGAAGAGGTTAAAACTGACATTTGTGAGTTCTTCGAATCAAAGCCAAAAGAATTTTACAGTAATGGAATTAGTAAGCTTGTTAATAGATGGAAGGAAGTCATAGATAATCAGGGAAAATACATTGTTGATTGAATCTGTAATTAAATGTAACATTTGGTCACTTGTTTTCTTTATTCAAAATTCGGACAGAACTTATTGGATGACCTGATAGTATGTATCTCATACCAGATCCTGCCAAAATAAACTTAAATGAGTCTTTTCGCAATGAATTATGTGATCATAAAATTAATTTGAAGATGAAATAAAAGCGTCTCATTCAGGTAAGTTCGTGTATCAGAAAGTTTTCTTCTTACGGAGAAACGCAAGATTTTAAAGAATCTCTTTTGCCAGGCAGTGAATGTCCAGATGTGACTACAACGTCAGTACGGTTTCATCTTTACATGGAAATAGGGTCGAGTAACCGGAAGAAAAAGGTATTTTAAACCACAGAGAAAATACATAAGGCATGTTGATACTGAGTGATTTGATACAATATCATCTTCTAGTCGGCTCTACTTTTGAACCGTAAAAGTTCAAGAACGTAGAGATGGTCGAACCAAGTATTTTTGTTGAACCGTGTGTAGTTTATTATAAGACAAGATTGATTTCCTGTTATGGCAAAGAGAGTTTCATGAATCATTAGTAATTCTAAGTTTC